>CM053761.1:65307582-65494800 GCA_028658305.1 Pachyuromys duprasi | reverse complement strand
CGTTGGTGGACTTGGAGGGGGCGGGGAGGAGGGAGATGAGGGAGGGAGTGGAAGGGTGGGAAGGAATAAGGGAGGGGGCTACGCCTGGGATGCAAAGTACCTAAACTGTGATTGATATAAAAATAAATAAATTTAAAAATATATATATATAACTTGAAAAAAATAGAAATAGCACACTTTTAATGAAAAACATCTTTGTGTTAAGAGTGTGGCATGTTTCAGGCTGGGGTTGGCGCATAGAAATTTGAATAACAGAACTGAAGTCCTCAGGCACGAAATATAATCAAGGCTTCATGTTTCTTTATCTGTTTCATGGTGGGAGCAGGGGTGGAAAAAAAAAGTGGAGGAGGTGTCTAGCTGGATTTGAGGTCCTGGTGTCAGTAGAGGAAAGGCAGTGTACGGGAGGTGTAGGGTGACCTGAAGAAAAACAGGTGAGCAGGCTGTGGCCCAAGGCCTCAGGGAGTTCAGTGTGTGGAACAAGAGCCTCTGAGATTTGGTTGTATGGGCTCCTGGAAGACTGAAGGGAACAGAAGCCATTCTATTGGGCTACTGGGAGCGTCATCTATTTTAGGGGGGTGGTAACCACACTAATAATTTTTCCTTCCATTCACAGAAGTCAGACACACCTTCCCAACCTGTTGTGCAGACAGGTGCTGGCATTCTGTCAGCAAGATGCCCCACGTCATGCCTTAGGGCCAAAGTGGGCGCTAAGAGAAATGTACTTGAGGCAGTGCAGTGGCAGAACTCTCTCCAGAGGCTGCTGAGGTGGCGGGCGATGGGTAGATGGCTGACCCAGCATGCTTCTGCCAGGTCAGCTCGGCCAGGAATTTTGGCACATTATTTCTGGAAGGTTCTCTGGTCTTCCTGGAGATGCTATAAAATATTATTCCCCTCCAGATTTATTGACCGCAACAAGATTCTGAACTCAGTGTCCTGAGCCTTCCGCTTCAAAACATGAGACTGACCTGACCTACAGGAGACCTTGTCTCAAAAACAACAAAACAAAATAGCCGGTGTTGGGGATATACAAGTGTAATCCTAGAATTTGGGAAGAATCAGGAGGATCAGGAAAAAGGGTCATCTTTGGCTACTTAATGAATTCGAGGCCAGCCTAAGCTGCGTGAGCATCAACCCCAAAACAGGGTTTACCAGATAAAGTAATTTTCAACAACCTGTTCAATACCCAGGACCCACAGGAAGGAAGGAGAGAAACAACTTCCATAAATTATCCTCTGATCTCCACGTGCTCTCTCACATACACAATCCAAAAATAATAAAGTAAGTTTGTTCTTACAGTCAACCGAGCTAGGCATGGTGGTTCAGGCCTCTAATCTTAGCACTTGAGAGACTAAGGCAAAGGCAGGCAGATCTCTGTGAGTTCTGGCCAGCCTGGTCCACATAATAAGTTTCAGGACAGCCAGGGCTACATAGTGAGACCTTGTTTCAAACAGCAACAAAAGTCAGTCCATGAGTATTCCTCCCTTGGAGCTCCTCCAACTTTAGGTGTGCTTTCTCACTTTTTAGTAATGAGACTGTTGTTGTGTTTGGAAAGCCAGCCGACCCAGGGCTTTCTCAGAGGCCCTGATGAAAGGACGCAGGAAACCTTAGTTCTGTGTCCTCGTCCTGGAGTGGACTGGAAGGCTGGCCCAGGGCCGGAGCCAGTGCCTGGAAGGATGGAGGCTGCGGCTGCTGAGGACCCAGCGCTTGCCCCTGGACTGTGGGTACCAGTCCTTCGGCAGCTGGGCCTGCGGTATTCCCTGTTCTCTTTGCCAGCATTTGAAGTGGTGTCTGACTTGCTCTCTGCTGACTTCGGCCCGGTCTCTCCCTGCAAATAGCAATAAACTTGCTTGACATAAGCCCGCAGCAAGACCTCCTGACCCAGCTATTGCTTTTGTCTTCTTTATTCCTCACTCCCAGCCCTCCAATTGCACACCTCAGTCCCCCCTCATTCCTGCTGGTTCGACTTAGCTGTTGTTATAGTTTTTGAGGCAGAATCTCACTATGTACCCCTGGATGGCCTGGAACTCTTGATGTAGACCAGGCTGGTATTGAGCTTACGAAATCTGCCTGTCTTTGTCTCCAGAATGTTAGGACTAAAGGTGTGCATTGCTGCACCCAGATTTTTTTTTTTTTTTAGTCAAAGTCAGGCAGTAAAGCCAGGCATATGAAGGCAGGAGGTTCAAGACTACTGTCTGCTACAGAGCAAGTTCAAGGTCAGCATGGGCTATGTGAGACACTGCCTCAAAAGAAAACAGAACTCAAAACAGTAAACAAGGAGGATGGGACAAAGTGATGTGATTGCCAACATAAAGAAGCCAATGATCTGGGGAAAACCAGGCCCTGGGAGTGGGGAGCCAGGCCTGAGGCACATCACAGGGTGAGGAGTCAGTACTGAACGAAACAAGGCGACCAAATCAGAGTCTAAGTTCTTCCAGGTGGAGACATGGTGACCTATTGAACTCTATCTTCTAGTGGGTTCAAGCTAGTGCCAAGGACAGTCCCAGAGGGATGTGGTGTGCATCACGGAGAGAGAGGAGCCAGCACACGGTGAACGGTCAAGAGGCTGGTTTAGCACAAGCTGAGAGAGCCCTTTCCCACCCACACCTTTGTTCTCCTAGGCTGTGACTCAGCTGGCTTTGATGACGTCTCTGATGGTCAACAGACAAAGGGACAACTCCCTAGGGAGTCTGTGTTCCCTGCTTCTCCCTGGCACATGATCACTTATCATTGCAGCCTCCAAGGCTGCAGACCTTGTCTCCATTTCCCCCCGAAAATGGACCGGAAGCTTAGGGTACAGTGGAGTTCATCTTCCAGTTTTTCTCTAGGCCACTTCCCTAGGTTTGGTCAGATTCTCTGAGGTGGAGGTAGAGGACTAAGAGCAGAGGCTGGTGTCTTTGGGCCTCTGGGTTAAGGTGCACAGGCTGGGGCCACTCTTGCTTGCCTCTGCCCTGCAGGGTGCTACATCGCTGTGTCACTGGCTTGCCATGCTTGGCTCTGCCTTGTATGGGCCTCAGCTCAGGGTAGATCTGGCCATGTCCCAGCAGCGCGTGAAGCCGGGAATGACTGCACACAGCTCTTTTAATGGACAACACATTTCTTATTGCCTTCCGAGCCTGGAACCTACCTACTTCTACAGCCCTGGCTCCTTCATTGTTTCCCGGTGGCTCACTAACACTAGGTTTCCTTGTGCTTCTAGGATGCCTTTGGAAATTCAAGTTGGAAGAGACTGAGAATTTTAGTAGGTCTTGAAGAATACAACATAAAAACAAGAGAATATACCTGCCTCTGTGTGTGTGTGTGTGTGTGTTTGCCCGCATATGTGTTTTCTTTCTCTTTTCTTTTTTTTTTTCCAAGACAAGGGTTTCTCTGTGTAGCCTGGCTGTCCTGGAATCGCTTTGCAGACCAGGCTGGCCTCAAACTCACAGAAATCCGCCTGCCTCTGCCTCCCTGAGTGCTGTGATTACAGGCATGTGCCACTGTGCCAGGCTTGCTGTGTTTTCCCATGTGTGTGGTACAGCATGTGTGCAAACGCATGTGGAGATCTAAGGTTGGCATCTGCTGTCTTCCTCCATTCCTCTTGACTTTGTTTGCTTTAAGTTTTGAACAGGTTTACTTGGGGGCTGGAGAGAGGAAGCAGTAGTTAAGAAGACTTGCTGCTCTTTTGGAGGAACCAGGTTCTGATCTCAACACTCACACGCCAGCTCACAGCCATCTGCATGACTACAGTTCTGGGGGCCAACATCCTCTTCTTACCTCCCCATGCCTTCCTCAGGCACTGCACATGTGTGATGCATTTATTTATGTGTGTTTGTGTATAGCTATATGCGTATGTAACCCTACTTTAGCTGCCTTTGGGGCACCCTGAATACCCGGCAACCGGAGTTAAGGTCGTTGTGAGCCACTCAATGTGGGTATTGAAAGCTGAACTCAGGTCCCCCACAAGAGCAGCAATTAACTCATCTTAACTGCCAAACCATCTCTGCAGCTCTTTCGTTGTTTTTTTCAGACAGGGTCTCTCCCTGAACTTGGAGCTTACTAATACCAGCTAGATCAGTGAGCCATCTTGCCCAGGGATTCCTGAGAGAAGGCCCTGAATCTTTTCAAATAAACCAAACCCAGCCGCCCCCTCCACTTCAGCTCTCTTCTGAGGCTATTCATCTTCGGAGCATCCATCTTCTTGTTCTTTTTTTTTTTATGGTTTTGGTGTGTGTGTGTGTGTGTTTGAGATGAAGTCTCACGTAGCCCAGGCTGACCTCAGTCTTTCAATCCTCTTGCCTTTGCCTCCCTAGTGCTAGGAACCTGTGTGTGCCCCTTGCTTGCTCTGCCCACAGCTCCTTGCTTGTCTCCTGGCTTGATCCATTGGCCCAGATTCTGCCCAGACAGGAGGTGGCCGGGTATCCAGGAAACCTGGTGAGGCTGGGGTGGTGGAACTAAGCCACCTTACCTGGGGCTGTTCTTTCCCTGGAACACTCTGCCTCGCTGTTTTCTCTTCCTGCAGGCTGCAGCTTAGATACAAGTTCCTTCAGAGGCCCCCAACCCCTACGCTCAAGGCTTCTATGGTAATTAAGTTCACAGGCCTGTTCCAGAGCTAGACTGTACCGCCTCCAGGGTGCTGTATGCTCTATATAAATGGCAGGCCTGGTTTCTATAGGGTTCACGGCTAAACCTCTACCACCTGGCTCACAGCTTGGCACACTAGCTAGTTCTTACTCACGTTCTGTGGCCTCAGCTCTGCAAGCCTTGGTCTCTCTGAAAGGCCCATATCTTGCCACTCCCCTGCCTATCACCAACACTGGGCCTAAAGAGAAGGCACTGTGTCCTGGCTGCCATTCTGTTTATCTGGGGACAATGGTTCCCTCAGCAAACACAGAGAACTGATGACTGTCTTCTCCAGGAAGCTTTAACCAACATTTCTCAGTCCACTGGCTCCACTCCCCTGTTTATTTTCCAGAGAGGGGGTTACTATTCTCCATCGCTCCACTTTCCAGGCCCCCCACAGCCCTCCCCCTCCACGTTCTCCCTGTCCCACAGACCTCATAATCCTGCTTAGGAGTCTGTCTGCAGTTCAGAAACTGTTGGCTAAGCATCTTGTCCTGGCCTCCTTGTTCCCTCTCTTCTAGGCCATACCATAGTGAGAGAGAAATCCCCAAACCATGCTGACCTGACTTCCTTCCCTTCCCCTTAGGAGACCCCAGATGTGTGTGTGTGTGATGAATGCCAACCCACATCCTTCCTTTGCAGGCACTGAGAGCCCTGAAATCACCATGCCTACATTTTACCAAAGGAAAAGCTGAGACCATAAAACACAGATGCTGGGCCGTCAGCCCCCACAGTCCACCTTGCTTGTGTCCCCTGGCGCTATAGGCATTTGAGAGTCGTTCCATGGGGGAGGGCGACTCCTGGTGCTAATGAAAAGAATGACCGCCTGTGGCTCAATTCATAGGTCCCAGAGGGGGAAGGGGATGACAGAGAAAGTAGGTCATTCAAATCTACAAGCTTTAATTATCAAGAATGTAAACAGAGTAAAGTCCCTTAATGGGGAATTCTCACTCCTTGTCCTTAGTCGTTCCTCGTAATGGTTTAATAACACTGCCCCAAGGTTTAAATCGAACCCTATAGATTAGGAAGCAAACACAGTTATTATCACAATACTTTTAGCACCTGACAAACCACACACCGCTTTTAAGATTCAGGAATCAGGGGGTCAGCCCTATCAGAATGCAGAAGCTTTCTCAACAACAACAAAAAAGCAGTAAAAGTACATTCTGATAGTAGGAGAATGGGCTCGTCAAGGCTAGGGGCTGCAGCAACGACTGTCCCTAAGCTTTTATGGTGCTAGCCTTTCATCTGTAGTGGCAAAAGTCGGAAATGACAGCTTTTTCTTTTGTCTTGCCTTTAAAACAAAAAAAAAAAACAGTCTCACTATGTAGCCCAAGCTGGACTTGAACTTGTGACCTTTCTGGCTCAGCTTCCCAAATGTTGGCTGTCTTCACAAAAAGATTCAGAAATCTAAGAAATCTCTAAGACATTTCCAGGCCTAGAGGGACGTGCACGGAGGCCAGGGACCGATCAACACAAACCTCATCTGGCTCCCAGAAGCAGGCGGGCAGTCTACTTGGAGCACCTTCCAATTCTTTCAAGATGAGTATTCCTGGAGGAAGCTGCAGACGAGTGAAATCTTTCTCAGACCAGCACCGAACCGTGTCCTTCTGGATCTGCACTGACCCTCAGGCATGGAGCAGCACAGAAAGTGTAAAAACTAAAAAACGGGGTCAGAGGCAGAAAGTCCATGTGTTCCTGGCCACCGTGGTGTCACTGCTCCCAATACAGGTGTAACCTGAGTCCCCACTGGGAGCCAGAAATCAGCTGAGAAGAGACGCCAGGAGAGAGCTGCGGAGGTGGAGGTGGAGGAAGTGGGGGCCGGCTGCTCATCCCACCCAGCTCCGTCTGCACGGAAGGGCTTGGGTAAGTCCCTTCTTCAGCATCTCACAGGCTATTGGGCAACCTGGGGAGTTAGGACATGAGTTGTGGCACTTGGGTTGTGTGGAGAGGCCTTTGAAAGAGTGGCTGCTTAGATCAGAGTGTCTTGGTTATTGGCCCCTAGTAGCCAATAACTGATGCCCAGGGTTAGAACCTCACATCTCTAGGACCTACATTCAGGGGACAGGGAATGCTCAGGTCTCTTCTGGCCTTTTCCATAGACTTGCAAGCCATACAAGGTCCCGAACAAGCTCAACCCCGCTTCATGGTCTGGGCTGCAACTCCTTCCTGTACAAGGAGTTAGCCCAGGTGATGGAGTCACAATCGAGGAGGCGCAATATGTGCCTACTGTATGCCTACTGTGGGCCCTTGCCAGCACCCACCGCCCTCTCGCCAGCAGCTTTTACTCCACTGGCGGCAGCCCCTCCCCGCAAGGAACACCACCTGCCTGACTCCACTTCCGGAGGAAAAGATGGGACTCTAGGCCACACCTCGCATCCCACTGTCTGCTGGGATTTGTAGTTGGTGGGAGCGGGGCCGGCGCACGTGCGTGAGTGGGTGCGTGTGTTAAATGTGTCTTTCCTGTCCTGCACCCCACTGCCTGCTGGGACTTGTAGTTCACAGGCTTTATTCTTGTAAGACGTTGGGGGTCCAGTTCTGGACTTCCAGGGGCCCTGTCTGTGAACACTGGGTAAACTGAAGGACCAGATTCTGGGTGGAAGAAGCGCTATTAAGGGCATTCTCTGGCAGGGTTTAGTCTTTCTCCAGGAAGGGCTTATCCTGGAGACCCTGCCTGGCAAAAATGAATTAAGTCAAGGGTCTGGGGTCTTTTCTGTTCTGTGATCAATGGTATCCTGAAATAATGAGCAATCCTGTCCAGGACTGGTTGTACTCACAAGTTCATTATCTAATAGGGTTGGTTGATAAATAGTAATTTCACGAATTTCTTAACTACTTTGCCAAGGAAGACTCTGATCAAGAAATTGGAGGGAGGGGTTGGGGATTTAGCTCAGTAGTAGAGCATTTGCCTAGCAAGCACAAGGCCCTGGGTTTGGTCCTCAGCTCTGAAGAGAGAGAGAGAGAGAGACAGAGAGAGACAGAGAGACACAGAGAGAGACAGAGAGACACAGAGAGAGACACAGAGAGAGACACAGAGAGACACAGAGAGAGAGAGAGAAATTGGCAGGACAAACATTGTTCTTGAAGAACCATTGCCACCATCCTAGTCTTAAAAACTGTCTAATAGGAAACACAAACTAGGTTCATTCCTGTTTATTATTAAACCTCTGTTTCTCAAAGATTGGGCTATGCCCCACCTGCAACCTTAACTATGAAAGGTTTTGTTCTAACTACAAATGCCTATTCCAGGAATGACAATCATGTCTGTAAAAAGAATGTTTATTTTCCTGAGGGTACCACCACAGTTGGACCTAAGCTTTTCTTTACCTGAAACTTGTTCTGTATACCAGGCTGGCCTTGAACTCAGATCTGCCTCCTGAATTAAAGGTATATTTGTATTCCAGCTAGATCACACAGACCTAGAAGATCTTTGGATGAGATCTCTTGCTAGAACAGCCATGTTCTGAATTAAAATCTATCTACAACTTTCCCCTTTCTGTTTAAGCTAAACATTGTACAAAGTTTAACTTTACAAAAGAAACAACTATCAGTCCCACAAACTTATGAGTCCAAACGTCCTTCCGAAGATCCCCTTAGCCACTGATGCAGTGATCCTCCATAACGGCAGTCCTGATCATCTGTCCTCCAGCAACAGTCCATTTCAGCATCCAGGTCTTCCAGTCCGCCTGTCTGATGAACTATCTGTCCCTTTCAGCTGGTTTGTTAGGCTGTCTCCATGCAGGGGTTTGGTTTCTGTGTTGTGTCTCTGTGTCTCCTCCCCCGCACTGGGATGGCAGACACTCCCTCACTGGGGATTGGACTCTGGCCACATGCTTGTGCAGTAGCATTTTACCGAATGCACCTTCACCCTGGTCCCCACAGTTTGCTCTGAGGACCAAATAAATGGGTTTGTGTGAGGCTGGGGATAGTTAATAAACTATAAAGCATGTGAGAGGTTCATACCAAAATCTGAGTGAGGTATGTACGCAGCTTGATGCTGGTGGGAATCCCAGTGGGAGTCCTTGGTTGCCAAGAGGTTGCTAGGTAGTATATGGAAAGGGGTGTACATAATATTTTCAGGTAAGGGTCTCCGACTTCCAGGTACACTGTGATAGAAGAGGGGTGTATGCATAGCCCAAACAACAGTGAGTCCTAATCTGCTAATTTATTCCCTATGCTAGCCTACCTCCTTCTCAGCAGCAGGATTCTTAGTCTGCACTGTGCCTCTGGATTGCAGTCAGAGGAGCCTGAAGAGAGTCTTCTAAGCTGGGCTTTCATTCACTGATGAAAACTAAGGCCCAGAGAGGGCTACATGTCAGGCTGGGCATAGTGGCTCTTGTTTGTAATCCTAGCACTTGGGAGGCTGAGTCAGGAAGCTTACAGTGAATTTGAGGCCTGTCTGGGCAACAGTGTGACAGCTTGTCTCAAAAGAACTAACAACTAAAAGGGAGCTGGAGAGATGGCTCAGCAGTTAAGAGCTCTGGCTGCTTTTGTAGAGGACCTGGGTTCTAGTCCTAGCACCTCATGAGAGCTCACAACTCTCTGTGAAAGTCCTTGGGGAACTGATGCCCTCTTCGGGCTTCTGCAGGAAGCAGGTTATGCACTGATATATGTGCATGTAAGACACCACAGGAAATAAAAAAAGAACCACAACAAGAATCTGGAGTGGCGTGACTGCCTGCAAACCCCCCCCCCCACCGCGCGCTTAGGGTGCTAAGGCAAAAGCAAGAGTTCAAGGTCATTCTCAGCTACACAAGAGAGTTCAAGGCCAGCCTTGGTTATGTAACACTGTGTCAAAAAGGACAAAAACAGAGCCGTGTGCAAAGTGGCTCAGCGGGTAAAGTGTTTGTTGCACAAACGTGAAAACATGAGTTGGATCCCTCCCACTCATTTAACAGCCATCTCTGCTGCTCATACTTGTAACACCAAAGTTGTGTGAAGAGGTGGCCAGTTTGTGGCCAGACAGCCTAGCTAAACAGAGCTCTAGGTTCTATACCATACCTTGTCTCAAAAAAGGTAGGGGCTGGAGAGGTGTCTCAGTGGGTAGGAGCATTTGCTGCTCATGCAGAGGGTCAGGGTTCAGTTTCTAGCACATACATTTACTTCTTGGCTCATGCCCTCAGTAACTCCAGTTCCAAGGGATCTGATGACCTCTTCTGACCTCCTCAGGCACTAGGTATGTATCTACTACACAGACATACATGCAGGAAATAAATACACATAAATAAATACACATAAATAAAATATAATTTTGAAAATAATTTAGAAGCCAGGTGGTGGTGGTGCACACCTTTAGTTCCAGCACTTGGGAGGCAGAGGCAGGTGGATCTCTGTGAGTTCCAGGCCAGCCTGATATGCAGGGCATATTTCTAGGACAACCAGGGCTACACGGAGAAACTCTTATCTCAAAAAACAACAACAACAAATAGAGACAATAGAAGATTGTCTTGTTTGTAATCCTAGCACAAGGGTGACATTGACCCTTGGCCTCCATACACGTGTGCCCACACACCTGCACATACATGAGCATACATTCACAACATAAACACATATATACACACTAAGTAAAAACCAAACATATTCTCCCAAAATATCTAGAGAACAGACTGGGTGTGATGGCACATTCCGGTCATCCCAGCACGTGGGAGGCAGAGATAGGAGGTCACGGCAGGTTCCCTGGAAAGACCTTGGATCAAAAGAGAAAAGAGAAGGCGATTGTCAAGGTAGATGGCTCAATCTGGGTCTTGGCATACCTTTTTTTTTTTTTTTTCAAAAATTGATTGCTTGGAGAGAGAGACAGAGACAGAGAGAAGGATCAACAACAGCAGCAAATTAACCCTCAAGACAAGCCCCCCCCGCCCCCCGCCCACAGCCCCTCAGGGTCACAATGTGGTAGGAAGGTTCTCCATGCTTTACAAGAGAACAAGCTGTCTGGTGATTATCGAGTGGGGCAGTTCTGTAACGTGGGAGTTCTGACCATCATCTGTTAAGACAATCAATAAACGCTTCTGAGTGTTGGTCCTGCTTAGCATACATAAATGAGAGAAGCCAGAGCCGTATAAACTGGGCATGCCGATACATGCCTGCAATCCCAGCACTGGGGGTGAAGCGGGAAGATCACAAATTTAAGGTCATCTGAAGCAGAATAGGGACTTCAGGTTGGCTTGAGCTGCATAGGAACTTGTCTCAGAAATTGTAATTATTTTAGTACAGTATTATCTCCTGAGTACTATGCTGGGTGCTGGCGTTACAAGGAAGACTTGACATTGTCCCGGGGCCACGTGTGCAAACAACATGGTAGGAGATACATAGCACACAATAAGCCACTCCGTGACAGGACTCTCTCTGGTGGTGGCATCTTGGTAGGGATGTGGGGTACACGGGTGTTGCAGCTGTCAAAACTAGAAAACAAAGCTGGGTGTGGTGGTGCATGTCTGTTATCTCAGCGCTGAGGGGCTGAAGAGGCAGGCAGGGCTCTGTGAGTTCAAGGCTGGCCTACATAGAACATTCCAGGCAGACATAGTGAGACCTAAGAAACAAAACAAAACAAAACAAAACAAAAAGGCGGCCACTGAGCCATCTCGCCAGCCCAGGAAGGTCGTTCCTAACCTTCCTCAGTGGGGTGTGACTGCTTGGGCTACCCAGCTAGCCAAGAACAGAGTAGGGGTGTAAATTCTTTCAAACCCAGTCAGTGGGCCTCAGAGAACCCAGACTCTGTCCTTTGCAAAGTTGCTTCTCAAAACACAAAGCGGCTTTGTGGGATGAATCATGAGTGGGTCTGCGTGCTGGGTTCTGGAGCAGACACTGGATGGTCTGTTTGGTTTTGAGTTAGAGAAGGGCAGAAGGATGCATTGAGGCAGGTCAGGCCAGCCTGGATTAAAGTCCAGGCTCCTTTCTGATCCTCCCCAAGAATTCATTGAAGTAGGAATAATGGTGAAGGACGCAAGATGAAGGATCATGTTTGTTAAAAATTATACTTATTAATTTTCTTGTGTGTGTGTGATCCTCCAAGTGCTGGGATCACAAGCATGCACGACCCGGTGTGGTGGTGCTGGGGATCAAATCCAGGGCTCCCTGAATGCTAAGCAAGCACTCCACCGAGTGAGGGGCATCCCTGACGGGAGAGATCTCACTGAAGGCACCAAGTACTAGCTGGGGTAGGGGTGGGGGGCTTTAATCCCAGCATTTGGGAGGCAGACAGTTGCATCTCTGAGTTCGAGGCCAGCCTGATCTACACAGAGCAAGTTCCAGGACAGCCAGGGCTACACAGAGAAACAAACAAACAACAAACAAACAAACAAACACGGCACCAAGTACTGGTTGCTCCAGGGAACTGCAGAGGTTGGTACGCTATGAGAGTAGGGACCTATGGGTTGAATGGGAGGTGAAGGCTGCCCTCCTCAGCCCGGTTTTCCCATAGTATGGTGAACTTTAGCTTTCCTGGCCCTGGGGTCCCTACCATGCCCCGAGCTAGGTCTCTAGAGCTGCAGTTGCCGGAAGGGAAGGGAATGCCTCCAGTCAGCCGCAGCCACTTAGTCCTTCTGGGTGACTCACTTCTTCGAAGGGGTGGAGGTGTGGTTGCCAGCAAAACAACTGTGTATAGAGCCTCTTGAAACCCCTCGGGCAAGTAAGTCGAGTTCTGGGGGATCTGTTCTCAGGGGCCGGGACTCCTACTTTGGGGCTCAGGGGGGCGAGGGGGGTAGGGATTCTGTGGGGCCCGGGGTGTCCGGTTCCCGGGCTCTTAAGGGTGGAAGCTCTACTGGATTTATCCAAAGCCAGGAGGCACGATCAGGTGGGTAGAGCCTGCAGAGCACTTTCCCCGTTTTCGTGGCTGAGCTTGAAGCAGGGAGTTGTGGGTAGGGCAGAGCAGGAGCAGGGTGGGGTAGGTAACCACCCAGGGTCTTAAAAAGAAACGAGTTCCTTCTTTTTCTGTTATAACTTTTCGTTGGTCTGCTTTTTTGATCCGGTGTTTCAGGTAGCCCAGACTTCCTAAAACTCACTACATAGCCAAAAAGGACGTCAAACCTGATTCTTCTGCCTCCATCTTCCGAGTGCTGGAACTACGGGTGTGAATCACCACACTTAAATTACCCATACTCAGCAAGTCTTTCTTTCCTTTCTTTCTAAACTATGTGTATTCTGTGTGTCTGCTTGCGGAGGCTACAATGGCATCAGATCCAGAGCTAGACTAACAGGTGGCTGTGAGTGGCTTGATGTGGGTACTGGGAACCCACACTGGGTCCTCTTAACCACTGAACCATCTCTCCAGCCTCAACAGTCTTTTTTGTTTGTTTGTTTTTAAATGTTTCTTCCCTGGGTGATAGAACCTCTTAGCTCAAGTGTAGTGAACTGTGATTTTTCTTCCATCTTTGTTCCCTGGTGTGTACATACGGTCTCAACTAAGAGCCTGCTAGCTACACTAATACAGCCAGGACCCATGGATCTGAGCACTCACAGGGAGGTGGGGAGGGAGGGAGAGCTGTTTGGGGGAGAGGTAGGGGACCCGGGTTTAACTCTTTCCACAGCAGGGTAACCACTAAGCTTGTGAAGGAATGGGGATTGCTCCTGCGGGTGCTGGGTGCTCTTACTAGGGCCCTAGTAAGTTATTTCTTGTCAGTCAGCACTGACATGAATGAAAGAGAAGAGAAACGGTCCTGATGTGGCTCAGCTGGTAATGACACTTGCCGCCAAGCCTAAAGACCTGAATCTGATTCCCAGGATCTACACGATAGAAGGAGAGAACCAACTCCCATAATCTGTCCTCTGACCTCCACCCTTGAGCTGTAGTATGTACATGACACCCACCCACACAATAAATAAATACATAAACAAATGTAATTAAAAAAAAAGAGTCAGATTTACTGAGCATTAACTGTAACATCTTGTTTAGCCTTCACCTTTATCTGTGTGCCCTGCTTACAGATTGGACACAAGGAGGCTCCAAGAAGTTGACTCACGGACCTGAGCAAGTGCAGCGGTAAGTAGTAAGGGCCCTTCCACACGGGCTCTGTATGTAGCCAAACTTCTGAACTTTTGCTCTTGCTGCCCCTACCTCCAAGTGCTGGGACTGTAGGCGCACCCCACCACTCCAGCTCGTAGACTCGTCTCTCTCCACCACGTGGGTCCTAGGAATTGGACTCAGGTCTTCTTGGCTTGGTGGTTTTACCGGCTAACCCATCTCCGTGATCTTTATATCTTTATCCCAGGCTGCGATCCATTTCTGGGCTTCATGCATGCTATTCGAGCACTCTAACTGAGATATATCCCCAGTCCTAAAAGTCTTCTTTGTTTTTCGAGACAGGGTTTCTCTGTGTAGCCCTGTCTCTCCTGGAACTTGCTCTGTAGACCAGGCTCGCCTCGAACTCATAGAGATTTGCCTATCTCTGCTGAACGCTGAGATTAAAGGCATGTGCCCCAACCACCCTGCTAAGACCAACTCTTAACCTTTCTAGCAAGCTCTCTGCCCAGCTTGTGGTCTGTCAGGGACAAGGCTTTACTGGGATCTCTGCTCAGACTACCCTAATTTTAAGGCTGTCATTTGGCCTTGGAGACACTGGATGCCTGTTATTATAAAAAAGGAAAATCCCTACCATTCTATTTTACCAATGAAGACTCAGGAGCCAGATGCTGGGGTGAAAACCTACTAGCTCAGAGAGGCAGAGAAAGTACCCAGTTGATTTTCCTATTCAGCTCAAGTCTGGAAGGAAAAGGCCCAACGCCCAAAGCTAAAAGCTCGCTAGCTCAGCTGATGGCCCAGGAGAAAACAGGCCTGCCAGCTCAGCTGACAGCCCAGGAGGAGAAAGCCAACAGCTAAAAGCCCAAAAGCTGGAAAGCTAAAGCCAAGAAACTGAAGAGCTCTGCCTTCTTCTCCACCATGTCTGAAATACTGAAATACTCTTCTCTCCTATTCCCTCCTTCCTGTTATTCCCTGTCAGCTGGTTTCTTGCTCTGCCTCTTGACCTGTGTACAGAAAGCTCTTCAATTTAAGATGTGTGCTAGGGCTGAGCCACCCCATGATCACCTATCTAAAAAAAACCAGAAAGTTCTTAGGTTAAAGGTGTGTATTAGGTCTAAACCACACCAAACAAAAGACACGTTTTTTACAGTTGGCAATCTCGGGATTCACAATGGGATCAAATATTCTGCACAGATGCCAGCTATAAACTGTGTTTTCTTCATTGTTATTTTTTTTATGTGTGGGGGTGTTTTGCCTGCATGTATGTCTATATGTTTGTATACAGTGTGCATGCCTGGTGCTTGAGGATACCAGAAGAGGGCATTAGATCCCCTGGGACTGGAGTTGCAGATAGTTGTGGGCCTATATGTGAGTTCTGGGAATGGAGCCTGAGTCCTCAGAAAGAACAGCTGTTGCTCTTAACCACTGATCCATCCCTCAAGGCTCACAAACTGTTTTTTAGAGAGAGCATTTAATTTTTTTTAAGTTTTGTTTATTCATCATATGTGTGTGTGTGTCATAGCACATAGACTAGAGTACAATTTTCTTTCTTTGTAAATCTCTTTAGATTTATTTTGCTATTTTTATTTGTGTATGTGTGTTAGGGTTTCTATTGCTGTGATAAAACAGAACTTGTGCTAAAAAGCAACTTGGGGAGGAAGGGGTTTATTTCATTTTACACTTCCAGGTAATAGTTTAGCACTGAGGGAAGTCAGGGCAGGATCCTGGAGGCAGGAGCTGATGCAGAGGCCATGGAGGAGTGCTGCTTACTGACTTGCTCCTTATAACTTTTCAGCCTGATTTCTTATAACACCCAGGACCTCCTTGCTCAACTGTGCCACTGCCCACATCACACATCAATCAGTAATCAAGGCAACGCCCCACAGACTTGCCTATAGACCAATCTTATGGAGACATTTTCTCAATTAGGAATCCCTCTTCCCAGGTTCTAGATTTGTATCAAGTTGACAAAACTCAATCAACATGTCTCTCTGTATATACAGATGGGAGTGCAATGCTCCCTGAGGCCAGAAGAGGGACTCATCTCCCCGAGAGCTGCAGTTGTACGCCGTTGTGAGGTGCCAGACATAGCTTCTGGGAACCAAACTCCAGGCTCCTGGAAGAGCAGCCAGTGCTCTTGACCTCTGAGCCATCTCTACCATCCTGAAGGACATCTTTCAGGAATCCATTCTTTCCTTTACTGTAGGTTCTGGGGATTGAACTCTGGTCATCATTGTACAGCAAGTGCTTTTACCCTAGCAGCCAAATATATATGTCAGATGGCTTGATGGTTGGATAATCATTAAAGTTTACTTCTGGACTTATACTACCAGGGCCAAGGCCTTGATCTGAACACTAAGCCCTATCTGGAACCGACTATTGACCAACACTCTTCCAGGACAGGCCTGCCAGGGCCCCTGGGCATTGAGCCACCCAGATGTGGCTGCCCACTGGATGCTTACCCGTCTGTGCCTCACCCAGACTTTGGGCTTTTTTCCTCTATGGCAGTGGTCCTCAACCTGTGGGTTGCAACCCATTTGACAAGGCTCTGCCTCTAAAAATGTTTACATTATGATTCATTTCAGTAGCAACATTACAGTTATGAAGTAACAACAAAAATAATTTTATGGCTGGGGGTCACCACAACATGAGGAACTGTGTTGAAGGGTCACAACGGTAGGAAGGTTGAGGACCACTGCTTTTAGGGATTCAGGAGGGAATGGGAGCCCCTTGGCTCAGCCTCCTGCTTCCTATGTGGTTTTGAGCTGTGCCCCAGGGTCCTCCAAGGGGCCAGCAAGTTAGACCAGATTGATCGTATATTATGGTCCTGTGACTGTGTGAAGGAATAGGTTGATGCTTTGAGTCCAGCTTGACACCATACTCTCTGTGTCTCTCTCTTGAGACATGGTTTGTTCTATAATTCTGGTTGGCTTAATCATGCTTATTTGCTTCTTCTTTTAGGATGTGAGAAGGGGGTCTAGACAGAGTCTCGTGTACCGCAGGCTGGCTTTGAATTCTCTATGTAGCTGAGCATGGCTTTGAACGTCTGACTCTCCGGTCTCTGCCTGGAGAGGGCTGGTTTCACAGGTGCGCCACTGCTGGCTGGCCATTCTATTTCTATTGATGTCTCCTAGTCCTCCAGCGTAAAGGCCGTGACAGTGGACATCTGGTGAATGAGAGTGGCCTGGAGGGTGGGGAGGGGTCCTGCCTGTCTTGGAACTCAGAGGTCCACCTGCCTCTGTCTTTGGAGTGCTGGGATTAAAGGAGTGCACCACTAGGACAAGCTGAGGGGGTAGTCTTTGAGAATCTGGTGCATGGAGAGACTTCATATAATGTGTCAAGGCACCTGACATGTAATCCTGGTGCTAGTCAGACTGCGTGAGAGCTTGTCTCAAATACAAAATAAAACAAAACACCAAAATGAACACACACACAAAACTTTGCTTCAAAAACAGCCGGGTCTACAGAGTGAGTTCCAGAACAGAAAAGCCCTGTCTTGAAAAAGAGAAAAAGTCACATGTACTCAGGACAATGACTAGTCAGGGGGGAGAAGAAAAAGTGGGGCCAGTGACCCAACCCAGGAAATGTGACTAACCAGCTGTGGCAAAGGCTGAGCAGACTTAGGCCAGATGTGCCTGCCTGGGCTGGTGAGTGGAATGGGGCTTTCCTTGCTCATCTGACTTGAAATTGTTCAGAACCTGCCTTGCCTGAGGCCTCTGTGATGAGACTGTGGTGGGCTCTAGCCTCACAGTGGCCATGTCTGAGCAACAGCCTTCTCTAGGCATTGCTGAGTCTTGGAGCTTGCTTTCCTGAATCCTTAAACCTCAGAGCATTGAGCCTCCCCATGGGTGGGGCAGGTGGGTGGGACAGCCCAGTGGAGAAGAGGGAAGTAAGAAGCTAGGGTGGGGCAGGCTGAGAAGAGTTTGAGAAGCAAGGCCTGTGGAGAGGTAAAAGTTGTGGGGGGTGGGAGGTCCGTAGAGAGGGCCAGCTGGGACTCTCTTGGGTGGACAGGTGAAGGCTGGCTGCTAAGGCCTGGGAATAGGCGGGAATGCTGTCCCCAGGCATAAGTCAGGCGAAGCTCATTATCTGCCTGCAGTTTTGCAGCAGCAGAGGCTGAGTGGGCTGGGGTGGGATGGGATATGTTCTCCAGCTGCAGGGGAGGAGCTACAGGGTCTGGGCTCATCCTGGTCTGTAGGAAATGGTGTCAGACCTCCTGAGAGATCCCAGAGGCCCGTCAGGAGGTGAATTCAGATCTGACAGTGCCTGTCCGCAGGATAGCACTTTCCCAGGCCTAGACAACTGGACTGGAGGAGTTGAGAAGGAGCAAGGTAGGCCCAGCTACGTGAGGACAGCCAGCCTCCAGAGGAGGGTCCTTCAGGGAACCGTGTGGAAGGAGTTGAAGGCAGAGTCTGGGGGTGCAGAGGGCAGGGTCTGCTTTGGTGTGTGGGGAAAGAGTACTGCCTTGGGGGTCCAGAGCTACTGTTGTCCCCACTTCTAAGGTCACAGTCCAGCAAGTCCTGTGCTTTCTTGTAATGACACCCCATTTCCTCCCTAGGGCTGGTGCTATTTCAGTTCATGCTAATGGGGCAGATAGGGACTGTGAGGGGAAGTGACCTGTTGAGAATCAGGGTCCAAGAGGGCAAAAGCAGCTTTGGTTTTCCTTGGTCCTGGCTCACTACTACATGATTGGGTCATATTGGGTCATATAGGGTCAAGCATTTTGTGGAAGGTAGGAGCGATCCCCACCTGTAACCCCCAGCATGTCCTTAAAAATAATCTGAAGTTAGCCAGCAGGGCGCAGTCTTCCCCCAACACCCTTTCACCCCCTGTCTTTCTGCCTCAAGGCTGCTGCAGGCTGTGCCTGGATGTGAGACCCTAGGCTAACCCTTCAGTGTCATCTAGTCTGGTGACTGAGGCTCAGCGAAACAAGGCAATTAAGCACAACCTTTGGGCACAGTCAGGTGTGTCCAAAGGTCTAGAGGCAAACTCTAGTTGCTCCAAAGGTGCCTCAGAGTCTCTAAGACTCGCCACACTATGGCTGGGGGAGGGGAGTGCTAGCAGAGGTGGCCATCGTGATGTACTTCGGTGCTACAGCGCTTCCCAGCTGTGCCCCAGCTGTGCCCCACGGCCCTGGGTTTGTTCCCAGCATGCCTTTCAGTCCCGAAGGAAGATAGAGAGGAGGCTGCCTGTAAAGTAGTGAGTTCCCCACCACCAGAAGCATCCAAGAAGGCCGAAAGTTGCTACAGAAATTACTGTGAGGACTGTCTAAACACCAAGACTCCCTTTTTTTTTTTCTCAGACACAGGGTTTCTCTGTGTATCCCTGGCTGTTCCGGAACTCTCTTTGTAGAACAGGTTGGCCTCGAACTCGCAGAGATGCACCTCCAGAGTGCTGGGATTTTAAAGTCATCACACCCAGCACTAAGGCTCCTTCTAATGCTGGTCCGTGCTTACGTGACAGTCTTCCATGGAGGAAGCTGGTCTGCGGTTTCATGGGTTGTGACGGCTCCCCACTTCCCTGAGCCTTCTAGGTAGACCACAAGGCACAGAGTGTTCTTTATCTCTGTGCTTCCCTCCAGTGCAGATCTGGAATGAGCAGAAGTGAATAGACTGTCGTGGATGCTTGTGACAGGTATGAGGCGCGCACCTGCTGCTGTTGACACAGAAGGCCAAGCCTGCAAGCAGAGGCTGCCCTGACAGGCTGGGAAGGGTCCCACAGGCACTGAGGCTGCAGAGTGGTCTGCTGTTGAGGCAGCCGGGGTTGATGTGTCCCCACAGGGACGGAGGAGCTGTGACACACATTCGGAGGAAGCTTAGGGAGCCGTAGAACCAGGTCAAAGGCTGACACAGGGACACAAGAATTGAAGAGCCTTCTCCAGGAAAGCCTGAGCACAGGCAGGACCCCGACCTGACCGGTGCAGGCGGGTTTCAGCTAGCCCAGGGTTCCCCCATACACTCCAGGTCTCTGCCCTTGGGGGTGGGAATTAAGCTCTGAGCCTCATGCATGCTAGGCAAGCACTGTGCCACTAAGCTATCGCCCTGGCCCTCTTGCTAGTTTTTGTCTTGAGATTGGCCACATTTTGCACAGGCAGGCCTTAAACACACTCTGCAGCCCAGGCTGGACTTGAACTTCTGATGCGTCTGCCTCCGTTTATCGATTAGTTGAGGTTATAGGTTTGCACCAGCCTGCCTGGCTCTGTCGGGAGTTTTGAAAGCCTTCCTCTCCGTCACAGTTCCCATGCCCCAGGCGTTGGTGGGATCAAGCTGTTCTCATAGCCCTCACTGTACTTCGGGGATCACTGTGAACATCTGTTCATAACACTTCCAGGCTGCGGAGGCAAGTCTCCTGACCTGTGCCCCTGACACTCTTAAAGAAAACCTTAGGGCTGGGGATGTAGCTGGTGGTAGGGCTCCACCAAGCTCCACACGGACCTGGGTTCAATCCCTAGCTTTGCATAAGCTGAATCTGGTGGGTGCATGCTGGTGATACAGCATCCGGGTAGGGGTAGGGGTGAGCTCAGCAGGAGCAGAGGTTCAAGGACATCCTTGGCTACCTAGTGAGGCTATAAGGGACCCTGTCCCAAAAGAAAATTAGATAAAAGAAAAAAAATATGTGTTCCCTTTCTTATACTATAAGGATGGCTGCAACAGGACCATCACTGAAAGCATAGGGCCAGGGCCCTGCAGTGTGGGGGAAAGAGCAGTCTCTACACCCAGCGTAGTGCGAGCAAACAAGGAGCCAGGTGAGGGTCAGTGCATGGAAAATTACTAAACGCCAGCGGGGAGGGAGGTTCTGTCAGACTAACCCAACAGGATTCTTGCTGAAGATAGTCAGATGCTCAGCCATGTGGGGGATGGTGCCAGCAGAAGAACCAGATCCGAATAAGAGATGACGGGATATGGATCATAGGGGCTTGCAGCTGAATTGACTTTTCAGGGATCTTCGCTGAAACTGGGTTGTACCAGGAAATATTTAGAAAGGCCTAGAAGGTTCAAATGGAGTGATGGAGTTTAGTCGGAGTCTTTGCACTTTTGGGAGGTGCCAGGCTATTTTGACATTTATTTATTTAGTTGTGCGTATATGTATGTGTGCACATGCCATGCTGTACATGCAGAGGTCAGAGGACAACTTTCCGGTGTCAGTTCTCCTTCCCGCCCGTGGTTCTTGAGGATAGAACTCAAGACATTAGACTTGTCAGCAAGCACCTTTACCAACTGAGCCACCTTGCCCATCCTGAAGAGGTGGTTCTAATGAGCATCAGAGTCATGAAGGAGGAGACAGCTAACCCCCCTCTTCAGAACCCTGCAGTGGCTTGGAGTGGAGGCCACCTGATTTTGAGTCACACCCGGTTTCTCATTTTGGTAACAGAGCTACTAAGAACAGTTCTGAAGTGATGGGCTCAGTCTGTCTTGTTCCTGAGTTTGGGTTTGGAGCAGGCTAGTCATCAGTTCCAATCTGAGTCACAGGCTGGACTGCCCACAGCAGGGCATGTGGACACACCCCATGGAGTTTGTGGGGCACTGAGGATCATCAGTTCCCTTCTCCCTGGGGAAGTGTCATGCTGGAAAAAATGCCTTCCTCTGTTTGGGAGGTTGGTAATGAAAAGGAAAGTGATCATTACCCTGGCATTCACATCTTTCACCACGGCCCTGTCTCCTACCTCCTACTGAGACTCAGCGCTCAGGGCTGACCCAGCCACCCTTCAGAGAGCCGGCTCTGCTGTCCTGAAGCTCCAGGCCAGAGGATCTGCGTGGTGCTTTTGTTGTCTCCTGTACCCACACCCCCACCGGGTCCCGCAAGACACCTCGTCCAAAAACTGCTTGGCTGGAAGCATGCACTAAATTAAGTGCCGATATTCTCTGCCCTTTAAATCTTATAACAACAAACAAACAAACAAAACCTTGGGCCTGAGACTTGGCTTTGTGGGTACTTGCTGCTCCGGCTGACTGCCTGACTCTGATCTTCAGAACTCACATGGTGAAAGGGAAATCCAGTTCTTCATTATTATTATTATTATTATTTAGTGTGTGTACATGCACACTGGAGCATGCGTGCGCATGTACCTCAGTACATATTTCGAGGTCTAAAAAGGAACCAGCTGCTGATGGGCACAAATAAAATAATATGACTGTATTATTCTGAGATTTAAAAAACATGGTTCATTAAGAACAACAGCAAAAACCGAAAGCTTGCCATTTTGCATTCTCCCTTTCTTACAATATCTTTTACCCAAGAAATATTTTCTCTACTGATTTACAAAAGAAAGATGGCATTCTTCATTCTAGGACTAGAAGGTGCTGGGACATGTACAGAACAGCTAATGCCCAGAATGAGGGCAGTTCTCCTGGGAAGGATAATGTCCTGTGAAGATTTTGTTTTTAGTAGACTTAACGAATGAAGAAACCTGCTTAAGGGCCCCACCCCCTTCTCTCTCCCGCGCTCCCTGGCTGGTCTGGGATGCACTCTGTAGACCAGGCTAGCCTTGACTGTTCAGAGATCCACCTGCCACTGCTTCTGAGTGCTGGGGTTAAAGGCGCCCAGTCCTCTTCTCACATGCATCATGGCTGCTCATGCAGTGCTGGGGACTGAACCCAGGACCTCATGCACACTAGGCAAGCACTCTGCCAACGAAGCCGCATCTCCGGCCTTCCTCTCTTCTTAAATTGTTAAGATTTTTATGATTTATTTATTTTTATTTTGTGTGCATTTTGCCTGCGTGTATGTCTGTGTGAGGGTGTCCGATCCCCTGGAACTGGAGTTATAGGCAGTTATGAGTTGCCATATGGTTCTTGGGAATTGAACTCATGTCCTCTGGAAGAGCAGACAGTGTCCTTAACCTCTGAGCCATCTCTCCAGCGCCAGGACTTTTTTTTTTAATATTAGATGAAAATAAATTTTGTTAGTATGGGTGTGTTTCTGGATGCTTATGTGCATGGGTAAATGTGGAGGTCAGAGGGCAACCTTGTGGAGTCTGTTTCCTCCCTCTACCTTTACTGGGTCCTGGGGATCAAACTCAGTTCATCTGGCTTGTGCAGCGAGCACCTTTGCCCACTGAGCTGGATCGCTGGCCCCTTGTTCTTCTTCCTTCCTTTTTCTTTTGACACAGGGTGTCTGATTGCCCAGGATGGCTTTGGATTCACTATGTAGCCAAGAACAGCCTTGAACTTCTTTCTGGTCCTCACGCTTCTGCTTCTGGGATGCCAGGATGGCAGGTGTACACTGTTGTGCCAGGCATTTTTTGTTGATTTAAGACAGGGTTTCACATAGCCCAGGCTAGCCTGGAGCCTCAATGTCCCTGAGCTTCTAACCGCCTAAGTGCTGGGGTTGCGGTTGTGTGTGCTGTCGTAAATGACCTTTTCTTTTCTTTCTTTTTTCTTCTTCTCTTGTTTGTTTGTTTTGAGGCAGGATCCCCGGGCCTTGTTCCCAAGTGCTACGATTGCAGGTCTAGCATATTTCAGTTACTTTTAAAAAGACTTATTTATTTTTATTTTAACGTGGGTGGGTGGTTTTGCCTGCATGTATGCCTGTGTACCATGAGCATGCAGTGCCCTTGGAGGCTAGAAGGGGGTTGTTTAGTCCCCTAAAACTGGAGTATCTGTGGTTGTCTGCTGTATGTATGCTGGGAACTGAACTCGGACCCTCGGCAAGAGTAACACATGCTCTTAACTTCTGAGCCATCTCTGTAGCCCCAGCTGGCTTAGTTATTGTTTGTTTGTTTATTCTAAATCAGGAGTGGATGTAAAGTTTTGCTAAATGCTTTCTATATGTACATTGATAGTATCCATAAAGATACGTAAATATCATATAAGCTTGTTAAGATGGTATATTATATTGGTTCAGATGTATTATATAAGTTTAGATGTTGAGCCAACTTTACATTCTCAACACAAGCCTCATCTGGTCATTAAGTTTTGTAGTTTTGTTTTTTTTGGTTTGTTTGTTTGTTTGTTTGTTTTTGAGACAGGGTTTCTCTGTGTAGCCCTGGCTGTCAGGGAACTTTCTCTGTAGACCAGGCTGGCCTCAAACTTGGAGATCCACCTGCCTCTGACTCCTGAGTGCTGAGATTAAAGATGTGTGTTACAGCTTAAGAATAGCCACACAAACCACTCTGACTTCAGTCTCAGTCAGAGATGGATGGGATGCAATACCCAAACCCTGAGACCGGCCATGACCAAGGACACAGAAAGGAACTTCAGAGCCTAACTGTGACCTAGTTTCCAAACTCAGTTTATAAAGGCAAACCCCACAATTAGCTCGTGGGGGGGGGGTGTTGATGGTGAAACAGAATGGTCAGCTCTGACTTAAGTTATTTTGCTAATAAGCAGTTCTAGCTAACCTTGAAAGTGTGCCTGGCAGTTGGGGCCAGCTGTGCTTATGGTTGGGGAACTAAGAACAACAAGGCCACAGAGCATGCTGAATATAAACATAGTTTTTGGTCAACCTTATACAGAGATTCTTTTATGTTAACAACAAGTTGAGATGATGTGGCTGGTGGGCCTGAAAAAAATATGGCTATACTTATGCCAAAAGGACCAGGCCTCAAGAGTGGGCACCACCACATCCTTAATTTAAAACTTTTATTTTGTAAATCTCTCTCTCTGTGGTGTTTATGCATGCTTGCATGTGTGTGCACACGTGTGTAGGTCCAATAGCATGTGTGTGCACATGCATGTGGAAGACCACAGTTGATGTCAGGCCTGTTCCTAGCACTCTCTCTTGTTCATTGAGGCAGGTTCTCTTAGTCAAACCCAGAGCGTGCTGATGCGGCTGGTTTTGCTCTTGCTTTGGGGAATCTCCTGTCTCTGCCCTCTGAGGCTGGAATTACACGTGGGCAGCCCACCCAACATCTATGGGACTCTGAGGATTCAAACTCTGCCCCTCACATTTGCCATGTAAGTGCTTTAATCACTGAGCGTCATCTTACCCCCAGGTCATCCTCAGCTGCCTACAGCCTAGGCGAGGACAACCTAGGCTACATAAGACCTTACGTCAAGGGCTGGAGAGATGACACAGAGGTTAAGTGCACTGGCTGCTCTTCCAAAAGTCCTGAGTTCAAGTCCCAGCAACCACATGGTGGCTCATGACCATCTATAATGAGATCTGGTGCTGTCTTCTGGTGTGCAGGTGTCCCTGCAGATAGATTACTCATACATAAAATAAATAAATAAAGCCTTAAAACATCAACAACAACGAAAAACAGAAGGAGAATACTTGACCAGCTAAAGTTCTCCCGGATCAATAGAGCGCTCTTTGTTATGACTCTTGTGATAATCACGGCTTTTCTTTTCAGGTCTGAAAAACAGCATGTACACACCCATCCCACAGAGGTAGGCAGTGTGCCCCATTGTCTGTGCTGTCTTCCCACCTTCACTTCCAAGGGTTGCTCTTCCGCCCTGCTCTCACTGAACCCAGACCTCAGTCTCAGGCCTGTGCGGTCTCCGAGCTCGAGCCCACTAGCAACCATTTCTTCCCACAGTGGCTCTCCGTTCCCAGCCTCGGTCCAACACCCAGGCCTACACATATGGCGTGTGGAGAAGCTGAAGCCGGTGGCCATAGCACCGGAGAACCATGGCATCTTCTTCTCTGGGGATTCCTACCTAGTGCTTCACAACGGCCCGGAAGAGGTCTCCCACCTGCACCTCTGGATAGGTAAAGGGTTTGGAATGGTGTCTGAGGGGGTTTGTCCAGGCAGGGATGGAGGTTGCAGGGGTCTCGGGGACCTCGCCCATCACCTCCCATTCATGCTAGGCCAGCAGTCATCCCGAGATGAGCAGGGGGCCTGTGCTGTGCTGGCCGTGCACCTCAATACCCTGCTTGGGGAGCGGCCTGTGCAGCACCGTGAGGTCCAGGGGAATGAGTCCGACCTCTTCATGAGCTACTTCCCACGCGGCCTCAAGTACCGGGTGAGCCCCACCTCCAAACCCTCACACCCATGCTTTCTCTCAGAGCCACCTCAGGTTTCTGGCTTTTGTGCTGTGGAAGGTCTGGGCACACTTGGGGATTGGTCTTCACCTTCTGGCATCTCCCAGAGCGTGATGAATGGCAGGGGCCCTGGGTTGCCTGTGAGGCCACTCAGGCCAGTCTTCTGGGCTGCAGGAAGGTGGTGTGGAGTCCGCATTTCACAAGACCACCTCGGGGGCGGCCCCAGCAGCCATCAGGAAGCTCTACCAGGTTAAGGGGAAGAAGAACATCCGTGCCACGGAGAGGGCGCTGAGCTGGGACAGCTTCAACACCGGGGACTGCTTCATCCTGGACCTGGGTCAGGTGGGTAGATGGCTGTGATGACAGGCTAGGAGGAAGGAGACGAGCTGAGAAGCTAGGATGGACTGCCCTTAGAGCTCCGCAGGGACTATCGCCCAGCCACACACCGCGCTCTCCTCAGACGCTCCGGCCTCATACGGACAGTGCTCTCACACCTGCGCAGAGCTTGTGTGCTTCCTGCCACACGGTTTCAGCCATGTCCGACCTGTGGCCCTTGGTTACATGTAGCCCAGGGTATATTTTATGTAAATGTGGCTTAACAGAAAGTCTTAAACTTTTGAAAAACAAGTTTAGTTTTTGGAAAAAAATTTCTTTTTGTAATTTTATTACATTGAAAAAATATAGGTGCCGTGTGTGGTGGGGCACACCTTTAGTCCCAGCACTCTGGAGGCAGAGGCAGGCAGATCTCTGAGTTCAAGGCCAGGCTGGTCTACAGAGTGAGTCCAGGACATGCGGGTGGGGGCATGCACATGTGAATGCAGATACCAGCGGAGGCCAGTGAGGTACTCGAGCTTGGGTTACAATTGCAAACCGCCTGTGTGGGTGCTCACACAGAGCTCAGGACCCCCCTAATCCAGCTCCTCAGTCCCAGGAGATAAATTTTTGTTTTTGTTTTTCAGGACAGGGTTTCTTGCCGGGCATGGTGGCACACACTTGTAATCCCAGCACTCAGGAGGCAGAGGCAGGCGGATCTCTGAGTTTGAGGCCAACCTGGTCTACAAAGGGAGTCCCAGACAGTCAAGACTATACAGAGAAACCTTCTCTCAAAAAACCAATAAATGGGTGGATGGATGGATGGATGACAGGGTTTCTTTGTGTAGCCTGGCTATGCTGGACTCACTTTGTAGACCAGGCTAGCCTTGAACTCACAGAGATCCACTTGCCTCTGCCTCCCTGAGTACTGGGATTACAGGTATCTATCACCACGCCTGGGCCCAGGGAATAATTTATAAACAAGATATGAACAAAGCTTAAATATATGTTAGTAAGTGATATGATGTGGAGATGGCACAGTGGCAAGAAACGCTCTTAAAATTGATGTGTAGGAACGTTTTGCCTGTGCCCAGTGCCCTTGGAATCCAGAAGAGGGCATTGGATCCCCTGAATCTGGAGCTATAGGTGGTTGTGAGCCATTTTGTGTCTGCTGGGAATTGAACCTGGGTCCTCTGGAAGAGCCACAAGCCCTCTTAACCCCTGAGCCCAGGAAGCAGTCTTATGGCATTTTGTCCTTGCCTTCCTCAAAGGCCACGGTAGAGAAGCCCTGGCTGCTTGGGCTTTTGTTTGTTTAGCCCTGGCTGTCCTGAAACCCACTATATAGACCAGGCCTCAAATACACAGACATCCACCTGCCTCTGCCTCTTGAGTACTGGGACCAACGGCGTGTACCATATCAGGCACGCTTGCCCTGCCTGAGGGTATGGTTTTCCAGTGGGGGTGGGACAAAAGCAGTGATGACCTGTCTGGCTTCTTTGCAGAACATCTTTGCCTGGTGTGGTGGAAAGTCCAACATTCTGGAGCGCAACAAGGCAAGGGACCTGGCCCTGGCCATCAGGGACAGCGAGCGGCAGGGCAAAGCCCAGGTGGAGATCATCACTGATGGAGAGGAGCCAGCCGAGATGATTCAGGTTGGGGACAGTGGCCTGGGCAGCTGGAAGCTGCGGTGTGGCTGTGGCCAAGAGAGACAGTGATAAGCTGGGAGCATGAAGGTGGTTGATAGAGGGCAACGGGGTTGGAGGGGGAGGGCAAAGGGGGGTGGAGAGGATTGGGGACCTACCTGGGGTCTTACTCAGCCCTGTGACTGTGCATGGGGTGTCTCTGTGTGATGGAGATAAGAGGTTCCTCTGGGTGGGTTCGGCCTTGGGGGAAGGAAGCTGTCTGGGGGGTGGGCTGGGCCCATCACTTTTTCCTGTATCTTAGTGCAGGTCACAGGTGGCCCTGCATGTGGTGACTTGGAAAATTTGGGTGCAGAAGCCCGAGTAATCCAGTCTGGCTCTGCAGGTTCTGGGCCCCAAGCCTCCTCTGAAGGAGGGCAACCCTGAGGAAGACATCACAGCCGACCAGACCAATGCCCAGGCTGCAGCCCTGTACAAGGTGGGCACTGCAGGCCTGCTGGGGACTAGCCTGGCGTGGGATCCTGCAGAGCATCTGTGGCAGGGTCACGGACCTAAAGGGAGGGGTGCTGTGGGAAGGCAGGTCCAGGAATGAGGTAGGTTTGTGGGGGTTGGAGGAGAGCTGGGCGGGAAGAAGCAGATGTCTGCTCTCTGAGGAGGATATTCACTTCCAGCTCCTTGGTGAAGGCCGGAAGCTAATGCTGAGCTTTTCTTGATTTGAACCTCATGCAGTTGCTTCTAATGTTGAATTCGCCTCCTTCCCTAGGCGAGTCATGGCCTCTCCGACCACAGTGATAGACAAGATCAGTCCAGTCTGGAATTGCTTTTGGGGCAGGGGGTTGGGTGGGGGGTTCTAACTGCCTGTTTCTCGGGACTGCTGGGAAATACAACTAGGGAGGGCCTGGGTAAGCCGGTCCTTCATTAAAGGTGAGGGCCGGAGTGTGTGTGTGCCACCCTGGGAACTGTCCTTTTCTCCAGGTCTCTGATGCCACTGGACAGATGAATCTGACCAAGGTGGCTGACGCCAGTCCTTTTGCTTCTGACCTGCTGATTCCAGATGACTGCTTTGTTCTGGACAATGGGCTCTGTGGCAAAATCTACATCTGGAAGGGTATGTGTATGAGCCTTAAAAGCCTGCAGCTGTGGTGGGGTCCTGCAGCCGCCTTAGGCAGTCCAGCCCAAGGCCCTGCAGCTGCCCTGAACCAGCAGCTGATCTCAGAACTCCCAGGGCCTGTTCAGTGCATGGCTGGGCCCATCCCAGATTCACCAGGTCTGGGTTGGAGCCTGGGCACGTGCCTGTGTGCCAGGGCTCTGGGGTTCCTGAACGTGTGCATTGTTAATTGTAGTAGACATAAAGGTTTGATGGACTCATCGGGTGCTTTATGCAGAGGGGTAAACTTGCAGGCCCTGCTTTCCCAAGAGATTGTACCTACAGACAAGGGAAAGGCTGCTGTGTGCAGGAGCCTGGCTGCTTGCTGTGACCATGGAAAGCTGGGACAACATGACCCCGGGAGCCTGCTTGCTTTTGCTGGTTCCCGGGATGGTCTGGGCAGTCTGATCCTTCAGCTGAGGTTCTGGGTATGGGTTTTTTTTTGTTGTTGTTGTTCCTTTGTTTAGATTTGCTTTATTTTTTTATTTTTGTGTGCATGTACATGTGCTCTGTCTCACATACATGCCTATGGGTACCATGGAGGCCAGAGGAGGATGTCATATCCCTTGGAGCTGAAGTTAAAAGCAGTTATGAGCCTCCTGATGTAGGTGCTGTGAACTGAACTCTGGTCCTTTGCCAGAGCGGCAAGTGCTGTTAACCACTGAGCCTTCTTTCCAGCCCTTTCCTTTTGTTTTTTAAGAGAAGGTCTCATGTCACCCAGGCTGGCCTCTGACTTGTTTGTTATGTAGCCAACAATGGCTTTGAAGTCCTGATCTTCCTGCCTTCATCTGGGAAGGAGGCGCGTACCACCACGCTCTACCATGCCTGATTTTCCCTGGTGCTAGGGATGGAACCCAGGGCATGCTAGGCAGATACTCTACCAACTGAGCTACATCCCTTGCCCTGGGGCTGCCTCTTCCTTCCTGCAGGGGCGCCACATGGCATGGAGCCAAGGCTAAGATTCCAGGCCTGTGAGAGTGTCTGTGGTTCTGAAGAGAGGAATCATTAGAGAACCTGTGGGCAGGAAGCTGGGGAGGGCGGATGACAAGTGTCCATGGCTGCTAGAACACTTGGTCAGTTACAGTTCGACATGCCTGTGTCCTGCATAGCTCAGAGGACTTCGACAGTGGCCAGAGAACTGACCGCCATGCATGGCTCTGTTTCCTTGTCAAAATGCCTAGGCTTGAAGCACAATTCAAGTCCAAAGGATTGCCAGCCTAAGTGGGTGGATTCTATGCAGCCTTCAGTTTATAAGCATTTTGTCAGCGAGCATATTGGCTCTCGGCCTTGTGGGAGTCTGTTCACCTGCATAAGAAATTATACTCCGTGTTCTATTTAGTCTCACACGAGTTGGTAACAGGGCTGTGGTACCTGTAACCTGTGCACACACAAAAGGTGAGGAGCCCCTGAGCAGGGGAGGCCCTGGCTCTAGAGTTTTTCTTTTTCTTTTATGTGTATTTATGTGTGTTTTTCTTGCATGCATGTCTGTGAGCCATGTGTGTGCAGTGTCCTCAGAAGCCAGAGGACAGCATTGGATCTCTGGAACTGGAATTTCAGATGGTTCTGAGTGCCATGTGGGTGATGGGAATCAAACTCAGGTCCTCTGCAAGAGGAAGCAAGAGCTCCAAACCACTGAGCCATTGCCCCTGCCTTCTGCCATTGCAGTTTGATGCCTAGGAGGAAACATGTCCTTCCTAAAAGAGAGCTTGATCAGGGTGAGAAGATCCTGCTGATCCAGGCAGAAGAGATATTGTGTTTGTTTATTATTTGCTTATTTAATCTTGGCTTAGAGCTGCCAGCTTTCTGGGAAAAGTATTAAAGTGGCTTACTACATACCCCAAGGATACCTCAGCATTCTTGGCTACTGTGGGTACATTTGTTTTAAGAACTGTGTTCTGTGGGCCCCTTAGGTTTCCTCAAGGAAAATGGGGAGGGGCTAGAGTACCCCACCCCAGTGCCTCATGCAGCCCACACTGACTTTGAACTCCCTATGCGGTTGAAGACATGAAGAGGACCTTGAAGTTCTCATCCTCCTGCCTCCACTCCTGAGTACCAGGGGGGGGGGGGCTTGCAGGAGGTTTTGTGGTGCTAGGGACAGAAGGCAGAGCCTCAGGAGCGCGGGCCAGCCCCCTCCAGCCAGCCCATCCTCTTCTGAGTCTGAAATCACATTCCTATGTTCCAGGGCGAAAAGCTAATGAGAAAGAGCGGCAGGCAGCTCTCCAAGTGGCTGATGGCTTCATCTCTAGGATGAGATATTCCCCGAACACTCAGGTGAGGACATGTCCCGCCTCTCCTCCTGGGACCCAACTTCCCAAGTTCTAGGATTGTAGGTGTGTGCCACCACATCCGGCCCCAGGCTTTGTGTGTGGCGAGCATGCACTCTACCAATGTACTCGGCTCTCCTCCTCCCTCTTAAAATTTGAGACTGGCTTTCTCTTTGTAGCCTTGGTTGTCCTGGACTCACCTTATAGACCAGGCAGGCCTCAAACTCACCTGCCTCTGCCTCTCAGAGTTCTGGGATCACAGGGGTGCACTACCACGCTCGGCTTCTCCCTTCCCCTTTTGAGACAGTGTCTCACTCCACTTTCCAGATTAGCTTAGAATTCACTCTGCATCCCTGTCTAAACTTAAACTCACAATTCTCCTGCCTCCGCCTCTCAAGTGCAGAGATTACAGGCGCTGAGTCATCAGTCCTGCTCAGAAGCCACCTGTGGCATGGCTGATGTCCAGACAGGTCACCCCAGTCCTTGAAGCAGCAGCGTTTTCTTCAGCCCGTGTCCTGGGATCTCGGGTCTCATGTCTGTCTTCTCAGGACTGGCCTAGCCCGCTTGCACCCTCTCCCTGGTGTTGCAGGGCTCTTGTCTCCTTCAATGAGAGAAGTTAGTCACACAGTCTGAACAGAAGTTTATTTAGCAAATTCAAGCAAAGGGACACTCACTCCAAAGAGAGCGCAGAGGGCACTGCCCTTGGTGGGGGAACTGCCCGAGGGGTTCTGCGCTGTGGATACTGAAGAAGTTTTATGAGTATTTGTGAGGTGGGTGGTCTGCTCATGGGGTACAGTTGTCTTCTTCCCTCCTAAACCACGACGGATGAGATATCCCTTTACAGTGTTTATTCCCATAATCCCCTAGGAAGCCTCACAAGTGTGTGTGTGTGTGTGTGTGGAGGGGTATCTAAAACCACAGTTCAAGTGATATTAGTGAGCATAGGTCATCTGAAGATTTGGACTTTTTGGTTGATGGCATGCCAGGGAAGATGCCCCAGCACCTTAGCCTCCCATGTAGCAGGACAGCCTAACTCGGGCATGACAGGAATATTTACCACAGAGGAGGGTCTCTCAGGGGACACAGCCGGCAAGGTGTGGCTGCGGTTCCCTTGGAGGCCTGTCCGCCTCCTCGCCGGCCCATCACTGCAATCCCTTGTCCTCCCACTCCCAGAAGCAGAGGTGGGCAGCCCGAGAGCCAGGCCTTTCTCCCATTGCAGGTGGAGATCCTGCCCCAGGGTCGAGAGAGCCTCATCTTCAAGCAATTCTTCAAGGACTGGAAGTGAGGGTGGGTGGCCCAGTCCCTGCTCTCCCACCTCCCCCAACCGTTGTACCCCACTGGCTGCTGAGTCAGCACAGAGGTGCCCTCTGGATGCTCAGTAAAGGAGACACATTCCATTCTGCTCTCTCCCCGTGCGGCTTGCCCTGGCCTGATTTTTGTCCCACTTGTTCACTTGGGTTCACCCCCATGCTGGGGTTTGAGGAGATCGTAGGTGACAACTCCGAAGCTTCCAGGAGCCCAGCCCTGCCTCTGCATGACCAGGATCCCTGTGGAGCCGCTGTCCAGCCCCCACCGTGTTCAGAAGAGCCCGAGAGGAGGTGGCACAGTGCCAGGCCTCAGCATCGCTTTCAGGCCAGGGTTTAGTCCAAGTCTCACATTCCCAGCAGGGACAAGGCTGTGGCTGTGGCTTGGGATAGATTTCTGTTCAAGCCAGCATTTCCTCAGACGCTGCCACAACCTGCGAGGCAGTTTAAATGATTACAACTCACCCAGCGACAAATGTGCACAGCCCTGGAGCACTGTGCGTGTGCTGTGTGTTTACATGTGTGTGTGTTGTGTGAAAAGCACCAGTCTATGATGGAGAGGCCCCGCTTCTGATCCTTGGTAGTTCTCCCTTGTCACAGCCCTAGTTCTGTTTCTTGTTAATGGCAGTGGTATGGAATACCAAAGAGGGCAGAGCTCGTGTGCTGGGAGAAGAGATGTTTGGAATCCCAACACTTAAGAGGTAGAGGCAGGAGGATCATGAGTTCAAGCCTTTGCTACACAGTGAGTTCAAGGTCAGTGTAGGCTACATGAGACCCTATCTCAACAAGCTAGAGAGGAGTTGGGGAATGTGTTATAAAGATGACTCCCACCCCCTCCGAGGCCTGACAAGTGACAGGTGTGGTGAGTCTAGACTAGAGGTTGAGAGGCCACCACCCTGAACCACGCTTCCTTTGTCCTAAGGGGTACTGTAGCTTCTGAGCTGTGACACACTGAATTCTTCTGCCCCCCACAAAACCAGAAAGTCTGATCAAATTCATCTTGCTGATTTTGAGCCAAGAAGCAAGGGTGGGCGAGCTCCTCACCGACCCTCTCCTTGCTGCGCCTCCCCAGCCCTTGACTGGAGCATGGGCCAGGGATGGAGGGAAACATGTAACCACCGGTAATGCTGACAGTTTCAGATTTATGGAGTACTTTAAGGTCTCCCATGGAAGCCTATCTTCCCCATGCTCAAGCAAAACAGCTTTTCAGCTACCTGAGGCCTCCTATCTCTACCCCAACTCACCAGTGAACTGATTCCTCGGTTCTGCTCTGGATGAAGGCTCCCTGCTGGGGGTGCTCCCTTCCAGCCAGACCCTCCTAGGGTCCACGTGGCTTGGCCCCTGCAGTGCTGGGATCCTGAGCTTTCAGCCTCATAGGCTCAGGGAAAGGGCAAAGAATTGTAGGGAAGGAAGCATCCAAACTGATGTGGGCCAGAGCTGCTTCCCTAGCCTCTCTGCTGGTCGCTGAGTATGTGGGCAGTAACCAGCCATTCTAATGGACCCCTGTGAATACGACAGAAGGCCAACTGGAAGGCGTGTCACAAGCACATGGGGAGGCCTCTGTTGGCGCCATCTCTGGACCAGATTTGGGAGTGGCCTGAGGCAGATGTAGAGAGACACAGGCTTCGTCTGAGAGCAGATGACAGGGTGGTTAGGTAGGGGCTGGATGAGGGAGCAACAGCCAGGCCCAGAAAATTCAGGAAAAACCCGAGGTGGATACCTGCATGGTCAGCCTTAACAAGAGCCACCATGCTCACTGCTTAGAGCTTGCAGGAAGTCTCCGGTCTGGGTGGGCAAGATGGCTTAGCAGAAAAGAAGCTTGCCACAAAAGCCCAGCGACCTCGTTTCAATCCCCACAGGTTAAAGTTGGGGGGAGAGAACCACTTCACATAGCTGTGTTCTGACCTCCACACAGGAGCTTTGCCAAGTGTGCCCCACACTCCATGTCACACACAGTCAAGAAGATGAAAGACATCTCTGGGCTTGCAGGCGTAGCCAGGGAACTCAGATGGCTGCAGCTGGGGTACGGGAAGCACCTCCATTCTGGGGCTCTGCAGCCCCTTGCACCCTAGGTGCTTAACCTGCCCGGCTCAGTCTAGTGTTCAGACAACGAGCTACAGGGAGGCCCTGGAAGAACTGTCTTGAGAAAACACTAGCGATTGCCACAATTTATTCTAAACTGCTGGTGGGTAAAGAGGGTTTACATTGCCTCTCAGCCACGATGGATAACCGATGGCCTCCACAGGAGCCCCCAGCTGTGGGCGGTGGGGACGGGCGCCTCGATGACTAGCTGAGTACCCATTTCTAGATTACAAGCAGTGGGCAAAGGAGAGGGAGGGGCCCATCAGTCACTTTTCCTGTGTTGTGCTGCCCCCTGCTGGCTGAAGATATTGCTGTCTCTGCCCTTGTAATTCCAACCATAGTCGCTGCGGACAGCTGTTGGAGAGTCAGAATCCTAGCTGCTTGCTTTTAGGTGCGGATGTGTAGACAGTTCAGATAGGGTGGTCCCACTTTATGGACTGTTCACTTCCGCTGAGATATCCGGAGCCCAGCTGGGAAGGACAGAAGACTCCTTGCTTCAAGGACGGCATGGAGATTAAATCTAGCTGCCTGGCCGTGCTATGATAGTACAGAATCTTAGGCTTCACTACCCACGCCTGCCAGCTTCCTACTCTCACCTGTAGAGGCATCAAGGGCTTTGGCCCAGTTCTGAAGACTCCAGTGATCCAGACTGTCTTTCTAGGAACGGTCTCTATGGCTCACATCATCCCTGCACTCTCCAATGAATGAGACTGTAGGTCACACACGCCTGTGAAGGTGAGGTCCTTGGAGTGAGGCCCTTGTGAGCCAGGGCATTTCTGTGCCCCCAACAAGGAGGCCTGTCCCTTTGATGCCCGGGCTAGGTAGGCGTCCAGGGTCTTAAGCAGCCGTCTTGGGCTCTTCTTGGCCAATACTTCCAAGTCTGGAACAGAGGAGATTGGAGAACTAAAGGCTTAGGGGATTCTGGATGGCACAAGGCCTCAAGTCCGATGGCTCTGTGAACCTCCAACCCTGTCTTTTCTCTCTCCCCCTCCCTCTCCGAGTTAAGGTTCTCTGTGTAGCACTGGCTGTCCTGGAACTCTGTAGACCAGGCTGGTCTTGAAGTCACAGAGATCCACCTGCCTCTGCCTACCAAATTCTGGGATTACGGGCATGTGCCACCTCACATAGTTTCTGCCGTGTTGGAGATTGAGCCCAGGGGCTCCTGCATGCCAGGCAAGGGCACTAACAATGGAGGTGCATTCCAAGCTTTTACTGGCTGGCTGCTTTCAAGAGTTTAGAGTATGTGTCTGAGTCTGAGTGTGGGTCGATGCGTGTGAATGCCAATGCCTGCAGGGTCAGAGGGGCAGTAGGATCTTCCCTAGATTACAGGCAGATGTGAGCTGCCTGACATGGGTGCAGGGGTACTGGCCATCTTGGCCTCTGAGCCATCTTTTAAGTCCTGTTCTGTTGTTGTTTTGGAGACAGGGTCTCACTTTGTAGCCCTGGCTTGCCTGAAACTCACATGTAGACCAGGCTGGCCTTGAACTCACAGAGATCTGCCTGCACTATGCCTATGCGGGGGGTTTTGCTGTTTGATGGGATCATCAGGAGCCACAGGTGATGGTGCCTGTGATGGTGCTCCAACACAGAGGCAGCTGAGGCAGGAGGATTGTAACCTGGCTACAGTATGAGACTCTATCTCAAAAATATAGACAAAAATAACAACAACAATAACAATCATCAGACATGTATGTCCGGAGCCTGGCATGGTGGCGCACACATGTAATCTTTGTCCTCAGGAAACAGAGGCAGATAGACTGCTGTAGTTCTAGGCCATCATGGTCTACACAGCAAAGTTCCAGGCCAGCCAGGACCTCACGGTAAGACCCTGCTTCAACACACAACAAACAAGCAAGGGAATGGAAATGTGTGTGTAGACGGATAGAAAGGGGGCATGGCAGAGAAAGGAGAAAGAGAAGGCCCCGGGATGTTGTGGGGCAGGGAGAGGGGAGGAGAGGGAAATACAGTAGCTAGACCCTGGGTTCTCTGGCCCTGGACACAGGACAAAGTGCCTACCTTTGAGAACAAAGCCTGAGTCTGAGATAGTTTTCTGCTGGGTCCTCCACACCTGTGCCAGGTGAAGGAAGGTGGCTGCGTAGAAGCTGTTCACCACCGGGATGACCTTCTGCTGCCGGTTACACTCCCTGCAGGACAAAGGAGGTGACCTGCTCAGCCACAGATGAGCCTGACACACCAGTGCCCTCCTTCCAGGGCCCCTCCTGAGTCCCCACCCCACCCCAGGAGCATTTGGCAGCCTGTCATTTGGGTTAGGTCAGGGAGGAGGTGCATGGAGATTTTCTTCAGCTCTGAGAACCAGCAGGTCACAGAGCTGTGGAGAATGAGGCTCAGATGGGATGGAGCAGGCTCTCCTGGGCACTCACCTGGAGAGACACTCTTCCCTCAAGGCCTGGATGGCAATGCGGGTGATGTTCACAGACATCAAACAGAAGGGGAATTGCTGGAATGGAGGATTGAAGGTCAGTGGCAGCCAGCTCTGGCCTTATGCGTTTCTTCTGCCTCAAGTGGTAGCAGGAATTAAACCCACCGAGGCAGCTGCTGATGTTTCCACTGTGTCCCACGTTACAAAAAGGTGACACTCAGAAACTTAAGGCCTGGAATCTAGAATTCCATATAAGGTTACTCTAAGCTAGTTCTGCATCAACTCCCTCGTTTTTACTTATTTTTTTTTAAAGACAGGATTTCATAGAACTCATGCTTGACTCAAACTCCTTTTTTAGCCAAGACTGATCTTGAACTTTCTTAAAACATTTTTTATTGATTTAATGTTGTATGATACAGAGCAGCCAGTGCTCTTAACTGCTGAGCCATCTCACCAGCTTTTGACCTTGAACTCTGACCTTCTTCCACCTGCCAAATACTAGGATTACAGTCAAGTGTCACTATGCCTACTTCTGTAGTGCTGGGGATCTAACCTAGGGCATCGTGAATGTTTGCCAGGTCTCTATCAACTCAACTAAATCCCATCGTTGTGTGCTGACACAGGGCCTCCCTGTGAAGTCCCAGCTGGGTTGGAACTTGCTATGTAGACCAGGCTGGCCTCAAACTTATGGCCATTCCTCCTGGCCACTTTTGTATTTTCATTTGCCTTTATGCCTTTCTATTGGGCTTAAATATTTCTGAATACCAAAGCAGGGTGATCCAAGCATCTTTTGAGGCTCTGCGGCCTCGTTCCTGAATGTTCTGGCATGTGATGTATGTCTGCAGTGGGTTGCTAGCTGGGAATTCCTGGACCACTGGCGGGTGTAGGCTCTAGGCCCAGCCCTACCGCTTCTGAGAGCCTTCTCTGTGCACAAGCACTGGGCCTCGCAGAACTCCACCCTCCTCTGCTGTGAGGAGACTCAAGGACAGACGCCTTCTGGAAAGCTAGCCAGTCACTGCCAGCATTGCTACCAGGTGCCTCATTAAAGGAGCCGGGGTGTACCACTTCTCTCAGAGGACTGCGCTACTTTTCAGGATAGAGGGCTAAAAGCCTTTCCACATCTGGGATGCACGGAGGCTAGGGGCGTTCAGCATGTAGAGGCTTGGTCAGTTCTCTTTTAGCAGGGGGCACCACAGACACCTGAAAGTTAAGCTCACAAGTTTTTTCTTTTTGAAAGACATTATTTTTAATTTTATGCGTATGGGTATGTAGCCTGTCTGTGTACCATATGTGTGCCTGGTAGGTCAAAATAAGGTATCAGTCTCCTGGGGTTGGAGTTATAGCCAGCTGCAAGGTGCTACCTGGGTGCTAGAAATCAACCTGGGTCCTCTGGAAGAGCAGCCAGTGCTCTTAATTGCTGAATCATCTCTCTAGATCCACAACAATATTTTCTTGATTATATTCATTTGTGTGTGTGTTCCTGTGTACATGTGCACATGTGTGAAGGTCAGAGCACAATCTGTAGCAATCAGATCTTTCTTTCTACTATGTGGGTCTTGGGGATTGAAGTGGGTTTGGCAGCATGGGCCTCTGCCTGCTGAGCCATCTCATGGCCCCCAGCCATCTTTTTAGATGTAAACACAAGTGGCTTCTGGTTGGACATGAACCATAGGCTGCACCTGGAAAACTCCACATTTTGAAGGTTTACAGGGTTGGAGGTCAAATATCACATCTGTTGTTTGTTGTTTTGTTTGTGTTTTAAGAACCCAAGGTGGCCGCACACTCGGCAGTCCTCACTCCAGATGAGGTTTTTCACATGGAAACACTGGAATTAGCTAGGCACGGTGGCACACACTAATGCTTCCAAGGCTGAGGCAAGAGGACCACTGAAGGCTAGGAGCTTGAAGCCAGCGGGGCCTCAGCGTAACGCTAGTTCCAGGGATCTGAGGCCTGTAGCTTTGCAGGCACCTGCACACACAAGCACACACTCATACATACATACATACATACATACATACATACATACATACATATATATACACACAATTTAAAAAGAAATATTTTTAAAAGGAAATTGGTGGATATGAGGATAAACAAGATATTTACATAATCTCAAAGTGTTTTTTTCTGTAAGATAGTTATTAACCATCAGAAGAAAACAGGGACTCCATAATAAATGGACATGGACCAGGGGACACCATCTTAACCGAAGCTAACAGCACAGGAATAAGACACAGACACAGGGTGTGCACCTTGGTGCCAAGCACCGGGAAAAGCACATTACGTATGTGGTGCCATTTGCTCCATATGAACACCCCAAATCTAAAAAAAAAAAAAAGACAAACCTAAACTGAGGGATATTCTACAAAATAACTGGCCTGAGTCCTCAACTGTGTCAAGACTGTAAAAGACAAAGTCAGGGCAAAACCTTCACAGGCTTGAAGCGCTCAGAGCCGTGATAACAAGATGCAACGGGACGCGAATACAAAAGCCTGACAGTGGGACATGAAGCGAGCAGAACAAAGGCTGTTGTAGATGGTGCTGGCCACTCTGTCTTTCCTACAGCCATCGGCTTAGAGAGGTGAGGAGGTGGATGAATGATGCATGGCCCCCTGTCTAAAGCTACTTTTGAGAGTTTTCTGTAAATCTAAAGTCACTACAAAATAAAAAGTTACAGTGCATTGTCAGGAAGCAGAAGCAGGAGGATCCGGAAGCCACGGCTAGTTTGGGTTAGTGAGTTTGCGGCCAGCCTGGTCCACCAGAATGCCTAAAATAAAGCCGGTGAGCTGGCTCAGCTGCTTGCCACCAAGTCTGACGACCTGAATGTGATCCCTAGGGCCTGCAGCAGGAGGCTCACCACCATAGCACTCCAGTGGGGATCACATGCCCTATTCTAGCTTCCACAGGTACCTGCACTCATGTGCACATACCTACACACACACACATACACACATATGTGTACAAAGAATTTAAGATAAGGAGCTAGAGAGCTGCCTCAGTGGCTAAGGGTGATGGTTGCTCTTCTAGACCACATACATGAGTTTGATTCCCAACATCCACAGAGTGGCTCACAACAGGGAATCTGATGTCTATCCACCATGTGTGTGTGTGTGCGCCTGTGCAGCTTTTAAAACTGCACTGATCAAAGACAATGACAATCTAAGACAATCTGACCCCATGACTGGAGTATAAGCAGGGATCCAAACACCTACCCTTTCCTTCATTCTAACACTTGGCTTTATTGCTCTATGTGATGGTTAATTTTAATCAATCTCTTTCTCTCCCTCTCCTCCCCCTTACACACACACACACACAATGTACTTGATCAGATCCCCCTCGACACCTTCCCTCACCTCTTTCTCCCACAGAGCCCCTCCTAAGGTGTCCTCCTACTTCCACATCTTCCTTGTATCCCACTGCTGACATGCTCAGAGGCTAAGAGTGCTGGCTGCTCTTCCAGAGGACCTGGGCTCAACTCCCAGCACCCACATGACAGCTCTCAACTGTCTGTAACTCCAGATCCAGGGGATCCGACACCCTCACACGGCTGACCATGCAGGAAAAACACCAGTGCACATAAAAAAAAATTCTATTTAGGAGTGCTCTCGTGAGCACAGGTGAGAGGTGTTGACAGTTATTGCTGACAGTCGGCTTGACAGTGTAGTAGTGGCGAGCTGCTGGCCCTGTCTGAGGGATTCTCTAGACTAGGTTAATTGAGGCGGAGGCCCAGCCACGCCGTCCATGGGCTGGTGTCCTGGACCACATCAAAAGGAGGAATCCAGCAGAGCAGCAGCATTCAGTGTTCTCCACTCCATGACTGTGGCTACCATGTGACCATCTGAGCCAAGTCCTTCCTTGCTGCTTTTGCCACAGCCACAGAAGGTGACTGATATACACACTTCCACTTATTTATCTTAAAAACACCAGGGCCAATCTCATTTTGTTCTGTTTGTTTATATTTTGCCTTTTTAAAATGGGGTCTCACACAGCCCAGGCTGGCCTGGAGTGTACTCTGTAACTGAGCATGACCTTGACCTACTGATTTTCCTGCCTCCATCACCTGATCAATGTGTGATCTCACCTAGCTTCATTTTGTTCTTTGCACCTCTTCATGTGGTTACTATAAACCCCTCCCCCACACTTCAGGGTCACGACTGGTTGTACTCTAAGCCTAATAAATCTCTGTGAACCCTTTGTCTGTATCTTTTACCTTTTCCCTACTTCTGGAGTATGCCACTGTGATCCTGGTACAAGTGTGCACAGTGTGTGATGCTCATGGCTTGACAGTAAGCTTCCAATTACCAGCAAGTGTTCCTACAAACCCTTCACTCTATTTGTGGACCTGGCGCTCTGCTGGGGATATCGTTTCCAGGGCAATTCTGGGAAGCATTCATGGCCATTTCCCTCTCACCTAGCTGTGGATACTAGGCAGGTACTCTACCAACTGAGCCACATTCCCAGCCCCCACCAGCTTTTGAGACAGGGTTCTACTGTGTCACCCTGGCTGACCTGGATCTTTCTATGTAGACCATGCTGGCCTTGAAGTCACAACAGATCCAGATCTGCCTTTGACTCCTAGAGTACTGGGATTAAAGGTGTTGGTTACCACACTCAATGGCCCCCATTCTTCTTGAGCAGGGTCTCCTAGACAGAGAAATGCTGTCTCGAAAAACAAAACAAAACTTCCTTTCCTTCCTTCCTTCCTTCCTTCCTTCCCTCCCTCCCTCCCTCCCTCCCTCCCTCCCTCCCTCCCTCCCTCTCTCTCTCTCTCTCTCTCTCTCTCTCTCTTTCTTTCTTTCTTTCTTTCTTTCTTTCTTTCTTTCTATCCCAGGCTGGCCTTGAACTTGCTATGAAGCTTAGGCTAACCTTGAATTACAGGTATGTCCTAACATGCCAGGTCCTCGGAACCTGTAGTATAAATTATATTGGTAAATTGTCATGTGCCGTTTGTGCTTGCTGCGCACCGACTCTTGAGAACAAGAGTCCCCTTGTCACAGACTCCAGCCTCCTTGTCCTGAGCCAGGCTGCCCCCCTCGCCCTGTAAGAGGGAGGGAGTAGAATGGCAAAGAGCTAAGGGCATTAACGACACTGCACCTTTGAGACCAGCTAGAAGGAACACCATTTCCAACCAAAGTCACTATTGTTTATCCATGGCACAAAACCTCCTGCAGGGGGAATGAGAAGCTGAAAGTTTCCCTGCTTGGCCCAGAAGTCTTTCGGCATGACTGATGGGGCGGGGCCCCTCATCCTTGCTGCCTGATTTGATAAGCCCTCTGTGTGCTGCTTGATATTTATTCTTTAACCGTTGCTTTCTATATGCTCAATAAACTCACTCATTCAGACCTAAAAATATGTGTACACAGACCATTCTCTGCATAGAACACAACTGAACTCAGGGCTCTGTGCACAGGAGGAAAGCACGCTACCAGCTGAGCTACATCTCCAGCCCGGGGATCCAACTTTGATTTCTGTGTTATTAAATAATATTTCCTGCTTGTGCCGGGTGTAGTGGTGCACTCTGGGAGGCAGAGGCAGGCAGATCGCTGTAAGTGCAAGGTCAGCCTGGTCTACAAAGCGAGTCCAGGATAGCAAAAGCTACACAGAGAAAGGCTGTCTCAAAAAACGAAACAAAACTATACATATATATGTATATATATATATACATATAAATACACACACACATATATATGTATGTATGCATCCCAGGCTCGCCTTGCACTTGATATGTAGCCCAATCTGGTATGCAACTCACTACAGGTATTAATATTACGGCAGTGCTAGGACTTAACCACAGTACCCTGAGCCTGCTAGGTAAGTGCCTTTCCACAGCTACATTTCCAAACCCTGGAAGCCACTGTGAGGCTGTGAACTCCCACCTCACCAAGCTCAGAATGTGCACTTACTTTTATTTAACTTGTTATATGTACGGCGTTTTGCTTGTATGTATGTTTGTATACCACATGGATGCCTGGCACTTTAGGAGGGCAGAACACAGAACTAGAGTTACAGACTATTGTGAACTACCATGTGAACGCTGGGAATTAAACCTGGGCTCTTTAGAAGAGGAGTCAGGGCCTGGAGAGATGGCTCAGAGGTTAAGAGCATGCTAATGACAGATTATTTTCATTACGTTGTTGACATGGAGACAAACATCTTAATTGTGGGCAGGACCATTCCCTGGGCAGGGAATCTAGGCCCATGAAACGAACAAAATGAGCTGTACACTTAGAATTCTTGCAGATATTGCTTTGTCTCTTAATTGTGGTGCAATGTGACTGGCTGCCTCCTGAAGCTCCTGCTTCACTGATGTCCTATAACCTCAACTGTGAGCAAAACCAAAGCTTTCCTTCCTCACTAGCTTTACCACAGCAACCCAAAGGAAGTAACAGCAAGTCTTCACGATGTCCATCCTGCAGATGAGGAGAGCAAGGTTCTGAGGGGCTGAGGGGTTTGCTGAAGACCAACGGCTAATAAATGGTAGAGCTCAGACTCCAGGGCATCTGACGAAGAAGCCCTCCCTGCCTCGTCTCCACCATCCTGACAATGAACTATGCAGTCCCCTATCTGTTTGGGTCCTCAGTCCACAGCCTTCCCCCTTTGTCCTCCCACCAGAGCCCTACCTGGATATGGTGATGAGACAGGCGGAAGATCTCCTGGGCCATGAGCAAAGTGTTTGAGTCCATCACCAGGTACAGCAGGTGCAGGAGGGCAAGGAAGCCTGCTCCCCTGAGGTCTGTCGCTGGATTCGCTCCTGTGGCAGAAACCAGGGCGTGAAGCGAGCAAGGAAGGCGTTCTGAGCCCTTGAGCTCCCAGGACGTGGCTGGAGCCCTGCCCTGACACTGGCCCTGCTGCGCGGGAGAGCTCTGTACGAGCTCCCGGACACAGCCCTGATGGGCTCTACGGGGCCAAACGAGCCTTCAGCACTCAGGACTGCCCTGGCGGTGGTTTTCTTCTGCTCTCATAGCCTTCTGTAGTCATTTCCCTACGTGACTACCAGCAAGATATTACAAAGACAGGGGCTGGCGGTACAGTTTAGGAGGCAGAGTCTCTGCTCACCATGTGTGAGGCCCTGTGCAGTATTAACTGGGCATACTTGTCAACATGCCTGTTTCCCCAGAACTTGGGAGGCAGAGGCAGGAGGATGAGACCTTCAAAGTCATCCTTGTTTGTAGAGCCAAGTTCAAGGCCAGCAGAGAGAGAAAAACGAGGAAGAAAGACTCAAGCTGACACAGGCCTGTCATGATACAGCAAGAAGGCCCTCAACAGAAGTGGAGTAGATTCTGGAGCCATGTTCTCAGCTGTCAGAGCCATCTGGATCATGTGCCAAATAACCTAGTTTCTATACACTACCCAATTTAAGTCTTTTGAGATAGCCACAGAAAATAGACTAAGAGCAGATCAAATGGCTCCCGATAGCTGGCTCTCTAGCCAAAGGGACAGGAGAAGGGCAGCCTGGTAAGACAGACCCAACTTAGAGAACATGCAACCTGCTCCATCCAAACACCACACACATGCACGCGGTCCTGCTCCTCCTGCTCCTCCTCAGAAAGGCCCAGTGAGGGACCAGGTTCCTTCCCTTGTCTGGCTGAACCCAGGCAGCCCTTAGCTGCATTATAGAAAGCTGGGTGTGGAGCTGGGCATTTATCCTGTCTAGAGGTAAGGGGCCTCTTGTCCCCTCTGCAGTGACAGTGGAGAACCTGGGGACAGTGACACAGCCCCATCGCTGCTCCCAGCAGCAGCACTCGTGGAAGCTGAGTGCAGTATATGGGCTTTCAGCCAGTGAGTGACACTGCCCCTCACTCCCTGGCCCAGCGCTGGACAGGCTCTACTGGAGCAAAGAGTTAAAGACCCAGAGACTCTAATCTGTAATGCTCGTAATGTCCAGGTTATGACTGAACATGCACTATAGCAAAACCAGGAGGGGCTCAACCTGAACGGTACCTGAGGTGAGGTGAATGCTTGAAGTGCCTGAGAGATTTTAAAGCAGTTCTGACGGTCAGAATAATCCCTACTTCCAAAGACGCCCGCACTCTGAACCTCAGAATCTAGGAACACGGCACACAGCAAAGGAGAGATTTTAAAGCAGCTCTGACGGTCAGAATAATCCCTACTTCCAAAGACGTCCGCACTCTGAACCTCAGAATCTAGGAACACGGCACACAGCAAAGGGAAAAAGACACAGGGAAAGTCAAGGCTGCTACCAGCAGAGAGGGAGAGTGTCATGGGGTACCTGCGCAGGCTTGGTGCAGAAGAGCAGGGTCCATGAAAGCAGAAGGAAGTGGAAACACATAGCTAGCGAAAGAGAGGATGTGAGCATGAGTGAGCTCGGGGATGCTGCTCCTGGCTGTGGCAATAGAGGGCTGTGGAAAGTTTCTAGAAGCTCAAAATATTAAAGAGTTAGGTTTTCTCACAGGCCCTTCACAAATGAAATCCTGCTGACACCCTGGTCCTCTTGTGGGGTCCCTGTGTCAGAGTGGGCTACAAACTAGAAGGTAACAGTGGGCTTCCTTGTTCCACATCACTCTCTTCATGTCTGGGATAGGGCTGCATGGAGTCCAGGCTGGCCTCTAACCTGCTATGTACCTGAGTATGACCTCAAACTTCTGGCTCGTTTCTCCAGTGCTGGAATTGTGTATGAAGCTATGCTATGTTGCAGGATATTTGATCCCACTGTGAATCCTGAGACTGAACTATAAAACTTTGTTTTCTGTTTGGTGTAGTTGAGCCCTAACACACACCTTTAACCCAAGAACTTTCTGCACATAGGGTTAAATAAAGTTAACCCTAGGTCAAGAGGCGGAGCAAGAAACCAGCTGACAGGGATTAAAGAGTAGGAGGGACTGTGAGTTGAGGGGTGATTAAGGCAGCTTGTAGACATAGGAGTGTTTAACTCTCTAGCTCTTGAGCTTTTTGGGCTTTGAACTAGCAAGCCTTTGGCCTTGGGTTTTGTTTGTTTGTTTTTTTCTTGTTTTTGGCCTTTTCCTCCTGGGCTGTCAGCTGAGCTAATGAGCCTTTTGGGCTTTTTCTATCCAGACATGAGCTGAGAAGAAAGGTCGTGAAACAAGGATTCTTTCTCCCTAGCAGGGTATCAAAGCAGATGCTGAGACTCATAACCAAATTTTGGGCAGAGTGCAGGGAATCATATGAAAGAAGGGGGAATTAGTAAGACCTGGAGAGGACAGGAGCTCCACAAGGACCAAATATATCTGGGCACAGGGGTCTTTTCTGAGACTGATATTCCAAACAAGGACCATTCATGGAGATAACTTAAGAACTTCTGCTCAGACATAGCCCACGGCAGCTCAGTGTCCAAGTGGGTACCCTAGTAAGGGGAACAGGGACTGTCTCTGACATGAACTCAGTGGCTGGCTCTTTGACTTCCCCACCTTCTGTGGGAGGAGCAGCAGGGCTAGGATACAGAGGAGGACACTGCAGCCAGTCCTGATGAGACATGACAAGCTAGGGTCAGATGGAAGGGGAGGAGGACCTCCCCTATCAGTGGACTTAGAGAGGGGTAGGGAGGAAATGAGGGAGGGAGGGTAGGATTGGGAGGGAATGGGGGAGGGGGCTACAGCTGGGATACAAAGTAAATAATCTGTAATTAATATAAAAGTAAAAATTTAGTAATAAAAAAAGAAGGGTGCTTTCTCTGCTTCTCTGAGCTAGCAGGTTTTCACCCCAGCATCTCACTCCTGAGTTGTTCTTGGTAAAGTAGAATGGTTGGGGTTTTTCTTCTTTTAAACAACAATGCTATTCTATAGGGTACTGGGAACTGAACACAGGGCTTCATGAGAGGTGAGCACTTTAACAACTGAGCTACATCTCCTAGCCAAATTTGTGGAAGTCTGTTACTGCAGCTGTAGAAAACTATGACAGCTCTGGTTGGCCTGGAACCCTCTATGTACACCAGGCTGGCCTCAAACTCACAGCGATATGCTTGCTCCTGCTCTTTGAGGGCTGGGATTAAAGCTGTGTACCGCCATGCCATTATAGTTTCTTATTCTTTACAAAGGTAAGACTGAGTTTTTGGGGGAAAGAGTACAGGGCTGAGGATGCAGCTCAGTGGACAGCCTGCTTACCTGGTATGCACAGAGCCCTGGGCAGGATGTCCAGTGCTATGTAAACTGGGTGAAATAAAAAACCTCTAATCCAAAAGCAGGGGAAATAACTGCTTCAATTAAAAATAGCTATAACACAGTTTTCATTTAAAAAGAGGAAAGAATACGAGCAAACCGGATTCCAACAACAACACTCCCGTCTCACGCCACACAAGTGCGTCCTAGCAGACTGCAGAGTTCCAAGTGACAAGTTGTCCATCCCTCTTCCTCCCTCAGCCACACTCCTGTGTGCTGCCCAGGGGCCTTGGATCTTCTGTGCCCCCCCTAGATGTCCCTCCTCCCTCAAGATGGCCTCTCCCTCTGGAATCAGTCAGACAAGACAAGGGAAGCAAGATGGGTGCTATTCTCTCACCCTGGAAGCCCAGGTCTTCCCAGTGGTCTCCGTGAAGCGCACAGTCAAACTTGGAGCCCGTCAGCTTCTTGTAGATGGTCTGGAGCACTCGGCCATGCATTGGGTCCTGGCTGTCCAGGCCACCTGCCCAAAACACATGCACACCTTCTGCTAGCCTGTCCCTAGGAGAAACCAGTGCTTCCTGGAGGATGGGAAACTGGCCCATGTTCAAAACACGCTACTAGCATTCCTGTTGTCATGGCAATTGGAGTAGACAGGAGCCTTAGCGTGTGCCCTGGGGCTGCCCCAGCACTCACACTGAGCAATGGTAAAGATCAAGTCTCTTTCTTCTCGAAGTCCCTGGTGCAGCTTTGGCGGCCCGAAGAGGCAATGCCGGAGGGCAGCGAGCCCAGTCCTTCGAATAGTTGGCTGGATTCTTTTCTGAGAAGGAAAGCGCAGACAATCTCCTCAAACCTTTACCAACCAGTAACCACCCCTCCGTTAGTGTTTGAGCCAGGAGGCAGCAGTGAGACTCCAGTGACAGGAGCTTCCAGCTCCGAGAGTCTGTGCACCGTGTCCTTAGATGCAAGCATTCCCAGCTAGTTCTCTGCGTGTGGTCTCTTGGGCTTTTTCAGAACTGACCAGTGAGGCTTGGCTGTGGCCACATGGAAACCCCGATATGGTCACCCAAAAGCCAGGCTAGTATCCTCAGCAAGGTTGTGTCTACCCTTCATACAGCTATCTGTTTCTTTGAGGATATGGATTCCAAATTGCAGCTCCTTCCCCACTCCCAGGATGTGAGGGCCAGTGGGCACTCATGAGTTAGATGCCAATCTGAAGTACATCATGATGGCTCCCCGAAGCCGAGGTCGCTGCTGCCAGCTTTACAGGGTTCTAGGCTAGGGCATGTTCTGGCCTTTTGTATCTGTTTCTGTCTCTTTGGCCTCTCTCCTCATCTAGGCTGAATACCTGAAACCACATTCTTGCTAAACTCACTGCATGCTGCTCATCCCACAAAAGCCCCCAGTGTGCGTACCCCCTCATGCTCCTTTTCCCAGGCCCACATTACTACTGGTGTGTGTGTGTTTGCGTGACATGTGTGAGCGGGCATACATGCCATGATGCACGTGGAGGTCAGAGGACAACTGTGGTAATAGTTCTCTCCTCCCACTTTTACATGGCATCTGGGGATCGAGCTCAGGTCACAGGGCTTGTCTGGCAAGAACCTTTACCCACTGAGTCATCTTGCTTCCCCACACAACGTTTTCTTTAAGATTTATTTATTATTTATTATATTACAGTGTTCTGCTGGCATGTACACCTGCATGCCAAAAGAGGGCACCAGATCGCATTACAGATGGTTGTGAACCACCATGTGGTTGCTGGGAATTGAACTCAGGACCTTTGGAAGAGCAGCCAGTGCTCTTAACCTCTGAGCCTCTGAGCATGAGGCAGCCTTCTTGCTCATGTCATGCTGGGATTATAGGTGTGACCACCAAACCTGGTTCTTTGGTACCTGAGATCCCGTACCCCAACATTTCTTAGGTGAGAAAGGGTCCAGTGCCCAGCAAGCTTGGGAAGCATGAGCATGCTGGACCTACGGCCATACCTTGAAGGACGAGAGGTCCACGGTCTGGAAGTGCTGCAGGGCCTCGCTGAAGGAGATGAGCTGGCCAGGCTGCTGGGAACTGACCCCACTCTCTAGGTTAAAAGAGAAGACACGTGAGGATCTGGGATAATGGTTGTCCTATTAGCAAACACCCACTGATGGCCAGCTGGTTGTCACCTCTAAACCAAGCAGTGGGTACCAACTTGTCACCAGCAATATAGGTAGTGGCTGGTGTCACTCGCTGTGATTTCTCTCCTGAGCTTGGCTGAGACCCAGATGGTGTCGATCCTTTTACAGTTCCATCTGAATCTGTCAGAAATGGACTTGAGACAATTCTCCCCAGCCTTCAGAGCCTGCCAGCAGATGTCTTCTACAGGGGCCCTCACTACCCGCCTCCATCCTTGTCCCCCTTCAGGGGCTAACCCTGACCAGTGTTCCCTTGTCTTCCCTCAGCACTGGGTACAGGGTGAGCAATGGCAGCCTTGCCCTGTGGTGGTCCTTCTCCACTTCATGTAGCATGTCATTTTAGGGTTTGTGGATGACACTCTCTTCTATGTTACTTAACTAAAATGGGACATTCAAGAATTCATCATCTACTCCCCGTCACAGATGCACTGCTGGGCATGTTGCTTCCGCTGGTTGCTGTGCTGGTCAGCGCCATTTCCACACTTACCTGGGTCTGGGTGGATGGCGTCTACCACATCCCACTCTTCCTGGGCTCTGAGCACCTCTGCACTCACAACTGCAACAGTGAGAAAGGAGTCTTGGTGAGCTCTGGGCCTCCCAGAGGCCGGTCACACAGCCCTTCCCTCCAAACCACAGCACTCCTGCTGGTCAAACAGCCTTGAGGGAAAAGGATCAGGTCAGGTTATCATGTCAGAAGCCTGGCGGCTTCATCAGAGAATCCAGGAATTAAGAAGGGAAGTGCTTAGCCACTGCAGAACCAGAGAACAGGGGTGCAGGGAGCCCCCCCACCAGGCTCCCCAAGGCAGCCTCAGCACAGTAGAGGGCAATGGAAAATGCAGGAAGCTGCAGGCGCAACCTTAAAGGTGAAGCTTCTGGGCTGGGGGAGGGGGGTGCAGCTCAGCTGGACAGCACTTGCCTAACGTGCATAGGGCCCCCAGGACTGCATACACAGGCATGGTGGGGTATGTCTGGAATCCCAGCATGTGAGGCAACTGGGCACACAGGCGACCCCGTCTTTAAAATACCAATAAAATAAAAATATGTAACTGTTTATGTGAGTGCATGCACGTGTGCTCGGAGGTGTCGGTAGTAGCAAGAAGAGGGTGGAGGAGTCCTGGACTGTAGTTATGTAGTTGTGAGCCACCGGAAAGCTAGTCCTCTGAAATAGCGGCAAGCACTATTAAACACCGAGCCATCTCTCCAGCTTCAAAAGAAAAATTAAGTAATGTTTCTTCATTTCAGACAAAAGTCTGGTGTGTCAGGTTTTCTCAGGAAATAGTTGCAGAAAAGCAAAGGTATTTTAATTCCAGGGATTGCAACATGGATAAAAGAAAGGTGAGCCAGACAAGGTAGTACAAGCCTTTAATCCCAGCCCTTGGGAGAGAGAGGCAGGTGAATCGGGAGTTCATGCCTGGCCAGCCTGGTTTACAAGTGAGTTTCAGGTCAGCCTGGGCTACATCTTGTTTCAAAAGAAAGAAACATATAAATAAACACACAAGAAAATACAGGAAAATGAGGTAGCAACTTCCCACTGGCGCCTGGGCAGAGTAGGGCAATGCCAGGTCATTTCCGCTGCACAGGATCTTCCGTGTCAGAAACCACCTGTGGCCAGCACCTGGCTGTACTCACACTCAACCCTCTTGCTCAGCCTCTGGTGCCAGGAAGCATGCCCACCACAGCCAGCTCCAGGAGCAGTTAGTATTTTCCTGAACCATCCTTTGTTTCTTGTTGGTCACCACGTCATTGGAAACAGCTCTTCTGGAAGCCTGAGTACTGCCATCATAAGGGAAAACACTGGGCTAGAGAGTGTGTGCAAGAGCTGTACAAGGTGGGGGCCTGTTGCACGTATCTATTTACTCACTGACACGGTCTCTCCCAGGAAGCCCTGGCTGGTTTGCAACTTTCTGTGTAGAACAGGCTACCTTCAGACTTGTGCAGTCCTCCGAGCCCTGGGAGTCCAAGTGTGGGTGGCCACCTCTCCAGGGATACCTTCATTTCATATTGTTTGCTCACTTCTTTTGTATTGTCCTTTTAGATTTTACAGACCAGAAGTTTAAGACCGTAAGTTACAAGAAAAATCACATAATTGAAGAATAAGTGCATGGAGTGCCAAAGTATTTAATAACTATAATCAAACTTGTTTCAGCTTTCATAAAAGAATTTTACGTGTGTAAATTTTACCCCCATTCTGGTGTGACTTAGGAGACCGCAATGCTTAAGAGCAGTGTTAAATGTTTTATTTATTAATTATTATTAGATATATGTTTGTGTGGGCACATATGTACCATAGCACAATGTACAAGAGCACACATGTAGAGGTCAAAAGACAGCTCGTGCAAGTTGTTTCTCTCCTTCTACCTTTATGTGGGCTCTGGGATTTGAACTCTGGTCCTCTGGTCCTTACACAGTAAGCCCCTTCTTTTGCCAGCCTGTAAGCTCGTATTCAGCTCTGGAGTGCGAGGACATCCTGAACTGTTGAATGTGAATGAAATATGCTGATTTCATGTTTGTGTCATCTTTGTAAATACATCAGTATCGAATGCCGTTCCATGAATGCCTAATTAATCTCACACAGTAGAAAGCAGACACTGCACCAGAAGCACAGAGGTCTCACACAAAGCTCTGCATGCTGCTGCCACTTCTCTGAAATCGGAACAGTTTAAAATCTTGGGCTTACAGAATATCAACATGAAGTCAGCCACGCATGGTGGTTCACCCCTGTAATCCTAGCATGCTGGAAGACTACTGTGAGTCTAGGACTAGCCTGGGTTATAGTGAGACCATGCCTTCAAAAACAGTAATAGCAATGGGGAATTTTTTTAATAACAAGACTGAAAAGAATACTAAACAATATTGCTCAGTCTGCCACAGAATCAAACCTTGCAGTTTACCTGAACACTTTCGACCTTCAGTGACCTTATGCAAATAGGGTCTGTTGCCTGGGTATTTCTTTTGTTCTCTCCAGTAGATTTCATTTTGGTTTATATGGAAATTACAGTTTATACAATTAAAAAGAAAATGTCAAGCATGGTAGGACAAGCCTTTAATTCCAGCACTTGGGAGGCAGAGGCAGGCAGATTTCTGTGAGTTCGAGCCCAACCTGGTCTATACAGTGAGACTGTCTCAAAACAAAACAGGAAGGAGCCAGTAGAGACACTCTTTTGCTATGTGATACCCTGCACCAACTTGGAACTCCAACTGCAGGCAGGACACCAAATTCAACCCCTTGACCTTCAAATTGAACGTCAATGAACTCTGTCTGTTTCTTAGGTAGGGTCTCAGGTAGCCCTGGGTGGTCTTAAACTCACTCTCCAGCCACAAATATAACCTTGAACTCCTGATCTTTCTACCTCTGCCGCCCATGTGTGGGAAACACAGGCATGTGCCACCATGCTTGCTTAAATCCCTATTCCATATAAAACCGCCCAGGTTCAGGTGCTCTGTTGTAGTACTGAAAAATGGATTGACAGACAGACTTGCAGTTAAGTAAAATAATGCCAAATGCTGATGCTGACTGAGCAGAAGGTGGTTGGAAGAGGAGGAGAGGGCCTATCTCTGCTGCTTACTAGCGTTGTTTGTTTGTTTGTTTGTTTTGCCAAATTATTTAACCATCTGTGAGTTCTCATGGGGTTTCAGTAAGCAAGAGGCAACCGTCCAACTTCTAACATGGTTATGTAGCCCAGAGGTAAGAGTTCATCAAGTGTTCACTGTTGTTATTGACACAGTCATGGTCTCAGGGCCAGTAAGCTCGAGGATCAGGGAGATGGATTCAGGGTCCTGAGATTCTGGGCTGCTAGGGAATTCCACCCTGCTACTTCTAGTCTTGGGGCAGCAGACACAGACTCAGAATGACTCAGCTGTATAATGTCAATAAATCTTGGTCTTGCATGAATAGAGAAAATAAAGTTCAGCCTTTAGCAAGCAAGACTGTGGGTGATAAAAACGAGGGATAAAGTGGCTGAACAAAAAGAGGACATTGCAAGAGCAAGACCGTGGGTTTGGTCCTCAGCTTCCCCTCCAAGAGAGGAAAGGCTGAGACATGGCTTAGCAGTTAAGGGCACTTGCTGCTCTTCCAAAGGGCCTGATTTGGCTCCCAGCACCCACACTGGCAGTGAACAGTCACCAGTAACTCCAGATTCAGGGCATCCAGCACCCTCTTCTGGCCTTCATGGGTACTCAGTGATTCACTCACATGGACATATGCATAAAATAATTCTTTATAAAAGAAAGAGTATGAGCCAGGTGGTACACTCCTGTAATCCCAGCACTAGGGAGGTAGAGGCAGGGTGATTTATGGCAAGTTCAAGGCCAACCTGATGTAAAGAGGAAGATCCAGGACCGAGAGGGCTACACACAAAACAGGAAACAAGAACAAGTGAGAAATGTGGAACTGGTGGGGCTGAGCACAGCCTTCCTAACTTCGACTCTGGCCTCCAGGCTGCATTATCAATACACATACTTCTCACCCTATGACCCTTCACCCACAAGCAATCTGACCATATCTGTGAGCCAAGCGCAGAAGAACCTTGGCCACTGGGAAAGGGAGGTTGCCATTACAACAGTTAAGGAACAGAAAGTTCAAGCTGGCCTTATCCAGCTGCTGCCTGAGAGAGGACTACACTGTGTATGCACTGTCCCTGTCCTCTTGGAGCGAGGCCGGCCCTCCAGGCTCTGAAGATCTGAAGACGATCCTGACATGGGACCCACAGGAGTGTGTGTGTGTGTGTGTGTGTGTGTGCGCACAAAGCAAAAATCTCTAGAGTAACTAATGCACCTCACATTCTACTTCTTTCTTTCTGTTTGACCTTCTTTGGCCTCTCCCACTTATCTATCAACTAAACGGCACTGTTTAGTCATCCTGTGAATGCAATTAGCCAAGAGCATTACTTATTTGTTTGGGTTTTTTTGAGACGAGGTCTCAAGCAGCCAAGACTGGTCTCTTGTGTGTAGATGAGGATGCCCTTGAACTTCTGATCCTCTGACTTCACCTGCCTAGAGGTGGGAGATCATAAGAAAGTACCACCATACTGGTTCTGCAGCCTCCAAACGCCAAAGCACAACTTGTCCTCTTCTACCATGTGGGTCCTGGGAATCTAAGTCCGGCTTAGCAACAAGTGCCTTTACCTGTTGAGCTATCTCGCAGCCTCCAGTATGTAGGATATGTGTGTGTGTGTGTATCTCACATGTATGTAATACAGAATGTATAATATATAATATGTATATTCTAATTATGTGTGTGGTTTAAAACATTAAATAATGTAGGGCCTTGGGCAAACTCAGCCTAAGTGCTCTACCACAAAGCTATATTCCAGGTAATGTGTAGCATCTAAAAATAAAAACATATAGTACTGAAGAGCTCCATGAGATGGCTCCATGGTGAAGAGCACTGGCTGTTATTCTAGAAGACCCAGGTTTGATTCACAGAACCCACAAAGCAGCTCACAACTGTCTGTAACTCCAGGTTCAGGGATCTGATGCCCACTTCTTGCCTCCGCAGCACTGAAAGCAAGTGGGCACAGACACACATGCAGACAAAACACCTGCACACATCAAACAAAAATAATACATCTTCTGAAGAGATACGCAAAAAGTGTATGTGATTCGGTGCTCACTGCACAGTGCACTTTCATGTCCTCCATGCTCTCCCACTTAATTCTTACCAAATTTGCTCCCCCAGGTCCTGCTGTGATAACTTCTCCCCTGCCGCCACCCTTTTGAAGTGCTTGGGCTGGAACCCAGGCACACGCTAGGCCAACTGTGCTAGCACTGCCTCTGCAACTGTCCTCAGCACAGTCTAGCTTTGTTTTCTACCTGAAGAGGGGGTGATTAGAAAGGTTAAGCAAGTTTTTCAAGGCCACATAGGTAAGGGAACCAGTTTAAAACACAGGGTCCTCTCCACGATGGTTCTGAATATGAGACCATCTTTCTTTAAACTATTGGTGCTGAGTTGAAAGCATGGTGTTGGAAAACACCTTGCCAAAAGCAGAGCAGGAACTTCCCAGAGCCTCTTCACTTACACTGCTTCATTTTCTTTTGTTTGTTTTGATTTTCAAGATAGGATTTCTCTCCTGGCTCCCTGGAACTAGACTTGTAGACCAGGCTGGCCTTGAACTCATAGAGATTCACCTGCCTCTGCTTTCTTCGTGCTGGGATTAAAGGGATTAAAAGCGTGCACCACCATGCCCGGCCTGTACTGCGTCATTTTCACACTGTCCTTGAGGATGAGGTGTTCATACTTCCGGTGCTGGGCCGGTGAAATGGCTCAGTGCTCAGGCAGTGACCTGAGTTCATCCCCCGGTGGAAGAAGGGGACTGACTCCAGCAAGTCACCCTCTGGCCCACACCCCTCCCCATAATTAAAGAAAAGTAAATGAAACTTCCTATTTTTCGCTGTAAACAGACATTATTACATGGCTTTCTCCGAAACACACAGCAAACCACCAATGGATAATCTGGCACCTAACCTGGGTTGCTTCTGATTTTTGTTGGGGAATGATAAACCTACAAAATTCTGAAAGAGAAGGAGCAAGGCTGATTCAGACCATGGACAGTGGGTCCGTGGAGGCTCTGACCCGGGTCCCACCCAAACCCAAAGGGCCCTCCAGGGTCCTTACCACCTGGCTGCCATCCACTTGATTCTGTGGTCAGGGCCTGGAGAATGCCGTGGCTCTTCAGCTCCGAGATCTGTTAGGGGCAGGTGGCCTTTAGAGTGAGGGCAGAATCCACGTCTCCCCATACTCAGCTCTTCCCACCCACTGTGTATGAGCTAGCCTGGAAATTAGAGGCTAGAGGACTGTATTTTGATGGGCTGATTAAAAATCTGTATGTGCAAGTGTCTGTGTGTGTACACTTACATAGGTCAGAGGTCAACCTGGGGTGTTGTTGCTTAGGAGAGTTCCATTTTGCTTTTACCACAGGGACTCTCTCAAGGGCCAGGGGCTCACTGATCTGATTAGATTAGCTGTCCAGTGAGTCCCACGATTCTCCTGTCTCTGCATGCACAGCACTAGGATGACAAGCACACACCATCATGCCTGGCTTTTTACGTGCATTCTAGGGATCAAACCCAGGTCCTCATGCTGGCAAGGCAACCACTTTACCAACTGAGCTATTTCCTCAATCCTAGTGTGTGTGTGTGTACAAATGTCCGCACTGCTAAGGACTGGCTCCTAGTGCATACTAAGCACACAATCTACAGCCCGGCTCTAAATTCAATCTTGTTTTTGTCTTGCTATATGGTGCAGGCAGGCCTTGAACTCTCTTCTTGTTTCAGACTCTCAAATGCTTGGACTTACAGGCCTGCACCACCTCCTCCAGCCTAAAAGTGATTCTTTTTTTTTTCTTCCAAAACAGGGTTTCTCTGTGTAGTCCTAGCTGTCCTGGAACTCCCTCTGTAGACCAAGCTGACCTTGAACTCAGAGATCTGCCTGCCTCTGCCTCCCATGTGCTTAAATTAAAGGTGTGTACCACCACTGCCTGGCTAAAAGTTGTCTTTAAATCCTGGAACACTCTGACTATGAGGCTGCAGTTGGGTAATGTGGGGACAAGCTTGTGGCCATGTGAATGGTAAATACACACAGACGCATGACCCTTTGAGACTGTGCATTCTACACTCATCCTCTGGGGGGTATGATCACTTCAGAGTGTGAGCTCCTGAGGTCCTAGCTGTACCCCTCAAACACTAAGCTTATGCTGGCAGGAGGCTGAGGCGTGGGTGATATGTACAGAAATTCCTCTGAAAGCCGCGAGTGCACCGCTGTCATTGTACAATGGAGAGTGCACAGCAGAGATGCTTTCCACCTGCAAGACAGACAGGAAGAGCAGGGTCAGTTTACTGCAGCGGGCTCCCTCAAAGTGCAGCTCAGCTTTCTCATTTTCTCCTAGAATCACAAGAAATGAACTTCGGAGAAATCAGCTCCAATATTGTAAAGACAACCCACTGGGTGAGGTGGTACACGTGGAGGTGAGAGGCAGGAGGTCAAGAATCTGAGCCAGTGTTGGCTACAGAAGAGCCCATTTCAGTCCTCACTTCCCATGAGGGCGTGGTGCACGAAGGCTTCTGCTTGAGGCACTGGGTTCATCTGGTCTTAAGATGAGCATGTAGCTGATACGGCACTGTGTGGCACTGTGTAGCTGTGACCAGGGGACCCACCATAAGAGAAGAGAACAGAGGATAGAGGGAAAGAGGAGAGGAAAAACTATCAAAGGATTACTTAGTGTTAGTCAAGAAATCACCTTATGTATGTATGTATGCATGTATATATGTATGTATGCATAAATGGATGGATGGATTGGGGGTACATGTGCCACAGCATGTATGTGCAACTCTGAGTGCAACTTGTAGGAGTTGGGTGTCTCCTTCCTCCATGTGATTCTGGGAACTCGAACTCAGCTCATCAGACTTGGCAGCAAGCAGGTTTACTGCTGAGCCATTTCACCATCCCCTAAGGAATCTTATGTAGGTTTCTAGGGTGTTAACAGGTCTTGGGACTTGTGTCAGTGAAGCTCACTGAGGCACTTTGCTCAGCCCCTTCACTCAGCAAACCTTTCCCCTAATAGTGTTTAAAAGACTAAAACTCCAGGACAGCCGAGGCGACACAAAGAAACCCTGTCTGGAAAAAAGTAAAACAAACAAACAAACAAAAACCTAAAACAACAACAAACCACAACAAAAGCAGCAAAACCAAATAGCAGCACCCTAGCCCTTGAACAACTGTTTCCTGCTCATGTCACAGGCACAGTTGTGGGATCAATTCTCCTAACATATTAGGGGGAAATAGCATATAAACCATTAAGTTAAGCAAAACTAAGGTCCTCGTGTGGTGGCGCACACCGTTAATCCCAGCACTCGGGAGGCAGAGGCAGGTGGATCTCAGAGAATTTGAGGCCAGCCTGGTCTACAAAGGGAGTCCAGGACAGCCAGGGCTCTGTTACACAGAGAAACTGTGTTTAGAAAAACAGACAGACAGCACATGTGACAAAGAGGGAGAAGTTTTCTCTAGGTGTGCGGGCCCTAGCAGGTCTGAGGAGCCCAGCGACTCCCTCCACACCCACAAACACCTGAGCAGCACACTGCACTTGCTGTGCTGGTTTTTTAAGCGAAGGGGAGGTCATGAATTTGGGGGTAGGTGGGAGAGGCTCTGGGAAGAGTTAGGGGCAGAAGTAGGGGGCAAATATGATCAAAATATATTATGTACATGCATGAAATTCTTGACTGATTAATAAAAATAAATTTAAAAACACACATAGGGGATTTTGTCTCAAAAATCAACCAACCCATCAACTAACCAACCATATTCACAAACTGACCCAACAAAACAGCTTGGGAGTGGTAGTGCCGACTTCTGAAGCCAGCACTTAGGAGGCTGAGACAAGAGGAGGATGCTTTAGGGACTAGCCTAGGCTACAAAGCAACATTGACACAAAAAATCAAAACCGAAACTAAGTCCAGTAGAAAATGCCTGGTTTACACAAAAGGAAATATCGTTTCAAATAATTTGAAGTGTGGGGTGTATGTAGGTACCTGTGTGACCATCAGAGTCCAACCTACAGTATCTATCCTCACTTCCCATCTTGCTTTGAGGCAGGATCTCTTGCTCCCTGCTGGCATGCCAGGTTTGTAGGGCACTCATGGGGATTTTAATCTCCACCTTAAATCTGGCCACACCTTCTGCTGTAGCCTAAATAAATGACATGTAGAGGGAAGCTTTTGCCTTGCCTCCGGCTATCCATTCTTTCACTGGCATTAATATCTACTTTCTTGGGATTCTGGGGTACCCTGAAGACCAGCTGAGACATTTAGCCTCATGGACTAAACAACTACTAGATTCTTGGACTTTCTATTGGCCTAGCTGGATCACCGCCTGTAAGCCACTCTAAGTAGTGTGTGTGCATGCGCATTTGTGTGTGTGTGTATACATTCTATCAGCTCTGTTCTCTAGAGAAACCTGATTAGTACATATAAATAAACGCTATATGAACTATTCTTAGATAACGTTTCAGTAATCAGGTAATCAAAGGTCAAAAAAGGTCATTAAAAAAATGTGTTTTTGGTTAGAGGTATCAAAGGTTACAATTCACCAGATGCTGGTGTTTCTATTCTTTGACCTTGCAACAGACATTATCATCTATAAAATTCATACTCAAGAACCACACAATCAAGTTATAAAAGAAAAGAAAATTACAAGAAAGATGTGCTAATGTTGTAAATGTCTTCTTAAAGAATGTAGGGTTTTGAACTGGGCTGCACTCGAGTCTACCATTGGGAAAGATGTGCTAATGTTGTAAATGTCTTCTTAAAGAATGTAGGGTTTTGAACTGGGCTGCACTCGAGTCTACCATTGGTACCTGTGTCCCACCCTGCTGGACACCTGTACCAGGGAGTAAGCGTTCTTACTTACAGCCCGTGACAATAATTTGGAGGCGAGGTCTCATGTATTCCAGGCCATCTCACAAGTCGCTATGGTGAATGACCTTGGGCTTCTGGTCCTCCTACCTCCTTCCACCTCCTGAGCGTGGGGTCTACAGGGATATCAGGTACGTATCCCCACAACCCATGTATCCTGCCTTAGGGACAAGCACACTATGGACTTCCTGGGCGACATCCTGGCCCAAATTCACATGTTTTGCACATTCCAAGCCTGCGCTGTAGAGGAGTCACTTATCTAACAGATACACTCTTCCTCTTGACGCGTTTATTTTTATTCACTGGAGCACTATTTCCATAAGCTGAAAAAATACTACACATTGACCAATAGAGGACTTAAAAACTTCAGCTATGTCCACTCAGTGAGCCGCCGAGCAGCAGCAGGAAGTGCTGGACTCTGGGAGCTGTGGGCTGCAGAGTGCACACTGCCTCATCTGCGGCCAGCCGCATGTCCTCCTGAGAGCCTATTTTCTGCGTGGACTGTGGAACTTTGATTTCCTTTTCTTTGGATGCCCTCACCTCTTTCTTTTATATTTATTTTCATCACTACTATTTGTTTTGAAACACTGTTTCGTTATGTAGCCCTGGCTGGCTTATAACATGTGGAAATCCTTTTGACTCTTTGTCCCCTGAGTGCTAAGGTGACAAACATGTACCACTATGTCTGGTAAGGTGGGCGGGAATTTCGACAAGGACCCACTTCACTGTATTCTACTAATTTGTTTCAGTGACCTAACAGTTCCTTTCCTTCCTCTTCCCCGCTTTCCCATCATTAAACACACACACACACACATCTGCTGTCTTTCATGACTATTTCCCGGATCATACCCAAGTCAGGCACACCCGTGCCTCCGGAGGGAAACTGAGTGTGGAGGAACAAGGCAACCACAAAGGTGGAGGACAACTTTCTGTACTTTCTGTACTTTCATATTTTTAGAATATGAAGTATATCATTTTCTCTAAAATATCTAAGTAAAAAAGTACCTAAAACAAAATAACTAAGGTTTGGCTCAGTGGTACAAGCCTGGACTCCAGCACTTGGGAGACTGAAGCAGGACAACGTGTGTTCAAGGCCAGTTTGGGAGACATAGCAAGACCCTGTTCCAAAAAAATCAAAGAGGAGAGAAAAGAAAGAAAGAAAGAACAGGAAAAGGGGGAGGAGGAGGAAGAGAGATAACTGGAAGGCAGGTGTAGCATGGCACGCTTGGGAACCCAGCCTGGAGGTTCAGGGGACTGCTACGTTAGGCCGCCAGCGTTACCCCGCAAGATGCTGTCACAAACCAACCAACCAGCAACACACATAGGAATGGAATCCCTCTGCTCCTTTCCACACCAGCTCTGCCTCCTCTACCAGCCTGGCCTGTCTTAGCATCTGGCTATAATTGGTCTTACCTCTGTAAGTCCTGATTGATTATTTTTAATAATCAATTATTATTTTTAATAAAGGAGTCCTTTACAAGAGATTTTTAAAAATTTATCTAAAAATTATAAGACTTCCTTTATGGTTTTGGTTATGAGTGTTTTGCCTGCATGTGTCCGGGGTACCTTTAGAGGCTAGAAGGTATCAGGTCCCCCGGCACTGGAACTACAGATGTCTGTCACTCATCCTGTGGTACAGGTTCTGAACCTGGAGCAGCAGGCACTCTTAGCCACTGAGCCATCTCTCCAGCTCCTTATTTTACTCTGAGACAGGCTCTTAACCATGCTGCCAGGATGACTTGGAACTTGTTAAGTAGACCAGGCTGGCCTCCCACTAACACAGAGATCCACCTGCCTCTGCCTCCCAAGTGCTGGGGTTAAAGGGGTGTGCCACCACCGCCCAGTTCTATTTTGATTTTTTAAAAATTAAGTGTGTGTATCTGTGTGCGTGTATATCATGTGTGTGCGGCTTGCAAAGGCCAGAAAGGGCATTGGGTTCCCTGGAGCTGCAGTTATATGTGGTTCTGAGCTACCTCAGATACCTTTAGAAGAGTAGCCAGCATTGTTCACTACTAAATCATTTCTCTAACCCCCTCTTTAAATCTTATAAAGCCCTTACATACAACCCAAGTTTCTCTGCAAAAGGCTACAAGGGGCCCTTCTCTTATATGTTTTTGATGTTTTCTATAAGCATCAGCATAGTACAAGACAGAAAATATATGTACAATTTTTATTAAAATTCTATCTCGATAATATTTGGTGATTCTTTCATTTTATATATATTTAAAAAATACAACAAACCACTTCATTCTTCTTTGTCTACATTTCAGCTCCATTCCAGAGAATTTCTTTTAGGAGAACAGTTTGTCCTCTTCTAGAATGAGGAAACCTTCCTGGAATGCCCAGCAAATGTCTTTTTGTAGTCTGGCCCCAGAATCCCATGTCTGGCCAGCACAAGAGAGGGGAAGATCCAGAACACAGGGCTAGCTACTAGGCTCATGCGGACAGAACACTGTGTCTGTGGTGAAGTAGGAGGCCTCAGGGTGATGGCCATATTGCTGCTTAGTTTTTTGTCAACATGACACAAAACTAGAGCCATCTGGGAGGAGGGCACCTCCACTGAGAAAATGCCTCTGTCACACTTTTAGATAAGTCTGTTGTTTTTGTTGTTGTTTTGAGACAAGATCTCACTTTCTAGCCCGACCTAGACTGAAATTCACTATGTAGTCCCAAGTGGTCTTGAACTCACAGAGATCTGCCTTGTCTCTGACTCCTGAGGGCTGGGATTAAATGTATGCACCACCCTGCCTGGATGAAATTAGTAAACTGCAAACTGAAATAAACTCTTTCCTCCCCCAGTTGCTTTGGTCATGGTGTTTATCACAGTAACAGAAAGGGAAGCAAGAGAGTCCACCAAAGCCAGTGGTGGACAGGGCGAACAACAGGAGGTTAACTGATGAGTCCATGAAACGCTGACTTCTTAGGGAATTTCAGATGCTATCCCCTCCTGCAACCCAAGGTTCTGTGAGTTACTCAGAAGACAAGCTACGACCTACAGGTGGACAGCGTCTTCTGACAGGTTCTCTGTAGCCCAGGCTGACTCAGGATTCATCAAGTAGCTGACGATGACCTTGAATTCCTTATACTTTTGTTTCTATCTCCCAAGTGTTAGCATCACAGGTGTCTCAGCATAATGGCTTAGACTCTCCTATCTCTGTCTGTCTGTCTGTCTCTTTTATCCTGTAGGCATGCTAGGCTAATGCTTTACTGCTGAACTGCACCTTCAGCCCAGAATCTCCTAAAACAAAGATATATGATCATTTCCCCTCAGTGTTTCTAAAACTCTAGTCTGTGTCTCATTAACAGCATACTGTCCATCCAGCGCCTTCATTCCCAAGTAGGTGTGCTCACCTGTCCGTCTCGTACTTCTTTCTCAGAAAGGGAAGCTGTTTCACTCATGACTCAAGATCGCTGGTTCAGTGTCCTCGGGCTCTGATATGACGGTCTGAGGTCCAAAGCTACACAAGCCCACGAGCTCTACTTTCGCCTTCCTTCCTGGCAGTCATTCAGTCTATACGTAAGAAAGCAGTCCCTCTGTGCCATCACCAAGGTGCAGAAGGTTCCCGTGAGTCCTGAAAGGCGCCCTGGGGACTGCAGAGCTTCAGTCTGGAAAAACAGAGATACGGCAGTGACAAAGCAGGCATCATCATCCAGCCATGCCTCTGTTCAAGGTATTCAAGGGGAAAGACTTAAAACCTTTAAGCAACTGTGAATTTATTCTAAATTCATCTAGCCAGATGTCTACTGTTTACTGTCCACACCCCAGGACTGGGACTATATATGGGACTAGGAGGCTGGACTGTGTCTAGGAGGCAGCGGCACTATTCTAAGTGGGGTCTGTTTGTGGCCATGACGTCACTGAGACCTAGCTTATTGGGGGTGAGGCTGACTGGAGGCTGCACTGGCTCTCTTCAGATCCTAGACAGAGGTGGAGCTGCGCGGCTTATGACGCTGGACCTCTTTCCTAGAGTGACAGAAAAACTAAAAATGCAAGATGATGTCTTAACCCTGCTGAGCCAAACTGATCAAGTCTCGTGCGTGTGTATGTGCAGTTGTGATGCAGTGCTGGTGCTGGGGACCAAATCCTTCCTGCATGCCAGGTGAATGCTCTACCACTGAGCTACATCTTCAGATCAACTCTTATGTGTGCACACACATGCATGCATGTTTATGTGTATGCAGGTATACATGTGTGCATGAGAGTTAAGTGAAAAAGACAGCCTTAGGTGTTGTCCTCCAGGCTCTGTTCACCTTAACTTTTTGAGACAGGATCTCTTTCATTTGCCTGGAATCCAACGAGTAGGGTAGGCTGTCCATCCAATGAGCTTTAGAGCTATGCCTGTCTCCACCTTCCTGATGCTGGGATTACAAGTTCGTGCTACCCAATTTTTTTTAAATTATTATTTTCATTCATGTGTATTTGTGTGTATGCCATGTACATGCAGATGTTCATAGGGATTGGAAGCCCTGGAGCTGAAGTTACAGATGGTTGTGAGCTGCCATGAAAGCGGTGAGAGCAAAGAACAGGATATGTAGATGTAGTTCAGTCTGGCGTCATACTTGCTATGTAGCTGAGGCTGGCTTCTACTTCTCAAGGGCTAGGACAAAACTCTGAGAAAAGCTCATCGCTCTAGCCCTACTCTTCACCTTTCATCTCATGATGCCTGCCTCAGGAAAAGGGCTGGACAAAGATCATATCTTAATCATGAGGTGACTAGACATCATGGATGCCCATCACACCAAAAGTCTGTGTCAAGAGGAGACAGTCTTCTCCTGAACAATAGTTTCTAGGAGTCTTAGTGATGTGTGGGAGCCAAGACAAAAATATGAGGCTGGACTATAGATCAGAGGTAAAGTTATTGCTTACCATGTATGAGGTCCTGGGTTCAATCCCCAACACTGGGGAAAAAATCAGAGCTCATCCTTAACATGGTGGTGTATGCTCCAAATCCTAGAACTCTGGAAGCAGAAGCAGTAGAATCACTGTAAATTTGAAGGTAGCCTGATCCACATCGAGTTCCCAGCTGTCTGGGGCTACACAGCAAGGCTTTTGTCTCGATAAAAAGCAAAATAAGGGCAGGTGAAATGGCTCAGAGGGTAGAGGTAAGCAAGCTTGATGACCCGAGGTCAATCTCCAAGGGAACCTGCATGGTAGATCCTCTAACCGCCACACTTACAACACGGAGTACACCATTCCACCCTCTGCCGGCCCCACCCCACAAATGCAAATTTAAAAAAAATGAAACAAGATGCTTAGTGGGTAAGAGAGCTTGCTTCGGGTGTGAGTACCTGAGTTTGGATTCCTAGCACTATGGTGGAAGAAGATAAAAGGATTTCTGCTTGCTGGGACTAGTTCCAGGTTCAGTCAGAGACCCAGCTTCAGAGGTGTACAGCACAGAGTGACAGAACAGGGCAGTTGACAGCCCCCCTCTCATCTTTCTGCCCATATGGGCATGCACACTCACATTCACACACCAGAGAGTCGGGGTGGAAAGGCTGGGATTGTAGCTTAGTAGCAGGACACTAGGTCCTATCCTTAACACTGAGGGGAAAATGTGGGTGGATGGTTCTCACACAAGTGACAATCATAGACTCAAAGGACTAAAGCAGGGGGGCCCTCAAAGGAGTCAGAGCTCCACCGGAGGAATATGATCTGCACTTCCCAAGGACAAGCTTCCAGGAACAGACGGGGACCGTTGTCAGCTTTCAGGCTGGACACCTGGCTGGCTGGGATCTAGGAAAAATGGTGATAATCCCTTACCTGCAGCAGCACCCCTGGATCTAGCTTTCTCTCCCTGGAACCTCAGCACCTATCTCTCTTTTCCTTTCCTCCCATCTTGGCCTGAATGACAGCCTAGGACAAGGCACACACATCAGCTAACCTGGCAGAGTAACAGGTAGGTAATAGACGTCTCAGGAAGGCTTTCCTGTTACTGTGTGGGAGACCAACCAAGTAGCCCAGAAGCATGGCCTACTTTGTACACTGGATGGGACCACTGCAGGGCTGTGATGAGGGCAAACTACTCAAAGTCATGAAGTCATTCCTCCCGACAGCTGAGCTTGAGGAAATGGGCCTCCTATACAAACAAATCCCTCTCAGATCAAGTACTTATCTCAGACCTACTTTCCTCAAAGGGCAATGTTAAGAGGGTGGGCTATCTAGACTGTCGGCTGGAACTTAAACTCTCAAGAGCTGATTTAGAAGCCGATCCGTCCGTAAATGAAAATGCACTCGTAGGTATGATGATCCTTGACTTAGTCTTTCTTGAGGCTTGTTCTGAACTTTTAGGCCCCTGCAGAGTGATTGAGATTAGGGGACCCAGCTCGGAGCAGTGATACAGAATCAGGAGAGCGCCTGCGCAAGTCTCAACTCATCCAGATACCCAGACAGGCGGAGGCTGTGATAGTAACTTTCTCACTGTTTGAGCGGGAGAGCGGAGGGGAAGCAAGTGAATTCCTCGCAGAACTGGCACTAGAACCCAGGTCTTCTCTGCCTCCCAGGCGGGATCTCAGACCTGCAACTTTCAGCCTTGTTGACCCGAAGTGACCATTTCCACCCCACATCGTCCCACTCACCCCTACCTCCCTCACCCCAACCCTCACCCTAGGCTCACCGGACGCGTCCCCAGCGTTCCGGTAGGGGTCCCGCATCTCCTGCGGGGCCTCATCACGCAGGCGCTCAGAGCTGCTTGTCCTGCACTAAAACTACATTTCCCAGCAGGCAATGGAAAACCCACGCCGCAAAGGCATACGGAAAACCAGGATGGACATTCTTTATCAGCTGTGAGTGGGCAAGGGTCAACTTTCCAGGGTCGCCCTTTGCCGGGTTTTCATTCCTCTGAAGACAAACTCTTGGGGCGGAGCTTCAACCATAAAAGCCGAGCTCTCAGGCAAAGGACACGGTCTTCCGAGCCCAGGCGGCAACATGTGGATCACCGCTCTGCTGCTGGCCGTGCTGCTGCTGGCGATCCTCCACAGAGTTTACGTTGGCCTGTTCACCGAAAGCTCCCCGAACCCCTTCGCCGAGGATGTCAAGCGGCCACCTGAACCCCTGGTGACCGACAAGGAAGCTAGGAAGAAGATTCTCAAACAAGGTCAGTTGGAGGGACTGTGGGTTCCAGGACTGCTCCTAGACCTTTTGCTCAGGCAGGACATGGACTTCTGTTTACCCATTAGTAAAGTGCTGGGAAAACAACTGCACACGGAGGCTGCACGTTTTAGTGTTCTTTGCTCCTGAGATTTGGGCATAGACTATCCAGCCTTGCCAGTTGGAATGTGTTCAGCTCACAACTCACACAGAATAAGAGACCTTTCCCCTACTTGGTTCTAGAACCAACTTTTTTCTGTGCACCTGTGCAAGCTCCGGGTCTTCGGGGAGGAGCGCGCACGCGCGCACACACGCACACATCCTTCTTCCCTCCCTCCAAGAGGTTTGAAAGGCTAAGTGTGGCCCCAGTTCCTAAGATTGAAGCTTGATTCTAAAACTTTGGGGTTTCAGTACTGCTTCGGGACAAGAACACCATTCTCCAGTCAACCGGAGATCTTTAAAACACGTGGCGAGGTGCTTCCAAGGTTTTTGGGGTTTTTTGTGTGTGTTTTCGAGGCGGCCTCACTTTTGTACCGAAGTACAAACTCACTAAGCAGCCCTGGCTCTAGAGCAGTTCTGCCTCTGTCTTCAGGGTGATGGGATTGCAAGCAGGCACCAACATGCCTGGCCTTTAAGGTTTTCATAAAGTGTGGGAGCTGGGCATAATTCCAGTCTGGACTAGGTGATGAGACCCTGTCAAAATAGACACACACAGCAAACTTGAAAACAACCAAAACACCCAACTCCAAAAACAAACAAACAAATATTCACCTTTTTGACCTCCAGCCACTGGCTTGTAAATTTTATCCAAGGCTAGCCCCAACTCACTGTTTACTGGGAACTGACCTTCAACTCCTGTTCCTCTACTTCCTACAGGGTGCCATCCCAGTTGTTATATTGTTGTTATTGTTTGTGGATTTGGGGATGGGAGGCGAGTCTCATGCTTATAGCCTAGGCTAGCTTACAGCTTGCTATGTTGGCCAAGCCTGCCTCAAATTCACAATGATTCTCCTGCCACCAGGAAGAGGTTGCAGATGGTGGGGTTACAGATGTGAGCCACCATGTCTTGGACAGTGATTTTCTTTCTTTCTTTTTTTTTCTTTAGTTTTTTGAGACAGTATCTATGTAGTCCTGGATGTCCTGGAACTTGCTATATAGACCAGGCTGGCCTTGAACTCACTGACCTACACCTGACCTTGGGCAATGATTTTTAATGAACAGATTTTACTGGACATGTGGCACATTCCTCCCAGTGCTGGGGAGGAAAAGGCAAGTGAATCTCTACATAGGGAGTTACAGGCCAGTTAGGGCTACACAGTAAAACACTTTCTCTAAAAACCCAAGTAAATATATCCATGAAAATAAATGGAGGAGGAAAGGAAGGAAGAGGACAGGAGAAAACAGCAGAAACCAGGTCTTGTGTTGGATGTGTTCTCCAGTTTGGTTCTGTAAGGTGTCCCGCCACGCCAGCCTTCCTTCTTTTATGAGCTGGTGCTCTGACTTCTCAGAATAACAGCTTCTGAACAGCCCTGTCTGTCCCCTCCCCCGCTGGCATTCACAGACTTTGCTTCTTCCAAGGAAACATGGTTCCTTGAGCAACCAGCATGCCTACCTTCTGTCTGCTCCCTTCCACAGCTTTCTCAGTCAGCCGAGTACCAGAGAAGCTGGATGCGGTGGTGATTGGCAGTGGCATTGGAGGGCTGGCCTCGGCTGTGATTCTGGCTAAAGCTGGTAAAAGAGTCCTTGTACTGGAACAGCATACCAAGGCAGGTGGCTGCTGTCATACCTTTGGGGAAAATGGCCTGGAGTTTGACACTGGTAAGGTTTGTTCGGGAGCATGGCTTTGTCTTTAGGAGCCTAGAAACAGGCAATATTGGGTGACATGGGACAGATACAGTGAGGTGATATGGGGGAATTTCAGTGTTTTGGTGGTCCCAACTCCTCTCTAGGCATCTCCATTTCTGTCTGATGGCCCAGTTATTGGGCAAGCATTGGGTGGTTGGTATATGTTCTGGACATTCCTATAGAAAGGGTAGGAAGCCCTCTCTGGATATGAACTTGGCCAAGCAGGGCAACCTCTTCCTTACTTGGCACATTTCCAGGGCCCAACCCCTTTATCTCTGTACCTCCCTTTCTTTGCACCACCCAACAGGAATCCATTATATTGGACGCATGCAAGAGGGCAACATTGGCCGCTTTATCTTGGACCAGATCACTGAAGGGCAGCTGGACTGGGCCCCCATGGCCTCCCCTTTTGACCTGATGATACTGGAAGGGCCTGATGGCCGAAAGGAGTTCCCTATGTACAGTGGGAGGAAAGAATACATCCAAGGCCTTAAGGAGAAGTTCCCCAAGGAAGGAGCTGTCATTGACAAGTACATGGAGCTGGTTAAGGTAGCACGCACCATGATCAGCATACCCAGCTGACCTTTTCATTGGTGAGGGAAGTCGGGGACTGAGCTGGGGGCGGGGCAGGCAGGCAGGAATAGTCCTGTCTGTCCTGATTCCAGTGTACACTTGTATATACCTGTGCCCTGTCTCCAGCTGCTGTCCTCACTCTGGCCTCTAGATGGTGCCCTTGGAAAGTCAGGCTTTGAGGAAGTTAGCTGTCCTTTGAGATGATCCAGACTTTCTGTTGTTTTGTGTAGTTGAGATAGGGTTTCACAATATAGCTCTGGCTGGCCTAGAACTCAGAGATCCACCTGCCTTTGCTGGGCATATGCAGTCACACCTGGCTTCCAGACTGGGATATTGTTTGAAAGGATTTTTGAGTACTGGGGATGTAGCTTATACTTAGCATATACAAAACTCTGAATGAGATCCCAGGTACCCCATAAACTAGGCATGATGGTACCTGTAATTCCAGCACTTAGGAGATAGAAACAGAAGGATCAGGAGTTCAAGGTCACTGGGATATGTGGGACTATTTAAGAAACTATTTTTTTGGAGCAGGAAATGGAAGAGCAAATATAGTCTTATTTGAATGTAAAGAATGAAGAAAACTCAGGGCCCATTTTGTGTTGTTGTTATTGTTTTGTGGTGAGGGAGACAGTCTTGCTATGTGGTCCTGCCTTGCCTGTCAGTGGACAGCTCTGGTTGCCCTTGAACTCACGGCGATCCTCCCCTGCCTTAGCATCTCAACTGTTGGGATCATAGGCCTGAGCCACCATGCCTACTTGGATTAAATTTTTTCAAGTCTGTAAATTCAGAGTGTTTCTGGGCCTGCTGTCAATGCCGGCTGTTGGTATGGTGACCAGGCTACAGCAGCTCCAGAGATGAGACTCACTCTACTCTTTTCCCAGGTGGTGGCCAGTGGAGCCTATCATGCCATCGTACTGAAGTTCCTCCCATTGCCCTTGACTCAGATCCTCAACAAGTTTGGGCTGCTGACTCGTTTCTCTCCATTCTGCCGAGCGTCTACTCAGAGCCTGGCCGAGGTCCTGCGGCAGCTCGGGGCTTCCCCTGAGCTCCAGGCTGTGCTCAGCTACATCTTCCCCACTTATGGTGGGTGGCTGCTAGCCCAGCTTCTAAGCTGCTGCTCTCCCAGCTCTTGGCCTTTCCTTCCCATCCGTCTAGCTGACTGAAACAAGCCAGAATAGACCCCAGGGCTGCTGGAGTTTGTGAATAAGAGCTTCGAAGTCTGACCTCTGCTGGACTCTGGTAGAAACTCTTTTTTTATCTACTTTCTGGAAGATTTCTTTTTTATTTTCCTCCTCTTTTTTTCTCTCTTCCTTTTTGGAGACAAGGTCTTCCAGGCAAGTTTTGAACTGGTCCTTCTGCCTCTGCCTCCCTAGTGCTAGGATTACAGGTATGTGCCACCATGTCTAATGTATGTGGTGCTGGAGATGAAATCTAGGCCTTCTAACCCCCACGCCTCCGGGCCAGGTTCTGACTTTGTTCAGGCCGGTCTGGAACTCTTTGTAGCCTAGTCTGGCTTTGAATCAGCGATCCTCCCATTCTAGCTTTTGAGTGTTGAGATTGTAGGCATGCACTATCACATTGCTTAGGATGACTTTCCTCTTTAGCCAGCAGTCAGTGACTTTCTTGGTCTTGGCAGGATGGCGGTTTTCAGAGAGTATATTTATATTCACACTAAGCTCACTATCTGCCCTGGGCCTTTGGGAACATTTGGTCCTGGGATGGACTCATGTGGTCCTTTACAGGAAGCCTTGCTTCTTCCTGAATGGTGCCTAATATCCACTCTTTCCCGCTCATCTTTTCTCTCCTGCTTCCTTCTGTAGGCGTAACCCCCAGCCACACCACTTTTTCCTTGCACGCTCTACTGGTTGACCACTACATACAAGGGGCATACTATCCCCGAGGGGGCTCCAGTGAGATTGCCTTCCATATCATCCCTTTGATTCAGCGGGCCGGGGGCGCTGTCCTCACCAGGGCCACTGTACAGAGTGTGCTGCTGGACTCGGCTGGGAGAGCCTGTGGTAAGAGACCTGCCCTGAGCTTTGGGGTCAGTGGACTGGGGTGGAAGAAGAGACCTGGGGTCTTGCTGTAGATGAACCCGCCTGTTAATATAAGGGAAGAGGCTGGAATCTGGGCTGGTGAGCTAGCTCAGTGGATAAATGTTCCAGTCATTAAACCTGATGACCTAAGGGAGCCCCACAGGTGGGAGGAAAGAACTGACTCTGGCAGGTTGTCCTGACCTCCACGTGGGCTGCAGCAGCCCCACCCCAAACAAATGGAGGGAGGGAAAAGAAATACAATTGTTACAAAAGGTCAGGTGTGACATAATGGTTATGTGAGTGGCCAGAGCTGAGGTTAGACACACAGCGTAGAAACTTTGGTGTTTCCTGAAGGGAGTCATCTGGTGAGTACTGTGGATGAACTTGGCGGCAGCGAAGGAGGGCCTGAGACTCCATAGAGCCAGTGTTCTCGGGTTGGCAGGACATGGCTAAAGAGAAGCAAGTCCATGTGTGTGGGTGAGAAGAGCTAGAGCAAATAAGCACAGAAACATTTGAGGCAAGGGTTGAGTGACTTTGCAGTGTGCCTGGGAGGCAGCCCTGCCTGGTGGAAGTTATAATCTGAGAAGTTGGGCCTACCATAGGAGACATCTGGTGTCTATACATGTGGCTATAGACAGAACTAATATTTTGAGGCAGGATTTCATGTGGTCCAGGATAGCCTCAAATTCACTAGCTAGCTGAGGCTGTCCTTAGAATTCCTGATTGTCCTGCTTCTTCCTCCTAAATGCTAGGAAAACAGGAATATGTCACTGTGCCATGACGGAACAAGTGCTATACAACTGAGCTGTATACCTAGCCCTCGGGCGAGATCTGGAGAAGGGCATAGGCCCGTCCCTTCTCTCTCAAGCTCACAGAAGCTCAGCCAGATTCTTGTGCCTGCAGGTGTCAGTGTGAAAAAGGGACAGGAGCTGGTGAACATCTACTGCCCTGTTGTCATCTCCAACGCAGGAATGTTCAATACCTATCAGCAGTTACTGCCAGAGGCTGCCCGCTGTCTGCCAGGTGAAAGACTGGTATTTCATCTGTGGAGCTTATAAGTGCAGCATGGGTGATGCTCCCCTCTTCTTGGGTACCCCTCTGGCGCTCTCTCTAGTGTGTGTTACCAACACTGTAACATTTATATCTGGGGAATCTAGGAGCACAGGTGAAGAGGGGCCTTTCACAGAGGAGTAGCAGGACTCTGAGGACACTGTTCTGTCAGATGTAAATGTCTAGGCTTTGCACTTGGGGCTGAGAAACTGAAGCCTATGTATCTGCCTTCCTTCCCCCGAGAAGCCAGTACTTTAATAGAAAACACTTAAGGGGCAGCCAAGGGCTAGGGATGAAGTTCAGTCAGGTGCTTGCCTGGCATGCATCAAGCCCTAGGTTTGATCCCCAGAACCAGGTAAGACAGCTGTGGTGGATTTGGCTGTAATCCCAGAACTCTGGAGGTGGAGGCAGGGGATAAGAAATTCGAGGTCATCTTTGGCTACAGGAGACGCTACCTCCACAAACTAAGGAGGGCCATTGAGATGCCTCAGAGGTAAAACGTACTTCCTACTCAGTCTGGCGATCGGAGTTAGATCCCCAGAGTGAAAGAAGACATCCAGGACCTCCTGCGAGTTGTCCTCAGGCTTCTCCCTGCACACCCAGGTGTGTACGCTCTTGTCCACACACACCTACAATTAAAGAACAACCTAAAGGTGTAAAGGGGCAAGTTGAACCAGCTTGATTGTCAGAGGTACTGTAAGCTAGCTGTAGTCTGTGCCAGCAGGAGGCCAGCACCTGTGACTGAGGGTGCATGGAACGGAGGGGGCAGAGCTGAAAGGAGTCTGAGGTTATATCTGACACAGACAGAAGAGCAGGTCCCTGCCAAGAGCCTTAGAAATAACTGTAAAATTGGCCAGGCCTATCCCAGCTGGCAGCTGAACATCCTGAGGCTATTCTGGCAGGGAGTGGCTGTCTGGCCATAGCTTCTGCAATGCTACCCTCACTGGCTCTCTGCAGATGTGAAGCAGCAGCTGGCAATGGTTCGGCCCGGCATGAGCATGCTGTCAGTTTTCATCTGTCTGAGAGGCACCAAGGAGGACCTGAAGCTTCAGTCCACCAACTACTATGTTTATTTTGACACAGACATGGACAAAGCGTAAGATGTGAGGGGGTGGAGAAGACTCAATCCAAGACCCTGCTTCCACCCTTGGCATGGTTCTAGGAAAAAGAAGTAGCATGTGTGTTGAAGGAGGAGGTGCAGCCTCCTAGTGGACTCATAGAAAGGCTTCCTATACCAAAGCTGTGTCTGTGTCTCCCCTGTGGGAGGTCCCTGGAGATGAACATCTTTTGGGTAGTGCTGGTGGCTTTGAGAAAAGGCCTAGAAGGACTGGCAGTCATACCCCCTCATCCACAGGATGGAACGCTATGTCTCTATGCCCAAGGAAAAGGCTCCAGAGCACATCCCCATTCTTTTCATTGCCTTCCCATCAGCCAAGGATCCAACCTGGGAGGACCGGTTTCCAGGTAGGGCTCGAGGTCCAGGGAAGTTAGGCAGGGGCCAGGGTAGGGCCAAAGCAGCATTAACATGGCCTTACACCTGCAGACCGGTCCACAATGACTGTGTTGGTACCCATGGCCTTCAAGTGGTTCGAGGAGTGGCAGGAGATGCCGAAGGGCAAGCGGGGTGTTGACTATGAGACCCTCAAAAACGCCTTCTTGGAAGCCTCTATGTCGGTGGTCATGAAACTGTTCCCACAGCTGGAGGGCAAGGTAAGGGCCAATACACAGTACTGGAGGGGATGACACACCCCTTCACTGCTTGTCTTTTCTCGGGTACAGGGGTAAAGCCTGAAGTAACAGTCCCAAGGAAGGATCAGGCCCTTGCAGAGTCCCTTGTTCATCCCTGTCCTACTCTTTTGCCTCCTCAGGTAGAGAGTGTGATTGGTGGATCCCCACTGACCAACCAGTACTATCTGGCTGCTCCCCGAGGAGCTACCTATGGGGCTGACCATGACCTGGCTCGTCTGCATCCTTGTGCAATGGCTTCCATAAGAGCCCAAACCCCCATCCCCAACCTCTACCTGACAGGTACACTGCCTTACTCTGCCAGCATCTGGGCTTCCCAGGCATAGCCTTTTGTTCCTGTCCTCAGACCCCCACCAAGGAGCTGAGCTGCCTTGGCTGACTGTAGTCCTGGGTTCTATCTGAAGCTCTCTCTCTTGGGTAGCCTTGATATAGAGGGGTGAACACAAGAACCCCCTTGCTTTCCCATCCTCATATGGGTAGACATTCATGGGCCACTGCTTTTGTCTTCTAGGGCAAGATATCTTCACCTGTGGGCTGATAGGGGCCCTGCAAGGGGCCTTGCTGTGCAGCAGTGCCATCCTGAAACGGAACTTGTACTTAGATCTGCAGGCTCTTGGCTCAAAGGTCCGGGCACAAAAGAAGAAGAAGTAGTCCATTCAGAGATGAGCCGGAGGAACAGCACCTCCCTAACCTCTCAATGGTGTCTTCCTGCAGTAATTCTTTGAACATACAAATTCAAACCACTCTGTTTCTGATAACTGCTATAAATCAAGACTTCTTCACTTTGCAAGGCCTAATGTGGGCTGTGAGTTCTTCACCTTCTATTTAAGGTTTGTTGTGGGCTGCACAGCCTTGATGTCTCACAATGAAGAATGCTCCTACAACTCTCCCACACCCAGCTCCAAGCCAGTGGTCAGACACAAAGAACCCCTGAGGGTGCTGGCTGTTGGAGCAGGTTGGTCCAGTCCTGCTTCTACCCACTCTAGAGTTGTGCTGCTCGGTACTGTCAAGGGAAGCATGACTAGTTGTCTTGGTGGCAACTCTCAAAGAGCTGGAGCCAAGAAACCCTCAGCCTTAAGCTTTACCCCCTGTTAGAAGCAGGCTAAAGGAGCATTCTAGTCAGAGACACACCAAAAGAACCACTGCCAACAAAATGTCCCGCACATCAGCCCGCTGAGATCTTCACTAGAGAACAGCCAGGCTGGCTGGGAGGGAAGAGTGGAGACACTGGGCCCAAATACAGGAGCCCAGTGTACACAGAGCATAGGGATGGCATTTACAGTTCCTGGCGCATATTAAAAACCGAGTATTAGGGTCTGTGGTACACACTTTTAATCCCAGCACTCGAGGAGGCTTAAATAGGCAGGTCTGAGCTTGAGACTAGTGTAGTCTATGAAGCAAGTCTAGGACATCCAGGGCTCTGTTACCCAGAGAAACCCCATCTTGAGAAGCAAACAAAACAACAACAAAAACCCTGGTATTGTTTTCCAAAATGCTTAGAATCAGAATTCATTCAGATTTTGCAGTGAATGGGACCCAGGATTAAACCACAAGTTCACTTGTTTCATATGCATAGACCAGTTATTACATCTTATGTAATATTTTGAAAAACTGAGCATTCTATGACCTGTCCCATGAGTTCATGTTGTTATTTAAAACAGTTGCTTTGGATTTCAGAATAGGGATGCTCAACTTATAGGAATAAATGGTAAAGTGGAAAAAGTTTAAAACCTTTCAATTATGTTAAATAGGTACCAATTTTAGTTCGTTTAAATATACTATTGACACATGTAATGTTTCAATGCTTTGATATCTGAAATTTATTTTGGTTTCTGTTCAATAATGATATGAAACTACATTGAGATGCCATTTACAGAAGCTCAGTAAAATACACTGAAAAATACTTATAGCACAATAACCTTTAAAAAAATACAATTAAGCCATTATAGTTACGTTTCAAAAAAGATAGAAATATAAAACATGGCTAACAGTGGCAATCTACTAATTGGGCAAACAAGACAAGGAAAATAAGGTCAACATTCAGCCATTTAACATGGTAGTCTGAATTAAACTATCACAGTGTGAGGAGGCCAGCTTCATGGGTAGTCTGCTATGCTGTGCAAGTTGAGGTCCAAACTACAGAGTTTCTAAGCTTAAATACTTAAAGAGTCACATCTGAGCAGGGAACTAAATGAGCTGAGTCATCCTGATGTATTTAGATTAAATTTTAACATTTTACAGCTTTCTTTTGTTTTTGAAACAGGCTCTCACTTTCTAACTTTGGCTGCCTGGAACTTGCTATTCTGTACCAGTCTGGCCTCCTGCTGCCTCTGTCTTCTCATTGTTGGGATTAAAGGCATGCATCATCACACCAGACTCTTTACAGCTAGCTTTCTTTTCTTTTTTTCTTTCAAAAGTTTATTATTTATACAGTGTTCTGCCTGCATGTGTGCCTGCATGCCAGATGAGGGCACCAGATCTCACTATTGATGGTTGTGAGCCACCATTTGGTTGCTTGGAATTGAACTCAGGGCCTTTGGAAGAGCTCTTAACCACTGAGCCATCTCTCTAGTTCTTTACAGCTTTCTTAAGGCGATGCCAAACTGAACTGTCCTACCAAGAGTTTTGAGAAAACTGCTTCACAGGGCCACATGGCCTGGGGCTTGGCACACCCTTCTCTACGTTCAAATGGCTCAGGACTTGTGCAAAGCACACTATGCAGTGGTGAAGAAAGAAGAAAGAGCATCCATACCAGGGACATTCTTAAGGGTACAGAGCTCTGACTCCAGGGGAAATGTGTTAGCACATTTAGTTAGTTGTTTGGTCCAGAACTGGCTTCTATAAACCACAGTAGGAAAACAAACTATTAACTGTTACGATTCAAGCAGGTTCCCTGTAAGAAATTGCCCGTAGCCAAAAGCTGAACAGGAAAGCACACTCAGAATATTATCCTGTCTATAGGAGTACTTCTTGAGGCTTCATGTGCTTCCCACAAGCCAGCCCAGCCCCTGGTGTAGACACCTCAGCCAGGCTATCACCATCCATACACTCTCTAGGAAAATATGCTTCAAGTATTCTACCTTCAAAAACACAAGCCTGAAAAACGACTTTTCATTGTTGGGAGCCACCTCCTTCAGTACAACTTCTCAAGTGAAACAAACTCCACTGCACTCTGTCTGCAGCCCAAAGGGATGAGGCTTTGTAGACTGTGGCAATACTTCTTGTGTCTGTTCACTCACTGTCAAACTTGGTTCCTGAAATCAACCTTTCTTCCTACCCTTCAAAAGCAAAAATCAACAAGTACAAGGCCACAGCAAGCAGTAGCTAGGAAGAGCTGTGTGAGCCCTGGTTTCAGTTACATCTCCAACAAGAAACTTAACTCCTGAGGTCCCTGGCACATATAGCAATGTCAATGAATGTCTCTTGGGGCTTAGTTTTCTGGGGGAGATCGCAGCAACATCAGAACTATGTCATGTTGAATTTCTAAGATGAGGGAGACATTAAGAGCTATCAGCATGGAATGGAAAAATCAATCAAGTATGTTGAAGCTAGGAACATAAGCATGTGAGCTGAGTCCTTCAAAACACAAAGACCTGGGTAAATTGAAAGGAGGGGGGAGCCTAACCACAGAGCAACCACAAGAAGCTGGAATACAAAGGCCATGCCGAGGGCAGAGGCAACAGGGAGTGTCAGATGGTGAGGCCAAGAAGGAATCTGCAGTCTAGAATACAACTTCAGACCAGGGCACATTCTGAAATGATCGATGCTTCTAAAACTAATAAGGTCAAGAAAACCAATTCCTGCAAATTAATGAGAGCATACCTATTTAGTTTCTTTAAAAATCAAAAAGAAATGGGACTCCTGGGATAAGAAAAATGTTGTTAGTTTGTAGTATATTGTTTTCAGATAATTAAACTTAAGGATAGACAGAGGAATTTGATAGGTACAAGGGTGACAACCAGACAATGTGGCTGAGTTGTTTAGCAGATCGCAGAATTGGGTTCTTGGGAAGGAGGCCAAAGATAAAGATGAGAATCAAGGAGACTATGAAGAATGGATGGGTTTATTGAAGACAGTCAAAGCAATAGAGATCCGGATACCCTCTTCCCCTCCCACCATAAGATAAGGCAAAGGATAATTTGCAAGAGACACTAAGAAAGTTGGCATGCATGGAGCCTAGCATCCATTATTACCAAGTGTTAAGAGCAAGCTGTGAGAATGAGCTGTTGAATTGGGTAATCTGTTAACTGAGAAACCTTGAGAAAAAGGAGGAAAAGTTACAAGCCCGTAACTGTCAGGAAGAGTAAGCAAAGTAATGGAAGCAACACCAACGAGAACAGGATAGGTGTGGGTACGCATACAGGCTGCAGAAGCACAGAAATGAGCCTAAAGAGGAAGGGAAAATGAAAACGGGGAGCTAGAGTGGTGTTGGGGAAGCTGAAGGAGACTGAGAAAGGCTTCCTCAGCTTGGAAGAAAGCAATAGAAGACTTGTGCACAGCTGAGAGAACAGTAGCAACAATCTCATTTCCAGAGTGGCCCCTACCAAGAATAAAAACCTCAAGCACATGCTACAGTCCGCATGGGGAAAGAACTCCAAAACCCATTTCTTTTTCAGGCTGATCTCTCCAACAGCACAGGGCTCCTCCCCTCCCCCTCCCACTCTTTCCACATTCCTGAGATTAGTGGAGACTCACTAATGACCACATAGACAGGAACAAAACTCCAAACACAGCATAATCCAAGACATCCTCAGTTATCTCAGGGAACCTACCTGGTTTTCTTATAGTTTCACAACCAGATATCACAGGACAGAAAAGATTTTACTCAGTCCTTTGACATCTTGGATGAGAGGACCATCAAACAGAGCAAGGAAAAGCAAGGAGAGTGCAGTTAAATCCTACGTATTTATCCATCTACTGTAGGCAATAAAGGCAAAACTGAGTTTGTGGAAAAAAACCTCTTTCCTGCAGTCCAAATTTCTCCTATGTGTTTTCTTCCACGAAGCATGAACCTGCCCCTTTTCAAGCAGTTTCTATTGGGTGGCTAAATGCAAGAACACACTGGTTCAATGATCATCACCATACTTTAAAAAAAAAAAAAATCCTATGCAACTGATTTTGCTTTCAGAAGCCCCGAGTTCCCTTTTATGCTAGTACAACCAAAGAGTGTAAACTTTCAGAAAAATATAGACTGTCAGATGGGACAGACTTTAACACTCTTTAACTTACTATTCTGGTTTGCAGCTGAGGCCTCTGTAGAGAAAAAGTGTTCAAACCCCTCTCTGCCCATCAGCACTCCACCCACCATCTACACCTTGCCTAGAAAGTACCTCTCTACAGTTTCTTCCTAGAGTTAAAGATAAAGAGGCTATGGGAGGGTGGTCCACCGTGTGGCCGGCCTAGGGTGGGGTCTTCCTTTGGTCACAGTCACGTTCCCACATGTTCGCCCCACCTTGTACTCTAAGGAAGAAAGGATGATGGAACACACTAGCATAAAGGGAACACAAAGTAAACAAGACATCACCAGAGTTCAATGTCACCAAAGTGCAGGTGCCAAACCTGAAGCAATCTCATCTCTGGCAGCCCAGACCTGCCAACAATGCCCAGAGGAGGCCAACAGTCTTTTCATCTCTTGATTCGGAAAGAAATCAGCAGGGAGGACAAGGTTCTTGCAGACAAAAAAATTCAGAGCTGAAATGAGAGCAACACATTCTGTTGGTAACATTCATAGAGAGGCGTATTAATGCTGTCATTCTGAAACAGGCTCAGGTGAAAGGTCAGAGTTAAGACAGGCTCATCCACCACAGAACAGCACCTAATAAAAGTGCCTGAGTCACATCATTAAAGTCAACTGCAAATAAAATATGCACTAGAAAGTCAGATAGTCTGCTAATGTGGTGGTTCACACCGGTAATCTGCTGAGGCAGAGGGTTATGAATTTCCAGCAAGCACAGATTGCATTGAGTCCTGAGCTACAGTGAGACTTTCTCAAAAAACCAAAATAAATTAATGGTTGATAGGAGAGTAAGAGGTATTTTCTTCAGCGGGGTAGCCACTGCTAAGACGCCCATGCTCCTGTGAACAACCCCTAATGAAACTCACTGGGTCATTAAAAAAAAGTGTGCTGGAGAGATGGCTGAGCATGTTACTCTTGCAAAGGAGAGGGGTTTGTTTCCCAGTAATTACATGATGGTTCACAACTCTACTTAACTTCAGTTCCAGGAGATCCAATGGCCTCATTTGGCCTCTACTGGCACCTGGCACACATGTGGTACACATACATACATGCAGGCAAAGCACTTACACACATAAAACAAAATAAATAAACCTAAAAATATTTTAAATATTGAGAGGAACAAGAAGGGGTAATGGAGGTAAAGGTGGATATTATCTAAATACCTATATGTATGTGTACATATATCTATATCTACCTATACATGAAAACATGTAGGGAGACCCACTGTGTGTATTTAATACCTGTTAAAAAACAAATCATAAATGAAGCCACATGTGATGGTGGGTAGAAAGAATTTCTGGCTTTTATTTTATACTCTCCTAAATCATTCTAAATAATTTTCATGTATATTGCTTTCTCTCCAACTAAAACAAAATTAAGGAGGAAAAATATCCTTACAGTCAATTATAGAAGAAAGCAGCAGGCTAGAGCTAAGTGTCAAGCTGACCTATTTGTGACAGATGTTCTGAGCTGAGTGGCTGAACAAGCCACTGCTGAGAAGTAGGTGAACTGTTCCCTGTAGGAAGTGTGGGAACCATTCCCATCTGGGTCACCAACTGTTCCTTGCCAGTGTCCTTTCTGTTGCTTCACAGAACAGGGCAGTTGTTTTTTGTAACCACCCAGTACAGTTACCTGTGGAGAGAACCTTCCTCAGCATCTGCTACTGTGGGAGGTAAAAAAGAATCCTCTCCCTGGCAGAGGCAGACTGGCCAGGATCACGAGGATCAGCCTACAGGTTGTACTTGAGGCCTATGTGCTTCTGGGCTCATCTGCTTTGAGAGAATTATGATCTAGGGCTTTGCTGCCCAAGGTAAGGTCTGGCAGCATTTGGTGATCCCCCAAAAAGGTGACATATAGGTTATACCCCATACTTAGTTGATTTGACTTGGCTTTTTATCACAATATTCAATGTTTATCAAAATGTTTATGTGTCAAGAGCTGAAATAGGGCAAAAGGTACAAGTGTATGGAGTTATTATCAAGTGTTGCCTTTGAGTAGAAACTTAGGAAGAAAATAAACAAACAAAAACACATTTCTAGGCAGATCTGTTTAATCTGTTAAAAGTGAAAGTATTAAAAGGGCTCTTCTATCTCTAACTTTGTAGATACATGTACAATTCTATTTGCAGTCTCCTGGGCCTGGGAACAACGGCAGCATTGTCCCCAGAATTGGCCCACCTGAGGTTGAAGATTCCTCCTAGACCTGGTTTCTCATTCCTTACCTTTAAGTTCAAACGTTGGTAGTCACTGGCCTTTGGCCTTCGAGTGACTTTGGATCTTTTTCCTTCTAGGGCAAAAGCAATAATCTGAGGAAGGAAAAAGAAAATAGATTAACAGATTTTGGCTCTGTAACGATGTACTTCAGTTCCTGAAATCAGAGGCAGTTACCTAGATCCACAAAGAGGCCTATTTAAAGTTCACACACACACAAACACAAACACGTACTGTTCTTTGAAGTGCTGGGCTCAAACAGGGTCTATGCACAATAGGCAAATGTATCAAGCACGCAATATAGCACTGTAGTAGAATGACTTTAGCATGCATGTAACCTGAGTTCAACCTCCAGCACCACAAAATAATAAAATTGTATAAAAATTTTAAAAGGGGCTTGGATACAACAAAATCCTTCATACTATTTAACAGTGAACAGCAGGTAAAGGCTGTGACCTGTGGGAATCTGTATGATTTAATAGTAGGGAAAGAATCAAAGGTCTGCCAGTACCCTTGCCACAGAGTTCTAGGTCATGTTTTTAAGGAGAACAAAAATATTATAACTACTGATTGTTTCTTATCTACAAATATATGCTTTGCTTCCACATGTGGTTTCAACAACTTTACTGATTTATCGTTCTCATCATGAGCACTGAGCTGCAGAATGAAGAATGTACATTCTTCCCTTATTCCTTACAGTTGTAACAAATTGAACTCTCCAACACACCAACTCACTGAATTTTCTTCTAAATCTCATGGCTCATTATGAAATACAATCATTTTTTCATCAGAGCTGTTTCTACAGGACATGGGAGTCACTTTAACCCCAATGACATGTACATTTATGCAATTCTTAGGTTTCCTTCTAACTCTTGTTGGTTGCAGAAGGGCTGTTCTTGGGCTTTATGGTACTGGTATTAGAGACTATGTAATTGAAAATATTCTTCCTGCCTACAGATGGAAGACAGTAGGAATAGAAGCTAGAAATGGTAAATTATCTCAAGTATGGAAAAAATGGAAGACGTCTACATGTCAAGAACTCAGATCCACAAAGGCTGCGAATGGTCTGAGTTAAAAGTTATGGGAAGAGAATCTCAATTTGATCAGGTCATGATTCATGTCCAACTTGGCACTTTACAGCAGAACTCAAAAGAAACAGGCCACATGACAAAAACACATGACTTATACAACTTAGGAGTTTTGTAAGCTCTAGCAGGGTCTGAGGAAAAACTGAAGCGCATCTTAAAATCCTTAGAGCTCACAGACTGAATGACAGATAGCTGCCTATGCAGGAAGAACTCAGGGAAATTCCAGGTTCCTCTTACCTTCCGTTTGTTGTGGTAAGCAATATAGAGGACAGCAACAAGAACAGCTGCAGTCACCAGATATGCAAAGAAGTGACTGCTCTGTGCACTGGGGTTTCCAGAATTGTCCGTATGCAGGTCATCATTCACAGAATCCGTGAGTGTCCCCTCTCGGTTCTCACCGGAGGAAGGGCCCAGTACCTTCTCATTCTCTTCTTCAAGTGGTGAGCTCTCTTCTGGCTCTGTATCACCCTCTTCAACCTCCTTGGTTTCCACATCTTCAGGAGGTTCTGAAGACTTCTCTCTTCCCTCTGGTTTTGAGGAGAAGTCAGAGTGCCCTGCCACTCTCTCCCCAGATTCAGTTTTGGAAGTAAGCGTTGGTTTCTGTTCTTTTGCTTCTGGTTGGATTTTGTCATTCTTGGGGGACTCCTTATCTTCAAAGGATTTGGAGGTGGGCTTGTTTGAATCAATTTTTACAGACTTCTCTGAATCATCTTTTGTGGGCTCGTTTGGACCAACTTTTGTAGGCTTGTCAGAATCATCGTTTGTGGGCTTTTGCCCAGACTCACCCTGGGAGTCGGCTGACTGGGGCTTCTGTGCAGTGTTCGTCGACTTGGTATCTGTGGTTCCGGGCTGTTTTTGGGATTCAACCAACTGGAGATTGGCTGCAGTGGTCTGCTGTCCAGGTTCCGAAGACCTGGAAACTGCTGCGGTAGTCGACTCCTCCTGGCCTTCTTTAGCAGACTGCTCCTGCCTCTGCCCGCTAGTCTCTCCCAGCTTAGAAGACTTTGCCTCTTTAGGAGGCGGGGACGTGGGTTTGGAGTCTGAAGACTGAATCGGACGATTATTTTCACCTGAGACGATGTCTGTCTTAGGATTGGACGGCAGAGTTACTGAAAGAGAAAAAGCAGTTAAGTCCTTGGAAGAAAAGGCCAAGAGAAGAGAAAGGGGCTTGACTTCTCAGAGCTGGAAGAGCCCAGCGGTTATGGCCAAATGGGAAAAAGGTGGAGATGGACAGAGAAGAGTCGGGTCAGGCAAGAAGGACATCAAGCTACTGTGGTGACCAGCCAAGGTGAGGACCGGGAACCTAAGGGGAGTGGGATGGGCTGCAGGGAGGGGAGGGGGTCCTTACTCGCCACTGCGACACTCAGCAGGAGCAACGCAACCAGGAACCGCATCCTGCAGTCTGCACTTCCGCCCTCTACTGCTGACGTGAGAACAGCGCGAGGGATTTCAAGCGCGCGACCCTTCCCCTTCCGGCGGGCCGTTTCTCTTCCGGTGCAGCCCCGCCCCCAGGGCGCCGGCAGTAAGCGGCTGCGGATTCCGGTAGTGTGCGGGAAGTTAAGTCCCGCTGTTTTCTCCCTCCCTATTTTTCTCAGCACTCTGGCGAGGTCAGGAGTCTCTTTCCGGTTCACTTGTCTTCGTATTAGGCAACTGTTCTGACCGGCGGGTGCTGCATCACCTCTCGCGACTTATGATGTGGGGCCGCGGGGCCGGGCGCCACATCCTCTGTGGTGCTGGTGCTGCTTTTCCCACGTCACACAAAAAGGTACTCCGTTCAGGTCTCTCCCGTCTAGAAACAAACACATTTCATCACTTTCGTTCCTCTTTGTTTGTTTTCTGAATTTTTATGAGTTTGAGGCCATATTGCTTTGTGGACAGGCTAGCCTCCAGCTCCCGCCTCCCTAGTGCTTTGGTATTACAGGTGTCTCACCACGCCCCTCTCGGGCTATTTAAGACTTATGATATCAAAGAGTTTTAATTTTTGTGTACGTGGTGGAGGTGCTCTTGGAGGCTAGACGAGGACTTTGGATCCCCTAGACCTAGAGCTACAAGTGTTTTCGGCTATCTACGTGTGTGTTGGGAACTGAATTCTGGTCCTGGGGGAGCAGCAAGTGCCCCTAACCACATGTCCAGCTCTCTAGTCCAGGACATAAAGTCCCTTTTAGCCTAATCAGAGGAAGGCCTTGAACTTGTGATCTTCCTATTGGATTACAGGGTTGGCTCCCCAATTTATGTGTTACTGGTATCAAACCCGTGGGTTTGTGCACATTAGAGAAGCACTCTACCTCACCCTCCCCAGTGCTAACAAGATACCTAACAACAACCTATCTCCTGAGAATCCAGTTTCAGGAGATCTACATCCCCTTTTGGCAGACATTGTATACTTAGTGGTGTACAGAAATACATGCAGGTAAAACATACATAAACTATTTTTTAATTGTTGCTGTCTTGTCTATGGATTACTATTTGCATTCATTTTTTGTGTCTTCATTTGTAGTACTAGATTTTTTTTTCTTTGTTGGTTTTTTTGTATGTTTTCTGAGACAGGGTTTCTCTGTGTAGCACTGGCTGTCCTGGACTTCTCTGTAGACAAGGCTGGCCTCAAACAGAGATCCACCCTGCCTCTGCCTCCTGAGTACTGGGATTAAAGGCAAGAACCACCACCACACCCAGCAGTGCTGGGTTGTTTAAGCAAGTTGCTTAAAATCATTTATGAACATTTGCCAGGTTAGGTATTTTTAAAACAGCAAATAATAGGTCTTAGCTCAAATTAAAAGTCCCAACAACTCTGATTGTTTTGTTTTTGTTGTTTTCTCAGACAGGCTCTTAGTATGCAGCCATAACAGGCTTGGAACTTACTTCAAAGAGCAGCTGGCCTTGAATTGGCATCAGTCTTCCCGCCTCTCCCTTGGAAATGCTGAGGTTACAGTTGTGTGCCACCATGCCAGGGTCTATGGTCTTCAACAGTCTGGAGGTTTAAGTCAGAAGATCTTTTAAATAAGATTAATGTTATTATTTTATGTGTGTGGGTATTTTGCCTTCATTTATGCCTATGCATCATGTGCCTATCTGAGGCCAAAGAAAGCCAAAAGAGGACATTAGATCCTGTGGAACTGGAGTTAGAAATGGTTCAAGCTACCATATGGGTGCTGGAAATTAAGCTTGGGTTGGAAGAGCAGCCAGAGCTCTTAACCTCTAAGCAATCTTTCCAGCCTCAGAGGCAAAGAACCTTTTGAGCAAAGTAAGACTCAGTCTCAAAAGTATATAAAAAGACTTTATAAAGCATACAATTAGGTGAGGCTCTTAAATATCAAATAGATGTTTGTTCTTGCATGCTGTAATACTTAATTTTGGTTGTCAACTTGATGGATTTTGAATCCCTGTAGAGAGAAATCTCTGGGCACACCTGTAAGGGATTTTCTAGGTTAGGTTAACTGAGGTGGTAAGGTCCATCCTGTGCGTGGACATTAGTGTTTCATGGGCTGGAGTGCTGGACAGAGTGAAATAGAAAGCAAGTTGAGCACAGGGTGATATTCATGCCTCTCTGCTTCCTGATTATAGGCAGGGTCATCATCTACCTCCTGCTCTTGCTGCCATGATTTCCCTACTACAATGGATTGTGTATTCCCTGGAACCTTTATTTTTGTCAAGTAGTTTTGTCAAGAACTAAACAATCTGGCAGTTACCTAGAACATACAGTTTTATGCAATAGAAAATGTCAGCTAAGTCTGGTTGAACTGTAAACTAGGCCAGTCACAGAAGTCTGGAGCCACGGGAGAAGTGACACTTGATGAAACACCCGACTGTAATATATAGTAAGCAGTCCTGGATGGCTGAAAGTTTTCAAGAAACAGAACATGATTCAATTACAGTTTCAGAAACAAGTGCTTTTTCTGTTATTTGAATAAAAATTTCCTTAATGTGCAATGTGTTCCTCACCACTTTTCTCCCCCCTTTCTCCTTCTCCCCTCTTCTTACATTACTGAAGAGAAAACAAAAATCACAGAGATGTGAGAAGGCTACCAGACTATTTCAGTGGTAGATTGCTCCTTGCCTTGGGATCAGTCTCCAGAACTAGGGGGGGGAAAATCTTCTTTTAGAATGTTGACTCTGCCTTGCCTAGAGGAAGTGAACTGGTAAATGAATCTTTTTCTGAAAGAAAAGTCTGTCTGCCTGTGTTAAGATAAATGTTTGACTAAGATTTAAGGATATTGGCCTAGTGAGGGTGTGAGTGGGTGGAGAGGACAGTGGCAAATTATTAAACCTGACCCGGTGTCCACATTACTAGGCAGGGGAGGAAAGAAGTTCTGATCACGCAGAGCTCTCTGGCATTTTTATTTTATCTACATAGTAAAAGACCATTGGAAAGGTTTAAGTAGGGTCAAGGTTTAATCAGAGTGGAGAATGTTTGGATGTTACTGGGTTGCTTCAGAAGAATTGACTTGAGTAGTAGGGAGGAGGCCTCTGGGTGGTAATTGTTTAGGAGACTATTGCAATAGCCTGGAGTAGTGGACATGCCCAGCGAGAATGGTAGGCAGTGGTCAGACTGGAAATGAAGTTAGGAAGTGGTACCAACATAACTCTGAGATAGATTGGAAAAGAAGCAGAGGAACAATGGGAAGGGAGAGAGAAGGCTGCTTTCTCATTGAGGTAGGGACCATTGGTGGAAGACTGGCTGTGATGGAGTGGGACATAGGAAATGAATTTGCTTCTGACCAATTGCTTATCACTTTGGTTTATCTTCATTTAAGATGATTGTGCTAGCCAAGAGGAGAGATGTTGGGATGGTAACTGGAAATGTGAACATGCAGTTCAAAGGAAATAAAGGAACCATTTTCCTCAGTATTCTTTAGAATATGATTGCCAATGGTTTCATTAAAAAATAATTTACACATGTTATAATTGTGACAGTTTTCTTATTATTGGACATCTGGAGTCTTCTTATCTTTTCACGGCTACTAACTGTTTCTTATCAGCTAGTGGTTGGATTACATGCTTTCTAAGAAGACACGTAGTCAAAAAGATTGAGCAGTTTGCTCAAGATCATGTTATTTTTGTCAAACTTCCTTTTTCTTTATCCCCTGCTTTTCATTCCATCTCATTATGTTGCCTACACTGCTCTCAAACGCCTGGACTCGAGTGATTCTCCAGCCTCAGCTCCCAGACTCCTGGACTCGAGTGGTCCTCAGCCTCAGCTCCCAGACTCCTGGACTCTAGTGGTCCTCAGCCTCAACTCCCAGACTCCTGGACTCGAGTGGTCCTCAGCCTCAGCTCCCAGACTCCTGGACTCTAGTGGTCCTCAGCCTCAACTCCCAGACTCCTGGACTCGAGTGGTCCTCAGCCTCAGCTCCCAGACTCCTGGACTCGAGTGGTCCTCAGCCTCAGCTCCCTGGATACAGGGGATGGCTAGTGAATGGCTAGTACTGAATATTCTTGTTATCTTTTTTACATTTTTATTGGCATACAAAGAATTAAGTTATATTATGGCACTTTTCAAGCTGAATTTCTTTTAGTTGCTCCTCATTTCCTCTATTTACTCCTGCCCTGGGAATTCTTAATCTGTCAAAATGATAGAAAAAGAGTTCTTGACTGTTGTTCCTGCATGCTTATTTGTGTGCACATATGCATGTGTGTGTGAGGCACCATTTGCCTTTTACAGGGTCCTGCACTGGCAGGGTACTGGCTGAGCATGCAAGACTGGTTGGTGAGTAAGCCTCACGGATCCACCTGTCTGCATCTCTGCAGCAGTGGGGAGTCAAGCACACCCCACTTTTTAATATTGGTTCTAACGGCTGAACCCCAGTTCCCCTGCTTGAGGCAAGCACTTCCCTGACAGCACCGTCTCTTCCTGATGTATATGTTTATTATCTTTTATGTGTGTGGGTGTTTGGGCTGCATGCTTGCCTGCATCATGGGCATGCCTGGTGTTGTGGAGGCCAGAAGATGCCATCAGATTCCCTGCAACTGGAATACAGACCGTTGTGAGCTGCCATGTGGGTGCTGGGAACTGCAGTTGGGTTTTGGAAAAGTAGTAAGTACTTAACTGCTAAGCCTTCTCCTCAGTCTCTGTTTGTTGAAACTAAGTCTCACCTAGTTCCTCACACTGGCCTCATGATCCTCCTGCCTCAGCCTCCTGAGTGCTAAGATTTTCTAAGTCAACATACCTGGTTCCTGACTGTTATTCTTTAATATTTAATTCCTGCATGAATATGGGCAATTACTTAAATATTTTAAGTGTTAGTTTCTTCATTGAGAATTGGATAAAAATGTTGACTGTTAGAGCAGAAGAGATGGTTCAACAGTTAAGAGCATGGGCTGCTATTACAAAGGAGCTGGTTTCATTTCCCAGCACACAACACATAAAGGCTCACAACCAGCTGTAAGTCCAGTTCCAGGGGATTCAACATAGTCTGTGGCATCTGTGGGTACCAGGTACACACATGAATGCAAGCAAAATGCCCATACACTCAAAATAAAGGAAATTAAATTGTATATAATCTTTAACAGTTTGTATCCTATACAGTTCTAAAGTTAATGTTACAAGTAACATACTCACTATAGAAAAGTTAGAAAATGGGGGCTAGAAAGGTGGCTCAGAGGTTAAGAGTACTGGCTGGTTTCCCAAAGGTCCTGAGTTCAATTCCCAGCAACCACATGATGGCTCACAACCATCTATAATGGGATCTGGTGCCCTCTTCTGGCATACATATAGACAGACACCATATACATAATAAATACATCTCCATTGATGGTGATAACCAGGAACCCCATGACAGTTCAGTGTCCAAGTGGGTTCCATAGTAATCTGAACAGGGACTGTCTCTACATGAACTGATTGGCCTGCTCTTTGATCACCTCCCCCTGAGTGGGGAGCAGCCTTACCAGGCCACAGAGGAAGACAATGCAGCCAGTCCTGATGAGACCTGATAGACTAGGATCAGAAGGAAGGAGAGGAAGACCTCCCTTATTAGTGAACTTGGGGAGGGGCATGCATGGAGAAGGAGGAAAGAGGCTGGGACTGGGAGGGGAGGGGAAGAGGGAAGGGTTCATGGGGGGGATACAAAGTGAATAAAGTGTAATTAATACAAAATTAAAATGTTAGAAAATTAATATAAGAAAATCTTTATAGTTTCATGCATATTTTAGCACATGATAGCTAACTGAAGATACAAGTTATAAAACTATCTATACAAATCCCGCTGCACAGGTCTCTTGGCTATTCGTGCCTCAGTGAGTCACGTCAGTTGTCATTTGGGGCATCAGTGGCTCCTTTCCATTAATTGTTTTTCTCTCTGTATCTGCAGAGGTCCCTGATTGTCATAGAATGGAGAGCTTCTACAAGGAAAAGGAAGTGAACACTATCACACAGCCAATGTTCAAACACGATTTCAGATTAGATGCCTAGTTTTTATGTCAACTTGACACAAACTAGAGTTATCTGAAAGGAGGGAACTTTAATTGAAAAAATGCCTCCGTGAACAGTGCCTGGCATGGTGGCACACACTTGTAAACCCAGCACTCAGAGAGGCAGAGGCAGGCGGATCTCTGAGTTCGAGGTCAACCTGGTATACAATGCAAGTACAGGACAGCAAAGTGTTGTGGAAATTTTTTTGTCTTTAAAAACTCAGTATGTCATGTAAATATGTTTTTGTTTTAATCCTGATGTGGGGTGTGGGCCTGATTCAGGTTGTCCACAGCAGCAGACTATGTGCCTTGCTTGGGCTCTGAGAGGAGCTCTTTGCCAGCTGTGGATAGTTTAAAACTGAGGACTCTGGAGAAAGAATAAATGCCAGAGACCAGAGAGTGTTGAGGAGGCTCTGAGAAAGAAGGCTGCTGGTGCTTCTCCCCTGGTTGCTGTTGATGCAGTGTGATGAGAAGTTAGAGATATCCTGAAAAGACAGTTGGACTTGCCCCAAGGAACCCAAATGTTTGCTTACTACATACAAAGCCCAGGGTTCGAGTCCCAGCGCCATCTATCTACGGATCTGTCTAGCTGCACATACATATACACATAATGTATACATAAGTATGAATGATTATGATTGTTACCTCAGCAACTATTATCATTATTTTTTTAAACAGCGTCTCACTATGTAGTCCTGGCTAGCTTGGAACTTACTCTGTAGACCAGGCTTGTCTGGAACTCAGAGATCTGTCTGCCTTTGCCTCCACAATGCTGAGATTAAAAGGCTTACACCATCATGCCTTGCTAATGTTTGTTTTTGTATTCCAGGCTAGCCTGGAACGCCATATGTAGCTGAGGATGACTTTGAACTTCTGAACCTCCTGCCTATACCTGCCAAGGGATAGATTATAGACATGTGGTACTGTGTTCAGCTTATGCCGTGCTAGGGCTTGAGCCTAGCACTTTGTGCATACTAGGCAAACACTCTACTAATTGAGCTACATGCCCAGATACTCAGCTGCTCTTCTGAATCAGGGCTTAGTCACTCTTTACAGTTTTCAGTTCCTCAATGTAACCTGTGCTTCATGATCATCTCCTGGTAACCACTTCCTTATGAGGCAAAATGCAAACAAATTGAAACCCAGGCGATAGAAACTGTTTAAAAGTACCAGAACCTGACTGGCTATAGTCATGGCTCAGCATGGAGGATAGCAATTAAGAAAAACAACCGTTCCTCCTTTTTGCTTTCTTTCATAGCACACCTTTAGTTCCAGTACTGGAGAGGCAGAGGCAGGCAGAGCTCTGTGAGTTTGGGGCCAGCCTGGTGTACAGAGCAAGTTCCAGGAGAGCTACACAGAGAAACCCTGTCTCAAAATACAAAAACAAAACCCCAACAACAAAACAAAACCCCAAGCCAAACAAGAATGTTCAGTGGGGAAAGGCACTTGCCTGAAGACCAGAGTTTCATCCCTGGAAGGTAGAATTGGCTCCAGAAAACCCCCTGACTACTATAACAACCTGTGCTTTCCTACCGCACACACAATGATAACAAATACCATTTAAAACTCAAAGCCACTCATAGCCATCTCATTGAGATACACCCTCAGCCCTGCCCACTGTTTTGAGTGGGTAAAATGTAAGTCTAAATTATGAGGAACACCAGCCACAAGGCCAGAAACCACAAAAAGCTCAAAGGATGCTCTGTGCTCCTTGGCAGAATATTTCCAGATTAGAAATCTCTTTAAATCAATTGCAAAATTACGAGATTCACACTTTGGGACTTCAGTGGTCAACATTGTCTGTACCTTTAAGACTGGAAGTTGGGGATTGGAGAGATGACTGTGATTAAGAGCTTTTGTTTTTGCAAAGGACCTGGGTTTGGTTCCCAATACCCACAAAGTGGTTTGTGTTCTTCTGTAACTTAGCTCCAGAGGACTCAAAGTTCTGTTCTGACCTCTGAGGGCAGCCCATACACAGTGCACAAAATGCTCATACACAGAGTTAATGAAACAATTGGGGGAAAGGGTTAGATATTGTTTGGGTTTTTAAAGCTTCACATGACTCTATGTTAAGTGGCCTGTAAAAATTTAACTCAGGGCTTGGCAGGAAGGTGGTGGCTTGATTCAACAAATGGTCTAAAGAAACATCCAGAAACGGTCTTGCAACTGTAATTTTATTTTCTTTTGTGAAAATAAACTGGGAGTTTAAATTGCTCCAAAAACCATAAAAACAGAATGAAATACAAACAGAAGAAGCTTGTGAGGTGGTGGTGGGGAGGGACAGAGAGTCTTAGAACTTCCTCAGATTGTACAAGCACAGACCGAGGTAACAGCCAGACAGTGGGACTGGGTCCTGCCTGCCACTCTGAGACCTTGAGGCGGGAAAACTCAGCTGGGCACCGGAGAGGAGCACAGACTTCTTGGAGGCAGTGGCAAGCACCTTGAGTCCCTTTAAATGAAGGGGTGGGGTGGGAACATTTCAGAAGGTCCTCTTTCCCCACCACAAGCTGGAGACTGGCCCACCGAGCCACAAGAGGAAGAGGAGGATGCTGGTGGGAAACGACCTGGCCAAGATGTCATCACACATGGTCACGGCCTTACACTGGGCAGAGGACAAAGGACCATGAAACAGCATTGAACACATGACAAAAACTTGGGCGAGGGAACAGGAGTGGCCTGGAGGAAAGGGTGCCAGCTGGGCTAGAACTCTGGGCCAGGCGACATTGTGGGTGCAGCGGGGAAGCTAGACAGGTGGGGCTGGCAAAGATGAAGAGGAGAGTCGGGAAGAGAAGAGGTAGAGAGGCATCTCCTGCCCAGGCACACCCGCCACAGCGCACGGGGAGAGAGCAACACACTGCTTTTCAGTGCTTTCTTGTGAAGACTTGTTTTGGGGGGAGGGACAGGTTTTGTTTTGGTTTTTTTTTTTTTCTCCTTGTTTTTATTTCATTTTTTAAAAAAGCCTGAAGATGAGCTACTGGCTACATCTACACTTGTAAAGCACTGCTGTTACCAGTCACTTTACAGAACAGTCCAGAGTGGTCAAATATTGACCAATAATGTTTCCTTTTTTCCCCCTTCCTCTCTTCTGAATCACTACTACTTGGATTCCCGAGACACCTTGCACAGACCAGGGGCAGCTTAGTGGGCTGACTTGGTGACCAGGGAAAGAGGCTGGGCTTGTAGCATGGGGAGGGCCTGGTGGGCATGGAGCGTGGCCGGGAAGGAAGGGGGAGAGGTCAGCAGAGCGGCGGGCACGGAGCCCAGGGGCAAGGGCCTGGATAGGAGTGGGGGCTGGCTGCCCATCTGGCTGGCGTTGCTGGCTGTGGCCTTAGCTGACAGGAAGGCAGCTGAGTGGAGAGCCAGCTGGGCCCGGGCCTCCGGTTTGGTGGTGAGGGACAGCGGCTGGGCTTGCTCGGAGTGGGTAGCTGCAGGGGCAGCTGGTGATGCCAAGGCTGCCGAGGGAGTCGCGGGGGAGTCCAGCGTGCTGCCGTGGGAAGATGCAGGGCTATCGCAAGGCTTCTCAGGGGGCAGGTACTGAATACATGGCTTCTTGCTCTTGGAGGCCAGAGCACCTAAAGGTGAAAACAGCAGGGAAAATGCTCAGTTGACAGCAAGGCAGGGACAGAAGAACAGCAGGAGATAGACACAGGTACAGTCAACCTCCTGGATCTGTGGCACTCACTCTGTGGATTCAATCCAGAGCTGATAAGAAATTATCAGGAACAAAAAAACAAAACAAAACAAAACTTGCCTGTACTAAACACATGCATTTTACTTTTCTTGCTATTTTTGCTAAGCAAACAGAACCTAATAGCTATATCCACATCTGTGTGTGGGATGTTATATGGCATCTAGAATTGGTATAAGGTAAATGGAAGATGTGCATAAGCTATGTGCAAATACAAGCCACCTCCCTCCAGGGACTTGAGCACCTGTGGATCAGGAGTAGAATATGGTGGGGCCTTGGAGCCAATCCAAAGGATAGTGAAGGATGACTGTACATTGGAAATGTAAAATTGCCCCAAAAAATACCAGAAAAAAATTAAATTGTACGGTGTATGTACATGCGTGTGTGGGAGGGTTGCAAAGGTCAAGTCTGGAGGACTTCTACTGCTTTACAATATTTCTTAGTTTAGAGAAATATTTTCTGTGTACGGGTCTTTTGCTTACGTGTGTCTGTGTACTAGGTGTGTGCCTGGGACCTGTGGAAATGAGAAGAGGGTAACAGGAGTTACAAATGGGTGTGAGCAAGTGCTCTTACCTGCCGAGCCAACTCGTCGGACCCTCCACCTTATTTTTTGAGACAGTCTCCGGCTGGATATGAACCCTGTTGTTTTTAGTAGACTAGATGACCAGGTTGCCAGTGTGGCTTTTACATGCGTGCTGGGCATCTGAGAAGCATGTCCTCATGCTTGTCCTGACTGTGTTCACTAAGTTTTTTTTTCTCCAGTCCTTGATCTCTTCGCATGTTTGAGAGAGACTGTCATGTATGTAGCCTCAGACTGTACCAGGGATGGCCTTGGAGTTCTCCCACGGCTTTCTGTAGTGCCGGGACAGACACACAGTACCGCCCCTGTCAGATGCGCTGCTAGGTGTCTGGCTCAGGGCTTCCGGCGTGCTTAGGCGAACATTCCACCAACTGAGCTACGTCTCCAGGCTTTTCAAAGATTCCAAGATTAGGAAACTACACTTAACACCCAGTGCCCAGAGAAGGTACAGTTCCAAGACCTAAAGCCCAGACTGACAAACACCCACTCAGAATCTGATCAGAAACAAACAGTTCAAAGCCTACCACCCTGTCCGTAAACCCTTTCACTGCTGAGATGAATCTCTACTCAGTTTGCTTTCAAATTCTTGGCCAGTGGCACAGAGATGATGTAGTCTGTTAGGTACTGTGCCACGTAACAGATTCTGTGTTGTCTCTCTATTTTACTACTGTTGTTACATGGGAATACAGAGATGATGTGGAAGAAAGGAGGCCAGTGTACCGTAAAGGGCACGATGCAGTTGCACGTGTGTTACACACTAGCTTTACACTGAGATGAGCTGAGGTCCTGAAACCCTTGCTCTGTGCGAATTGTCATCTAGCACAGCTTTATGGAGTGATGTGGTTCCTGAGCAAAGGCAACCAAGGAAAACCTAATTCCGGTGAATTCACTGATAAGTGGTGCAGTCAGTCCACATCAGCACCATGGAAACACACCTGAGTGTGTCCATAAAATGTTTTCAGAAAGTTTTAACAGAGCAAGGAAGATCCACCCTGGATAAAGGCTAGACTAAAAAAAAAGAGAGAGAAAAGGAGCTGAGTACCAACATCCACCTCTCTGTCTACTGGCCAAGGATACACTGTGATCACCTGTCATGCCTGCCCACCATAATGGACTGCTACTCCGAGCTCCGAGACAAAACAAATCCTTCCTTAAGTTGCTTTTGTCAGGTGTTTCGTCAAAGTGACGAGAAAACTGACTAACACAGGTGATACATCTATCTCTAGCATACCAGCTTCGGGAGGGAGCTTCAGAGATAATTCCAGCTAACACTTGTTTTTACCGTATGGACTGACTTTAGGACATAAGCCTGAAGGGACAGTTCAGCTCAACTGAGATCTGCTTGAGCTTTGAGGAGATGGTCTGTTTCCCCACTCTTTAAAATACCATCTCAAGGAGAATGACTGGGAAACTCTGCAAACCCTCCAAGCTTTCCGTAAGGGTGCTGGTATCAGCTCCAAGGTTAAACAGGTAATGTTCTCCGCCTCTTCCCTGGTCTTCTCGGAAAGGCGATGCTGACACCCTGCTGAGGGCAGTGGCTCTCAGGAACACTGAGTCTTCTGAGACTCAGGTGACACAGGCAGGTGCATCTGGCACAGCAGGAGAGGAAGCCGAGGGTACCCAGCCCAGGACTCACCCTCTGCCTCTTGGATTTGCTGTTGTGACTGTGTCTGTGACAGCTGCTTTTCTCTCTTCCTTTTCTTCTTCTTCCCCTGAAAAACACAGGACTGATGAACAGGGACCGAATAACACTGGCTTAGGAAGAGGACCCCAGATCACCCCAAACACAGCTATCAAGCCTGCCTTCTCTTTATTGCTCATGGAAAGAGGGCGCCGGGGCCCTGGGATGGGAAAGGTGGCAGAGGACTCTTCCTTCCCTTCTCATAAAGTGCTCCTGGGGGAACAACCAGACTTCTTGGCCCTGATGGCCTTTAAACTAGTCTGCCTCTTCTTCCCTCTACTCCCTAGAAGGGTGGTTACTAGTCTTTTAAAAGCATCTCTTCCTCCTCCCCGCTTCTGTGTGCCCAAGCACTATGCATGCAAACACGCATGCATGGAGACCAGCGGACAACCCTGGATGCCATTCCTCAGGCACTGTCAGCATGTTGGGGAGACATGTTCACTGTCCTGGAACTCGGCCAAACAGGCTAGGCTGGCTGGCTAATGAACCCCAGGGATTGTTCTCTCCTGGGCTGAGTCTGAGAACACACCACCATGTATGTAGGTATGTAGGTGTTTAAGATTTACACTCTCTTTTTTGTTTTTTTCAAGACAGGGTTTTTCAGTGCAGCCCTGGCTGTCCTAGACTCGCTTTGTAGAGCAGGCCGGCCTGACAGAGATCTGCCTGCTGCTGCCTCCCCGAGTGCTGGGGTTACAGGCTGCCGCACCCGGCATGGCTAACACTCGTCCTCTTGACAAGCAGGCGTTTTATCTACGGACCGACCTCCTTGGCCTGGTTGTTTATGTTTTCTGAGAAGTCCCAAGTCCCTCTGAGAATTTGGTGTAGCTATGAACCCTTTCACCAGATGGAAGAAAAAGGAAGTAAGAGCATGCATATAGACATCTGACACGTTTCACGGGCTTTCTAGGCACGGCCCCTAAGAATTCAGACTTGGCTTCGTTAATTTTGAGAACATGGCTTCTTCTCTAGAAGCAAGCTGAAGTCTCTTGCTCTCTCTTCTCAGCATCCTGAAGATGCTGCTCCCCAGGTTTGAGTTCCCACACAGCACGAACACTTACGTAGTTGTCCCGGGCTGACCAGGTGGGGTAGAGCTGCGCATGAAGCTGCCGTTCTTTCCGGGCGAGCTCATAGTATTTGGCCTGTTCTTCTCTTGACAGGTTGTGCCACTGAGGGAGAGAAGGTTAAGACACACAGAGCCATCAGGATAGGGGACATCGAGGCCCAGTGCCAGGCAGGACCACGAGGACAGGCGGTACCTTTCTTCCCAGGATTTGGTTAATGGCCGCACTTTCCTTCAGGGTGCACTCAGCCACCACCTTGGCCCTCATCTCCTTCATATACAACATGAAGGCATTCAAGGGCTTTTTCACGTGAGGCTTCTTCTCCTCCTCCTTTTTCACGGTAACTGGGGATTTCCTGCAGAGGCATGTGGCTGTACGTTAGGTATCATCATCACATAGCTCCCCATGCCTGCCTCCACTCAGTCAGCTGACCATTGCCTCTGGGAGGAGATGCTTGTTTGTGTGGCTATATGTGACTGCTTTTAGGATCTGGGCAGGTGGGGAGCAGGAAGGGAGGGAAGAGAAAGGGGAGGGAGGGGAGGAGAAGAGGAGGAGAGGAGAGAAGGAAGGCAGGACGTGCCCTCCTCAGCCATGGTGTTCTTCTGCTGCCTTTCCAGCACAGAGGATACTGCCAGAGTCTCTACTCTCACATCAGCTGTCACAAGTCCTTGAGAGAATGATGCTATCCCTTTCTCTGTCCTGGCCTCACATTTTATTGGGGAAGCCAAAAGCTTTCTTGGTTGGTTCCTCAAAGCCACAAGAACCTGACTATGAGAATAGATGCATCAGGTCTTTAAGGAAGGGATGCAGAAAATCCAAAAGAACAACCTCCAAGAGAGAAGACAGGGCTTGGAGTTCAAGCTGACACCGGGAGAGAAAAGCAAATGGCAAGGGCTGTGCAGAGGCTGGTCAGCTGCTCACATCCCTTCCATCCAGATGGCCTCTTACTTACGCACTCACTGCAGGGCTCAGGTTGGGGGGCGCTGGCTCCTGTTTCACAATGGGGGAGACGATGGCAGGGTGGGGAATTCCTGAGGTGGGCAGGCCAGGATGGGCAGGAGCTACCATGTGTGGGGAGAACCGACTTGAGACCAGGCTGCATGACAAGTAGAAACAAATGAGAACTGAGAGGTGAGGGCCGTGTGTCACCCAGGTGGCTGTCAACTGCAGATTTAGACTATCAGTTTTGGGGAACGGCCAATGATGCTATCTTTTCCTCTAAGAAATACACACAGGGTACCCAAGCCTGGATGCAGGTGGAATGAAAAACACGGAAGGTGTGAAGGTCAGAAGGCATAAAAACGGAGAAAGGCAGGACTATACAGATCCCCGGTAAGTGGCTGTTTCATTGTCAGGTAGAGCACCCCTGGGAGAAATTCCTGTGTACCACTTTCTTTTCTGGCATCATCACATCACATTTCTGCCTAGTCTCTGGCTTCTTGTGACATGTTCAAAATGACTGTTCCACAGAGCCTGGTCTGTGAGGATGTGGAAGGAGGGTGGCAGGCTAGGGCTCTGAGGTTTTAGCTGTGTGTGTGTTGGGAGGGATGGTCCTGGCATCCTCGTTCCATGGGGTTGTGGCGTAAGGAGCATGGGGCAAGAGGTATCCCCTCATTAAGGAGAAGTGAGAATGAGAGAGCCCCATGCCTGCTCACTAACTTGTAGGGACAGGCTAGTTCATGGCCAGTAGTGGCACAGTCACAAATAGACAAAATCCCTGAACTGTCAGTTCGTGTTGGCAGCCCCAGCCCTAGGACTCACCTGGACATTGAGGCGTTCATGGCGAGGGCGGGGTAAGGATGCCGGAAACCACCAGGAGGGAGGGAGTACATGGGCTGTCCTTGCCTGTGAGGGTGAGGAAGGAGAAAGATGGTCAGATAGGAGGGATGTTTGGGGCGGCTAGAGAGAAATAATGGCAGGAAGTCAGAGGAGTTGGGAGGAAGCTGTCCAAGGTGGGAGTGAGGGTAACAAAGGCTGTGGGTTTCCTTACTGTGGGACGAGCCAGCCGAGGGGGTGGGGGATTTGTCCGACAGCTCCTGGAGACAGCGGGTAATACGGTGACAGCTCAGATGGGTGAGGGGGTCGGGGGATCCCTGCTTCCAGAGAGAGATGAGTCAGACGCTCCCCTCACCCTAACCTTCATAACTTACACCCAGCAGGAGCCTCCTTCCCCTGCATGCCCAGGCTGTTCACACCCCAGAAAACCCTTGTCCCTCATCATTTCGGCTCTTTTCACCTCTAGCAGCTCTGGGTGGGCCACTCAGGGGCAGCCAAAGGAGGGAGGACCTATACACCTTCTCTCTAGCTACCCAGAAGCCATCTCTGTGGGTGTAACTTTCTTTTGTTGACTAGACAAGGAGCCATACAAGTTCCCAAAAATAGCAGACAGAGAGCAAAAAATGTCCCAAGTCCTCATTTATCTAACTTTCCAGAACACCAGCTTAATTCCCAGGATAATAAGCTTATTCTGCCAGTAAGACACCCTGCCTCTAAATTCTGGATTTTCACTCTACAGTTAGTTTCCCCGAAATAGTCATCATTTCTCCAAACAAAGGCTCTGAGAATTCTTAGTGTCTCAGTGACCCAGCAGGAATGTTATAAAGACCGTCGCTTCCAGGGCTGGACAGGTACGGCAGGCAGTTAATTCTCACCAACAATACACAGCACCAGCTCCTCGGGCCCCACCCTCGATATATAGCTGTTTAAAGTCTGTCCCGAAGGCTGTATTTGAAGTGTGTGGTGTAGACCACACATTCTGGCTTATGGAGACACAGCTTCAGATGGACTGGACAAAACTCTAGATTGACAGTGGTTCTAGCCTCTGTGCTTAATTTGAACCATTGCTTTTAGTCCTCATGATGGCTTTTAGTATGGTGAGGCAAGAGGCACAGTTAAAAAGCAACCTACCAACCAATTAACCAATCAGTCAATCAATCAAACAAACAGACCCACCAGACCAAATAACAAAGGAAACAAAAACGCAACCAAACCAGAATGGCAATTGGCCTAGACCTTATTCATTCAAGGACTCTTTTGTGCCCTCACCCATGGGAGTACAGCCCATGGGGTGGACCACTCACCTGTCTTTGGATCGATCTCTGGGGAGAGATGCGTGGGAGGGGAAGCAGGGGAGAAGTGGTCGTTGCTGTAGGTGATGAGGGGTGTCAGCGGGTGCATGTGATGAGGGTGCTGAACGACAGGAACTTTGTTGGACTGCAAGAGAGAGAAGATGCAGTAGGCACAGAAGCCAAGGAGATGGCGTGTCCAACCAGCTCTCATTCACTGGCGGAATGCACACTGCCTCTTTTCTGTGCAATACCCTATCCAGCCCTCACAACAGGCCTAGACAGAAGGAAATGAAACGGAAGGATGAGGGAGGGCAGTGAGCCCTCCGCACAGCACCCCTTCACAGGTACAGTGAGGTGCCCATGGGCCATGCAGTTCTAATGGGCTATGTGATTTCTGCGGTTGGGAGAAGGCCTACCACACCTCATCACTAAGTTCAGACTTTACAGGTGAAGAGTACTTTGAACTCTCTGCTATTCCTGCAGCTCCTTTCTTCATTTGATGTTCATACCATAAATGTAGTAACTTGTTGAGCTGTCCTGGGCTCACACGCCTTCCTGCAGTTAAAGTGGGCAAAGTGCTGATGGTTGCGGTGATGGGAACTGGCTTCGCATGGAGCAACTCCCTATTCTGCTGAACTTGTTACAGGTGGTAGCATGAGGGGTGTTAAAACTCAAATACTGTTTTTATTTTATTTACTTGCCATCACCAATGCTTCTAGATCCATGAATATATAGCACAGCTAAGAGCATAAGCAATAATTAATTCTGAGATCAGATTTCTAGGAGCCCAGAGCATCTAAAGGATGTACATAGGTTTCTTGGGGACAGCATGTCAAAGCATGACTTTTGGCATTATAAACATAGTTGGACTATTGATAGAAGAATTAGAGAATGGCCAGATGGTTCAGTGGGTCAGGGTTTTTCTACCATGCCTGATAATCTGAGTTCTACACCCAGAACCCACATGGTAGGTCCTCTGCCCTCCACAAGACCACATACATGTACACAAAGGAATATAATGAAAAAATTTTAAAGAGATTTTCATAAAACAATCACAATTGATAAAACACATAAACTATGATTTAAAAAACATGATTGTTAGACAATCACGTGAACCACTTAAGCCAGACCCTGCTACCAACTTCCCATACGTGACTGATTTATTTTTGACATCATCTCATTATACAGTTTAAGCTATTCTCAAGCCTTGATCATCTGCTCCAGGCTTCATGCCTCAGTTTTGTTTTTTCAAGACAGGGTTTCTCTGTGTAACTGCCCTGGCTGTCCTAGAACTTACTCTATAGACCAGACTGGCCTCGAACTCACAGAGATTTGGCTGCCTCTGCTTCACCAGTGCTAGGATTTAAAGGCACATGCCACCATGCCTGGCTGACTTTTAAAGCCTTTAAGCAACTGTGAATTTATTCTAAATAATCAAGATGCCCAGCCAGATGTCCACTGTCTACACCACAGGATTGGGGGACCATACAGGGAACTAGGGGTAGGGTAGACTGTCAGGGTCTAGGAGGCAGTGGCACTGCCGGGCATGGCGGCATACACCTTTGATCTCAATACTTGGGGAAGCAGGTGGATTGCTGTGGGTCCAGGTCAGCCAAGGCTACCCAGAGAAACCAAACCAAACCAAAGGAAAAAAACCCACCATGGCCCGGTTCTAAATTTATATTTCTTTGTATCATTTTGTCCTTTTATAGTAAGAAGTCATGGGCTGGAGTGTTTTGCTCATCCGTCTAGCATGCTTGAAGCCCTAGGCTTGATCCCCAACACTGTAAACTGGGTGTGGTGGCGTAACCTGTAAATACAGGCACTTGCACTTAGGAAGCAGATCAGAAGTCAAAGGTCATTCTTTGCTACATAGTGAGTTGAAAGCCAGCCTAGACACACTGTCTGTCTGACTCAAATAAAGTAAAAGTCTCAGTTACCCATATACTGTTTAATCAAAGAACACAGAGCAAGAAAACCTGAGTTCAATTTGCAAATCTAGGTTTAAACCAATCTCTGTCCCTTCTGTTGTTATGTGCCACTAGGGGGCATTCTTGTTCAGAACATAAACTTGGAGGGGACAGACAGGCAGTAAATGGAGTTGAGCAAGAAGTGTTCTTTTAAGAGGCTCCCTCCCACTCTGTTCTCACTCTCTTCTCTCTCCAGCTGCCCCCAGGAGTTTGATGACCACAGCCTGAGCTGAGGTCACGATTCTGGAATGCACAGCCTCAGTGGACAACCTCCGTACAAGACACAGAAGACAGGTGCTTGCTTAGCAAGGAATGCACCAATCTAAACCAGCCAAATCCTTCCCTGAAAGCTATGGGGAAATGCCTTCTCAGTCCGGGGGTCTTGTCAATTCCTCTCCTTTCTCCTCCCCCCATCACCCCCATGGCTGGACTTGAACTCAGAGATCCACACCTGCCTCCCGGTCCCAAGCTCTGGGATCAAGATGTGCGCCACCTGGCTGTTCACTCATTTAGAGATTTTTAAATGACACGGGGTTCTTGTGGAAACCAGTGGACAATCCATGACTATCGGTTCTCGGCTTCTGCCGTGCGGGTAAACCATGGCAGTGAGCAGGCCCCGCTGCCCAGAGCTACTTTTGTTTTGTTTTGGTAATTTACTGCTTGAAGGTTTATGACTGACAGCAAACTTCTCTGCACACACCCCATCACAGATACCTAGAAAACTCTTCCTTTCTAATTGTGCATTTCTACATCTTTGTCTCTTTTCTGGTTTTTTGGTACAGGGTCTCTCTATGAAGCTCTGGGTATTGTCCTGGAGCTTGCTATGTAGACCAGGCTGCCTTGAACTGAGGGATCCAGTATTAAAGGTGTGTGCCATCACACCCGGCTTTATTTCTCTTTGATAAATGAAAAAAATTCAAGATTTTTAGATTTTATGTGTACTAGTGTTTGCTTATATGTATGAATGGATACTATGTGCAAGTTTGGTGCCCACAGAGGTCAGAAGAGGGCACTAGATCACCTAAAGCTGAAATTAGGATGGTTGTGAGCCACTGTGTAGGTGCTAGGTCCAGACCTGGTTCCTCTGCAAGAGCAGTGAGTACTTTTGGCTGCTAGCCCTTCTCTCCAGGCCCTGGCTTCTTTCTTGTGTGTCTTCTGTACTTAATGAGAAGGTGCCCAGCTCTCATGTCTCCTGCTTTCCTCAGATGCCACAACTTCTAAATTTCTATTTCTAAATTACCCCCAAGTCTATCCTAAGATTAGTAAAAATACCCCAGACAGCCTGCACAGAAAGTAAGGGTGAAAGATTTAATACACGAGAGCGGAGGCAAAGAGGAACTTAATTAGGATTTGAACGACAGGGACTGGGGAGATGGCTCAGCTGGTAAATATTAGTGTCACCAAGCCTGACAACATGAGCTCAATCGATCACAGGGACTCACAAAGGGGAAGAACAAAACGATTCCCAGAAGTTGTCCATTGACATTCATAAACACACCGTGAGGCACCCCACCCCCAGTAAATAAATGTATGTAACCAGGCCAGGTGCGGTGGCACACGGCTTTGATCCCAGCATTTGGGACGCAGAGGCTGGTGGATCTGTGAGCTCAAGGCTAGCCTGGTCTACCTAGTGAGTTCCACAACAGCCAAACCTATGTAGTGAGGTCCTGTCTCAAAAAGACAAAAAAAAACCCAAAACAAAACAAAACAAAACAAACCAACAAAAAAACCCAAATCTTGGATATCTTCCTTGATAGACAAATATCTCTCATAATCTTTAATGGTTTCTTTCTTCCTTCTTTCCCCCTCTTCCTTCCTTTCTTCATTTCCTTTCATGAGAATCTCATGTAGCCCAGGCTAGCTTAAAATTCAGTCTGTATCAAAGGACGGCCTTGAACTTCTGATCCTCCTGTCTCCACCTCTGGAGTTCTTCAGTCGCAGATGTGCTTCATTATGTCTGGTTTTATTACCGATAGATGGGGCACAGAGCTGTGTGTGTCAGGCAAATGCTACTAACCGAGGCACACCCTAGCCCGACAGACATCCTCTCAAGGCCAAACGTGAGCTCGTTACCGACCCCCTTACCCCAGCCTGTCAAGCAGAGGAAACACATGACCCCCATAGGGAGTCTTTCTTCACTGTGACCAATGCAATGACACTTTTATTTATGGTTTGCATGACTGTGGAGAATCTGTACGGAATGGCACTGATGTGGACAGCCAGAGAGGTGGGGCAGACAAAGCAGAGAACAACTGGAAAATTAAGTATCTTCATATCGTGTTCTAGGTCTTATGGGGGCAGGAAGAGAACTTTTCTCTGGGGCTAGATAAATGGCTCACTGCTCTTGCCAAAGATCTGGGTTCAATTCCCAGCACCCGTATGTTGGCCCACACGTAAAACTCCAGAGGATTTGGTGCCTTCTGTCCTCTTCTGTGCATATGTGCTGTACCTATACTCCTGCACACACACACATCTTACCACAAAAGAACCTGACCTACTTAGAAAATGCTTGTCCTTATGGTATGCTAATACAGTATGCAGTAAATATCTGCTGGACACCAGGAGAAAGTGAGCTGGAAAGGCAGATGAAACACGTGGGTGAACATTAGGTTCAACATGGAGGCCTTGGGGAAGGCCACAGAGGAGATGACTCACATCTGAGCGGGATGTGTTGGCACACACCTGTAACCTCACTTGGAAGGCAGAGGCCGGCATATCTAAGGCAGAGGCAGGCAGACCTCTATTCCAGGCCAGTATGGTCTATAGAGTGAGTTCCAGTTCTAGGATACCCAGGGCTACACAGACAGAAACTGCATCCTCAAAACAAAACAAAACAAAAGAAAGAAAGAAAATGACTGAAGGCAGGAGCAAGTTTGGCACTAGCGAAAGGTTTGGGGAACTACCGTGGTATAGGAGCACTTATGTAGGGCTTGAAGTGGGCGCTATACTAGGTACGTCAGGGGAGCTAACTGGGCAGAAGGAGGAAGTGAGGTCTCTATAGCAGAACACTGGGAAAGCGCTGGCTTCCAGCTCCAGTGCCTCAGGAACAAAATCCTCCAAATAAGCGCTGCATGATGAATCACACCTGTGGCTCTGGCTTCCAGAAGGATTAAGAAGTTGCTCAACAGTCATAGGCCTCCAGGCCTGATGGCCTGATTTTGATTCCTAGAACCCACATGGTAGGAGAGGAAAACAAGTTGTCCTCTGAGCTCCACACATGTGCCATAGCACACATGCATGCAAACACACACACACACACACACACACACACGAATAAAAATAAATGTAATTTTGAAAAATTTAAAAAAAATGAAGTTGAGGCCAATCTGGGTTATAGGTAAATAATATTTCTAATCATAGCACAACACCAAAATCCAAAATGAAATTTTCCAACCCCCAAGACAGGACGATCACCATACTGCAGGCCAGAAAAGATGCAAAGATAAGGCAAGAACCTGCAGGGAAGCAAGAGATAAAATACTGTGGGACCTGGAATTCGCCTTGCGGTCCTTTTGTGCAATGGTCTGTCTTGAAGGCTGTGCAAGTTGGACTTCCAATATATTTCCTTGGATAAATCCTTCCTCATCAGAGCTCTTGCTAGTATGGAAAACAAAGAAAACCAATGTTTTCTTTATCTTTGTCTAGTTGGTATTGCTATTCCTTCCTGTGTTTTTGAGGGAAAACAGTTTTGAGTCAGGGTCTTGCCTTATAACCCAGACAGGCTTCCAACTCATGGTACTCCTCTGTCAGCGCGCCTAGCAAAAGAAGACTTTTTAAAATCCTTGCAATTCAAACTGTTGTGAGATTATATCTTATTTTCATTCAGTTTTACAGAACTGAGTGTTGCTTTTTGATCACTAAGTTCAAAGTTTCTGCTTAAAGCCCATTTTGGCTGGCACAGCAGATCTCCACGAATTTTAAGTCAGCCAGGGCTACAAAGTGAGATCCTGTCTCAAAACCACAACACAAAACCATTGTGTGTGTGTTGGTGTGTGTCAACAGCATGGATGTGGGGGTCAGAAGACAACTTGCATAAGTAGATTCAGTCCTAAGGAGAGAACCTAAGCCGTCAGCCTTGGCAACAAGTGCCTTTAGCTGCTGAGCCTCATCAACCAGTACCTGTGTTGTCAACCGCACAAATTTGATTTGCTACATTCTTGATTCTATTCTATGTGAAGGTTAGAGAGCAGTAGATGTAAGAATTTCAGGGAAGCCCAAGTATGATCACAGAAAGAAATGGAAGAGTGGTTCTCAATCTGTGAGTCCCCCCCCCCTTTCATAGGAGTCGCCTAGGACCATTGGAAAACACAGATTCCTAACAAGCAAAATCACAGCTATGAAGTAGCAACGAAAATAATTTTATGGTTGGTGGTCACTGCAACATGAGGAAGAGCCGCAGCCTTAAAGGGTCACAGCGTTAGGAAGGCTGAGAACCACTCAAACAGAAGGAATGATGCGGCTCCTGCCCAAATCTTGACTGCCTTCTAAACTGAGTGAGTAAACACTTGAGAAAGCACATACACACGTTCAAATCCTCTCCCCAGAGCACTCGTTAGTTACCAAGGGGAAAACAGCAACAGTGGAAACGCCTGGCACCGGCTAATCCCAGAGCCAACATGTCTAACATGGGCTGCACTGACAGAGGGGCCTGCTTCTGACAGGAGACAGCATTACCTCAGCGGTATTCTTGCCTAAAACGCACGTGTCAGACAGCCTACAAGCAGCTGGTTTGGCTGGCTATGTAGGGCAGCAGGCAGAGGGTTGTGCTAGCTTACAGCAAGTCCTGGGTTCGATCCTGCCCTCTGAATCCACTGACCACAGTGGCCCAAGCTTGTAGACGAGCACTCGAGGCAAAGGAAGGAGGGTCAGAAGTTCAAGGCAATCCTCGGCAAAATACCAAGTCTGAGGCCAGCCTGAGCTATGTGAGGCCTTTACTCAGCAAAACAAAAACAAGAGAAAAGCCCAACAAGGAAATGGCTGGCTTTTATGTGGGAGTAAAGGAAAAGAAAGCTGGGCTGAGGCCCTGTGCTGACTGGAAACTGAAGTCACACCAATAAAACCCAAAGGAGAAGCGCAGATGGAAGACGCGGCCAGCACAGCTGCCACTACTGCTGGCCAGAGAACTGTGTGGAATGCTAGTCTTTCTTTGCTTTTGTTTGTGTGTTATCTGCACACGGTCATGGATGCATCGAGACCAGACGAGGAGCTGGGATGTCCTGCTCTATCACTTTCCACCTTACTCCCACTTATTCTCATTGAAGTTGGGACTAGGCTGCTGCCTGTAACCTGGGGTCGAGGAACACAGGCATGGCCACATCCTTCCTCCCTTTTAATGTGGGGCTCGGGATCTGAACTCAGGTCCTCATGCTCACAAAGCACACACGCTTATCCTACTGAACCAGCTATCTCTCTGGGCACTAATGTTCCTTTCTTGTTTGATAACTCTATTTTGGTTATTTAAGAAAACATTTTTGTTTATTTATTTATTGTTTATTATTTATACAGCATTCTGCCTGCTCACCAGAAGACAGTACCAGATCTCACTGTAGATGAGCTATCATGTGGTTGCTGGGAATTGAACTCAGGACCTTTGGAAGAACAGCCAGGGCTCTTAACCTCTGAGCCATCTTTCCAGCCCGGAGGTCACGTTTCTAAGTTACTATCAACTTAATCAGAAATGAAAAAGAGAAAAACACATATAGAGGAAGGAAGAGAGAAAAGCCACAGGAGATTGATAATAAGTATGTGGGAGTTTCAGGTAGGAAAGTTTGATGCTATATTGAAGTAAAAAATTAATATTTAATAAAAATAGCCAGTACAGGAGGACAAATGGATTAAGTCATAAACTGATATTAATTTCAGAGACTTTGGGTCTATATAGGTGTTCTGGTTAGATGCGAAAGCAATATACAAATTTCATCTATTTATGTTTTATTTATTTATAAATAGATAGATAGGGACTCACATAGCCATATACAAATCTGATAGATAGATAGATAGATAGATAGATAGATAGATAGATAGATAGATAGATAGATAGATAGATAAACAGAGAGACAGACAGGGCTTCACATAGCCCAGGCTGGCCTTGGACTCACTATGTAGCTGTGGCCCTTAACTCTCCAACTGCAAGAATTACCGATGAGCAGCACCACCTGCTTCTACACTGTGTAATATAAAAGGGAAACTCCAGCAGGGATTCTGAGAGCATGCTTATGCTAAGCAGAGTCCGGCTTCTCATCCTGTGGCTGCCTGTCATCAGCTGGGGCTGAGGGACTGTCTTCCTCAGGAGAGCCTCCAGGCTCCGATTCGGCCACCAGTCACTTGGCATGAAGCTCTCCAATTTGCTTCTGAGAATGACTCAATTTGTAATGACAAAACTTGGTATTCGATATTAAAATATTAGTGTATCAGTGGCGTGGGCTGCAGGCTTTCCTCTTTCTGCTCAGGGGCCTTTCTTTCTGTGTATCATTAGTAATCTTGCTCTTTTAAATATGTTATCACAGTTGTATTTATTTACTTTTTGTGACAATGTGCATGTGTGTGGAAGTCAGAGGCCAACTTGCAGGAGTCCATTCTTTCCCTCCAGCATGTTGGCTTTGGAGACTGAACTCAGGTTGTCGGGTTTGCTGGCAGGTACCTTTACGGGCTGAACTTACAAGGTGCCCGAGTTCATCCTCAGACCCTGTAAACCAAGTATGATGGTGAATGCCTCTAAACACACACACTCACTCACACACACACACACACACACACACACACACACACAGGTAGACAGACAGACAGACGCACCAATGACATGCTGTGGAGCAACATATATGCCACCTGTCTCCCTTACTGCCCTTGGCACTTCCTCAAGTGACATAGGGTACAAAACACTTTTTAAAATTACTGTTTGTTTGTATTTTGGGTTGTGGCTTTTGGGCACAGGATTTCTCTGTGTGGCCTTGGCTGTCCTGCCTCTGCCTCCCAGGTACTGGGATTACAGGCATATGCCCCCACACCTGACTCATGCTGACATTCATCATTTCTGAACGAGAAGACGAAAATAACCTGGGGTAAGGGATGAACACAAGCGCTGTCCACCTTTCTCACAGACCTCCTCCACTCAATTAACAGATCTCCTTGAACATATGGAAGGTACAGGGTAAACACTTGTGAACAAGGCAGATACAACTTTTTTTTTCTTTGCTCAGCACACCAGGAAGAGAGCAGTGGGAAGACTGTTGGGCACTATCAGTGTGGGTGGTCATCACAATCGTCCCAAGCAGTGAGATTATAGAGGTCAAATGCAACAGGCTGTTATGCCAGGGACTGGAGAGATGGCACAGTGCTTGTGAGCACAGGCTGCTTTGGCAGGGAACCTGGGTTCAGGACCCAATATCCCCACGGCGACTCACAACCCTATAGCTCTAGTTCTAGGCCGGTGGCCTGTATCCCAGCACTTTGGGAGGCAGAGGCTGGAGGATCACTGTGAGTTCGAGACCAGCCTGGTCTACAAAGTGAGTCCAGGAGAGTCAGGACTACACAGAGAAAGCCTGTCTCGAAAAAACAAAAGAAAGAAAAAAAAAAAAAGGAAGGAAGAAATTTAATTATCTGTGTTTTCTGATGGTCTAAGGTGACCCCTACGAAAAGGTCATTTGACCCCAAGGGGTTCTGACCCACAGGTTCAGAACCACTGTTCTAGGGGATCTGATACCTTCTTCTGGTTTGCTTAGGCACCAGGCATGCGCATGGTGCACAGGCAGGCAAACACTCATGCACATAAAATAAAAACAAAACTTTATAATAAAGCAAAACAGGAAAACAAATAGTAACATAGGCCATTTTCCTGAGTTTTGTTTTGTTTTTTTTTGTTTTCCCCTAGCTTGCTTTAAAGGTGCAAATGGAAGTAATAACCCCCCGCCCCGCCCCCACCACAACCGGGTTATGACTTGTTTAGACACCCTTTCTTGACAGACTCCACATGACTCACCAAATCTCTGAAAGTATGTAGCCTATTTTCTTCATTGGCCCTATTCCCTGGGCAAACTTCTTCAAATATTTTACTTCTGATCTAAGCTAAATTTTCATAATCTAGAGTGTTTTCATTTCTCCAATTAAAAAAGAAAATAAAGGAAAAACCATGGCCCAGCTTCTGTAACCGTGTCCGAAGAAAGTTCAGGTCCTGCTCACGCCCTCTGGCTCGGACAGGGAGCCGTGCTCAGTCATCAGGGGTGTTGGAGCCCCTCTTTCCCTGCCTCCTGTCTTTGGTTTGCAATTACAGGAATGATTCTCAACTCTGGCTGCCCCTTAAAGTCGCCGTGGGGAGCTTAAAAATCTAAGATGGCAGCCCCAGCCCAATTAAATCATATCCTTGGGGGATTAAGATGTTAAATTCTATGGGCTCATTATCTCTATTACCTTCGCAATCTGTCCATTTGTTTTGGCACCTAATTCGGGCCCTCATTACCTCTTAGTTCTGCTAATTAAACGGGATGTTAATTGTTCATTCCTTCTCTTAATTTCTCAACAATAGCAATGGCGGCGGCGGCGGCACTGATGGTGCAGCTTGGGGATGGTTCGGGAAGCTAACCGTTGGTGAAGTTACTTTGTGTTGGGCACAATGCTGAGTTCAGACTCATTACAACACACTGTCTCATTTCTGGACAGCTCTATGACGTCAGTGCTTCTCTAATCCCCATTTAATAGATGAGGAGACTGAGGCAAAGACAGATGAGGTAATTTGCCCGAAGCTTCGAGAAGAGAAGGAAGCAAAGCCAGGGTCTAACCTGCAGTGTTTCATAGCCACAGTCCCCATCCACCACCCACCATCAGCACCTGGTCCCCAAGCTCTGAGGGCCTTCCTCGCTCTCCTCTCAGGAGTTTGGATGAGTTGCTGAACTCCAGGTTCATAGTAAGGGCTTTCCCTGTGTGTGTTATTTAATTTTCTGTTTTTTTTTTAAACATTCAGGTTTTAATGTATGCTTTCTACTTAATTTAATATAATTTAATTCAGGGTCTCCCTGTGTAGCCTTGGATTGCCTGGAACTTGCTCTGTAGACCAGGCTAGCCTAAAACTTACAGAGATCTGCCTGGTTATGCCTGGCCCACTCAGGTTTTTAAAACTTACATTCATTCTCTCTGTGTGTACCTGTGTGTGTGTGTGTGTGTGGATGCCACAGTCTGATTGTGGAGGTTGGAGGATAACTTGCAGGTGTCAGTTCTCTCCTCCCGAGTCACTCTGAGGGTTCAAACTGCAGAGCCATCTCCCTGGCTTCCTTGTGCTTGAGTCTGTTTATGCTTTGCAACATTAGACTGGGCTATGATGATATGGAATCCACTGAAAATTTGTCTCCTTTGCTATCAGTAAAGAAACGTGTACCAACAGTCTGTGTTTTTCTGCTCTAAGACAAAAATAAGAGCTCTCCATTTCCCGGCTGTGGGGCTGCGCTGTCATATACAGAGCACTCTGCAACGGCCAAGACACTTCCTGAGAGTTCAGGAATTTCATATACTTCTCTGTCACCCCAAGAAAGCCACGAGCAGCTGCCTTAGTTGAGGAAAAGGGCCAAGAGCCAGTACTGAGTACCATCCCTTCTATAGCGTTCTGGAGCCAAGGAGGTGAGAGTGAGTGGCCAACCCTGTCAGCTGTCACCTAGATGGTGCCTGGAAAGCAAGGAGGTGACTGAGCACACCAGCGAGAGCTGAAACAGGCAGCTGTGGACAATGGAAGCGTGGGAAGTTGGGTTGAAAATGTTGGGAGTAGGGTGATGCTCAGAGGAAGGATGGGACATTCAGAATGTGTGCTAGATTTGAAAGGGAAGTCGTGTCCTCTAAAAGGAACCTTTGAGAAGATAGCCACTGACAGGGGAGAGGGGGCCAAGCCCTGATACCTTGGGAGCTGCTGTGGGAGGCTCCCGGGGCCACAGGGAGAGTCAGGGTGAGCAGATGATGGAAAGGTAGCCAGCTCAGGGTGAACCATCCTGCCTTGGGTCTGATTCAGGCCACTAGAGGGCACCTGTACCTCATGCTTACCATCCCAAATGGGACCAGAACCACCACCATGCCACAATTGCTCAATGCTTTGGTGAACGCATCGTTAGCACCTTGCACGTCTTTGGACAGCCTAATACCTGGGTGGCTGGCTCTGACATCATGCTGTAGACTACCAAGGGCTCTAGTACTCTGAGCTGGCCCCGTGACTGCTGAAAACCACACAAGCTCACTGCGGTTGTGTGTATATTCTGTGGCTATCTTCTTCCTCACAGCTAGCCTTTAATGATCCAGGGCTATCAGTATATCTTAAAATGTCCTGTGTGAGACAATAGTGTCTGGGATTTGCTGTAAAACAGGAGTAGCAGGAGGGGGAATGTGAGAGATGGCAACAAGGGAATTTGTTTAATATGATATATTCAACTATCACAGGTTTTCAAATTTGTCTCTGAGAAAGTTTCAAGAATCACCATGGATCCCTAAGGCAGTGAGGAAGCCCTCATCCTGTCTGTGCAGGACAGGTTGAGACAGGTGAAGATCCTCTAGGACTCTGAGACTCACTGGGCAGGATAGACACCAGCTAGCTTGGCAGGCATCCACGCGGCGCCTAACTTACTTCCTGGAAGATGGAATGCGAGGGCAGGATTCCAGCAGCATCTTTCATACACTTTGGGCTCCAGTTCCATGTCATGAGGAGGTGAGGAGCCCTGCTGGAGCTCACTACCCGTGACTCCTAGGACTGTGTCCCCTTTCCTCCAAAGCCCAATATTGCCACAGCTGTGCTAAGCAGCCATTGCCCACGATTTAATGGCTGCTTCCCTGAAACAGCTGGTAGCGAAGAGCCTCCCTAAGTGCAGCCTTGCTGCTACCCGGAGAAGAGGAGGTGTTCTGACTGAGCACCAACTGGACAGAAAGGACCTCTTGTTCAGAGGAAGTGGAGAAGGATTTGAAGCAGGTGTCCAGGAAGAGCCGGGGTTAATGGTCAGGGCCATATGTCTTCAATCAAGCGTTCCAGGTGGTGCATGCCTATGTGCTGAGGTGGAGGGAAAGGTGGGGTGTCTAAGACATAACCTCTTCGTTAACCCCTGACTGTGCCAACACCAAGTGTGAGGGTTAATCTGCATTGTCAATTTAACAAAATTGACAATCACTGTGGAAACACCCTCCAGGTGTCCATAAGAGTGTTTCCAGAAGGATTTAACTGAGGGGGAGACTCACCCTGAATGTGGGAGGCGCCATCCAACGGGCAGGATCCCCATACTGAACAAAAAGGAGAAAGCAAGCTGAGCACCGGCGTCCATCAGTCTGCTTTCCTGACAGTGGGCGCAGGACGACCAGCCGCCTCACACTCTGCAGCCATGACCTCCCCACCAGACAGCCGGTCCCCACCAAACTTCGAGCCAAAATAAACCCTTCCTCCATTAAGCCACCTCCGTCAGATATTTTAGCACAACCATGAGAAATGTAAGACACCGAGGAGACAGACTCAGGAAGCTTCTGGAAGGTGGAAAGGAGTCAGGGACAGGGGCCCGGGCAGGGAACACAAGACTTACCAAGTGTGCTGGAGATGGTGACCTTGTGTCCTTGACTGTAGCACTGGACGGGACATCGAGGAGGGGCCATTTCATCTGCAGGTACTGCACCGGGGACAGAAAACATGAAGCAGGTGAGGTGAACTCTCAAGTGCTGAGGTGAGTCTAAAAAGGGTCCTCAGGGAGGTCACAGCTCTATGGGAGGCCTACAGCTGTAAGCCCCCAGAGCCTGGACAGGGGCAGCCCCCTCCACTGCCACACGAGTCTACTGTGGCACGGCACACATTTATAGTCACTCTGCTACCACCATCCCACCACAGCCAGGGCCAAGACATCTAAAAACCCAGCTCATGTTCTAAGTGGGGAGGGGATGGATACATTCCAGGGTGGCCATCACCTTCCAGAAACCTGTTTGTGAGGCTCAAGCCTTCTTTACTCTCCTTACAGAGTGAAGCGGGTCATCAGATTCCCAATTGGAGGACCTGCCCTGAGATCTTTGATGAAAAACAAAACTAAAACTAAAACAAAACTCCCACCTGCCCCACAATCAAGGATCATGGGTAATCATCATTTGTGTGTGTGTGTGTGAGAGAGAGAGATACTGTCTTGTTATGTAGTCTTGGCTGGACTGGAACTCACTATTTAGACCAGGCTGGCCTTGAATTTGCCGTGATGTTTTTGCTTTTAAAGCAGAGTACTCGGGTTGTAGGTGTGTAGCATACACCCAGCATCCATGCACCCTCATGGATGTGGCCTTTCATTACTGTCTCTCAACCTTGCATCCATCACCCCGCACCCCACCTTCTGCCATGCATCATTGGAGGAGAAAAGAAAAATGGAATCCTTTCCAGACCCATGTGCATGCAAATTCACACACACATGCTTTTTAGAGGAAAACCATTTCCTTTACATGGGTGTGACACAGCCTGACAGGAGGGAGCCCAGGGGAAGTGGGGGCTCTGAGCATAGCATCCATGGGTATAGATCTCACTCAGCCAATGTAGGTCGTGACCCAAGACAAATGACTTAACAGTTTGGAGTCTGTTTTGTCACCTGTGGGGGCAAGCTATTATGACTAACTTTACAGGTTGTTAGTAGGAACGGGACCACATCAGGCACTGAACGGTGTCTTACACGTGGGAGTTATTTGATAAATGGCAGCTATTATGTCCATAAGCAAACCATCAGTCTTTGCCAGGAGCAAAAGCAAGCATGTTGTCCTAGAGTCAGCATTGACACGGTGCTTCTGGGCAGCCGAGCAGTGCGGAATTCTTGGGACTGCTTTGAGAGCTAGGGTTCTGCAAGGACGTGGAGGTTCAGAAAGACTTTTAGAAAGTACACACAGGCTTGTGGGCATAGCTCAGGCCAGTAAAGTGCCTTCCTAGCATGCATGAGGTCCTGGGATTGGTCCTCAATACATAAACTAAAGGTGGTAATGCATGCCTGTAACTGCAGCTTTAGGGAGGTAGGGACAGAAGGACCAGATGTTCAAACTCATCACCTGCTACACAGAAAGTTTGCGACCAGTCCAGGCTGCATGACCAGTCCTTGTCTCAAACAATAACTAAATAGGGCAGGAAGGTGGCTCGGTAGGTGGAGGCTTTGAGAAACGGCCACATGATGTGTAATCCCAACACTCCTACTGTGAGATGGGAAGCCGAGACAGAATTGCCTGGGAGCTTCTGGAGCCGGCTAACCTGCTGTACTCAGTACAGCAACGAAGACAAGAGAAGTCCAGCCTAAAAGGGAGAAGCTGAGAGCTAATCCCAAGAACATAAAAACAAACCTAAACACACTCAAAGAAACCAGTTTAGCACATGGCCCTTGTAGTAGCAGAAAGGGCCGCCATCCTAGGCTTTTTGAGTGAATTAATGAATGTAAACACAGGCTAAAGGGATAGGGATAGGCCAACAGAGCCAAATATTGAGCCGAGGCTTTTTATTATTTTTCACCTCAAATTCTATTCTTTTCACCACTCCATGAACAAGAACATATTTTCTCTTCGTGTGTGTGTACGCATGCATGCGTGCCTCTGGAGTCTGTCTCACTCGCTCTCGACTTTATTCACTGAGGCAGGATCTCTCCGGTTCAACCAGAGCTTTCCAGTCTAGACAGCTTGTTCCTAAGATCACCTTCCGAGTCCTGGAATCCAAGGTGGGCCATGATATGCTCACTTGGTATTTACATGGGTTCTGGGATCCAAACTGGCAAGCATGATCTAGTCAGCCACCATGACCCCCTCTACAGTGCCAGCCTCCAACTCGTCCTTTGCTCTGATGAACTTGCCCATTCCTTTTCTCTCTCCCACTCCCCCATGGACACCAATGTTCTCCTATGGTGGTGGCTGGAGGTGGCCAATACTTGCAACTGAATGCCAAACATCTTCTAAAATCAACAACCACGCCCACACCTTTAATCCAGGTATTGTGAAATACACCGACCTTACTTAAGAAAGAAAATGAAGCAAAGTACAAAAGCAAAGCAAAGCTGGGCAGTGGTGGTACAAGCTTTAATCACAGCACTAGGAAGGCAGAGGCAGATCTCTGAGCTCAAGGTCAGCCTGGTTTACAGAGTGAGTTCCAGAACAGCCAGGACTGCACAGAGAAACCCTGTCTTGAAAGAATGACAACAACCCCCCCCCAACACACACACACACACCATACACAACGCACACACAACACACACATACAACTAGAAAAAACTAAATCACAGAAACAAACATCTGATGCTAAAGGAAACTGTCTCAAATTATATCACCCCAACTCAAAGTGAAACAGAAGAGTCCCTAAAATCCATCAGCTCTACATAATCTGCTCTGCCACTGAGTCAAAAAAATTGTTGGTTATTCCAGAGGTATCTGTAGATCATATCTGAATTTTGATTTGGGACAATGTTTGGGGTCTTAAAAAACACTGTTATGAGATCTTTTGGGCTGTCCATGCAGCTGACTTTAGGACTATAGAGCTGCCTTGTCCCCCCCCCCCGGCATTAATGACTGACATACTGGGCTGGATGAGGGGCTTGTTCTAACGCATAATGGCCTGCACCCATCAAATGAGACCCTCCCAACCTCTCTTGTCCATCAGAAATATTTCAGAGTCGGAGATGAAGAGAAGTGTGAGCCATTAAGATCATGTGCTGATCTAGCCCTGGTGGCGCACGCCTGTAATCCCAGCACTCGGGGAAGCAGACGGAGGTGGATCTCTGTGAGTTTGATGCCAGCCTGGGCTATAAATCAGTCTAGGACAGAGAAACCCTGTCTCCAAAAACCAAAACCAAAAGTAAAATAATAAAAAAATAATAATAAAATTCATGTGCTGTGTGTACTGGCTGCTCTTGCAGAAAACCAAGAAGACCCAGGTTTGGTTCCCAGCACCAACATGACATAATTACAGTTCTAGGATATTTGGTGCCCTCTTCTGTCTTCCACAGGCACTGCATGTACACAATGTGTGTGTGTGTGTGTGTGTGTGTGTGTACATGAACATATACACACATGTAGGCAAAATGCTCACAAACATTAAAAAAGAAGTGTTTCAGACTTTCCCAAATGTCTCTCAGGATGGGGCTGGGGATGTGTCTGCCTGCTGATACAAATCACTAATCTAGTGATTAGTGGTCTGATTTTTTTTCATGAGGGCTCCTCTCCCTGGATCTGGCATGTCAAGATATACACATGCATGCCATCACCATACATACACTCATAGTAAAGAGTAAAGAGTTTATCTGTCTACTGGGGTGCCCTTCTTGGGCCTCCAGTGAGAGGAAGGGGCCTTTCTGCCCCAGTGCCCTACACAGGGGTCATAGGTGTGAGCTTAGAGGGTAACAGCGTGCCACTGAGGTCTGAGAGCAGGTGGAGCTGGGAACAGTATACCTGTCACTCAGGACCTGGCCCGTTCTACCCGGCCCTGGAGGCCTGAGGAGTCATTTTGAACTAGCACTATGTTAATTCTCCCTTTTTCAACTTTTAAAGATTTTCCCCCCTTGTGTGTGGTGTACATGTGTTTGTATGTATGTTCATGTGTATGGACTCGCAGCTGAATGGGTGTCCATGCACATGTGTCTAACACTCTCTTAATACGGGGTATCTTCAATCGCTCTCCACCTTACATATCAAGCTAGGGTCTCACCACAGAGCGCAGAGCCTGCTGAATCCCACCTCTGCCTGCTGAACACTGGGATTACAGCTGGGCCACCGCACCTGAGGAGCTTTTCCATGGACGCCGGGGACTCTGGTTCTCATACGTGGATTAGGGCAACAGGAGGCAACAGCCTAGGAAGATGCAGGCATCGGCAATGCTCTGAATGCTGAGATCTCGCCCAGAGGAAAGAAACTGCTTTTCAGACAGACTTGTTCGTTTTTAATCTTAATTGTTTTCTCTGTGTGCTGTCCACATTTGTGGGTGCCCGCAGGTCAGGGTGTCGAATCCCATGAGGCTACAATTACATATGATTGTGTGAGCCATGAACTGTGGGTGCTGAAACTAAACTGCGGGAGCAGTACCCACTCTTCATGCCAAGAAAACTCTTCTTGGCAGTGGTTCCCATGAGGGGCCAGCCCCACAGTTATCCTGGAGGTCACTGCACATGGGCGGAGCGTGTCTGTGGGGATTAAGTGATGTGTAGCTGCGCTTAGATAATGTAGCTGTGCACACTAATGGCATGTGGACAAATTAAAACAGGTTTCGCCAAGCCCTGTCTATGCTCCATTCAACAAGCCGCCTAAGCTCAAGCTTCTGCCTCAGCTGGGCATCAGTGCAGCGCATGTGCTCAGAGCCTGGCCCAGCTACCCCTCTCTCCTGAGGTGACCGCTGAGAAGGCGAAGCTTTGGGTCTTCAAAGTGTCAGTGCAACTGTTGGAGTGAGCACTCTGGGAAGCCGATTCTGACCAAAGGACCCCTTCGATACTCAGAGACAGAAAAGACCGCACCATGCCACCGTCCCCACCCACTGCTGTAAGATGCTACCGTGTCTCATTTTCGGAGAACCCTGGAACCTGGCGGAGGACCTAGCCTTCTGGCATTCTGGTTTGTGCTCATGCACAGTGAGGCCGTGGCTTAGAATGTATCTTTTTGCGTGGCGCCACCAAGTTGGTCAGCAGGTAATGGTTCCTGCGACCAAGCCTGACAACTAGTTTGATCCCCGGAACCTACGTGGTGGAAAGAACTGACTCCTGAAAGTTGTCCTCCGCCCTCCACAAGTGTGCTGTGACAATGGGCACCCCTAAGGAAAAACAAACAAATGCAATAAGAACGTGTGCGCAGCCGTGCGGAGAGGCCAGAGCAGGGTGCCGGGTGCCCTGCTGTTAGTCTCTGTCTCTGAGACAAGGGCGCTTACCACACTGGGGCTAGACTGGCAACCAGCAAGCCCCAAGGATCTTACTGTCTCTGCCCAGCTAAGCGCTGAGGTTACACAGGCGTGTGTGTGTGTGTAAGTGGCATGCGTGCCACGTGTGGAGGCAGATCGTCAACATGGTAGAATCAGTTCCCTTCTTCCTCCTTTATGTGGGTTCTGGGGTCAAACACAGACCCTTGCAGGTTCCTTTCTGTGTTGAGTCATCTCACCAGCCTCCAGGCTTGTTAACTTGTTTTGTGGTTGTTGTTGATGTGGACGCTGGTGATTTGAACTCAGGTTACGCATAGAGCCATTTCCCGTAGCATCTGTTTTCACCTTCTTAAGGAAGGGTGATTCTAGCCAGATTTTCACATTGTTCTCATTGGAACAGTCGCGGAATTGCTCAGCATCTGATTTGACTCATTCATGAGATGCACACATCGTGACTGATTTTCCTACCTGGGAGCGCTTTTGCATTCCCCCGGTGAACCCTATGAGGCCTCTGGGGTTTGCTCTTTCTTGTATTTCACTGTGGCATACAGATCAGAGCACCATACTCCTGAGTAAAGGTGGACATAAGCGGCTTTCCTTTGAGTGATAAGTGTTGCTCTGTATGTTACTTTAGGTTTGTTAGAGGAACACTGTACCTCTTTCCTTAATGTTCTGCTGTCGCTTTTTGGTTCTCAGCCCTTCCCAGAGTCCTCCTTGGGCTAAGTGCTCGGCCAGGTGGGCTGTTTCCGCTAGCCTCGGGCCTGGGGAAGGGTCCCTCTGAAGGATGTTCCCTAGGGGTTAGAGCCCGCCTTCCTGCAGTGGGGCGGAGACCTGTCCTACACAATCCCCACTCTGCTCGAGACCCAGCAGCAGATTAATTGCAGCTGTGCCCTGGAATTTCCCCAACACACAAATCTTCATGATGTAAAACAGCTGGGAGGAAATCCCAGCATGCCCTGGACAGAGGCAGAGCTGCCAATGAGCTACGGAGATTAACCCTCAGGCTCCCAGAAAGTACTGAGGGCCCTTGGGCCAGGCAAGCCCACTCTGCCTCACCGCTGCTCTGTATGCACAGGACTCCCTGGCATGCCAACAGTCTCCATTCCAATGCTCTCCAAGAAAACCCTTTCAGCGGGACCTGTGCACCAGAGAAAATCCAAGGCCACTTGTGACAGAATGCACCCACAACTCAGGTGGGGAGCAAGGAGGACTCGACTCCTGAAATCCAGCTCCCAGAAGCCCTCCACATCTCCCCTAGACACCCGCAGAGGACAGTCCTTTCCAGCTTTCCAGGTTAGGAGAACAGCTCTGCCTCTCTGGTCCCCACTGGAAAATACTGACTCCTGTGAGCTCAAACTAGGGCTTTCTTTTCTTTCTTTTTCTTTTCTTTTTTTAAGGGAAACAGTAAAACAAGTTGTAATCGACTCTGTGGGCTTTCTTAAATAAAGCCCAAGGATTCCTAAGCCTTACTGAAAAGATGCCACGGATGGAGACAAGACCAAGACAGCAAACACCCCTGGGCCCCACCCCACCCCACCCTCAAATGGCCTCACCTACAATGAGACATTGCCATCTCAAAAGACACAGTCCCACCATGTAGCCTAGTTTTGCCTCCAACTCACAATAACACACCTTGCTCAGTCTCCTGAGTGCTGGTATTAGTAGCACAGGCATGCCCCGCCCCCGCGTCTCCCAATGTTCCCCGATGCTGGTATTAAAAGTGTGCACCACTTTTAGCCAACTCATTTAACCCGAGCGTTAGTCTTTACTGAATGACTGTTAGCACTGCTAGGATTTGAAGGGGCAGCACCGAGTCTGTGTTGTCTAAGCCTGCTGACTCCCAGAAGTCTGTTTAAGACCCTTTTTCTAGTCTGGGGTGGTATCTCATATGCAATCCCAGTGCTGAAGCAGTAGCTCAGTCCCAGTTTCCCTCCCACACACTCACGGGGTCGGGGAGAACGGTCCCTCATCTCCCACAGAAACACACACAGATTGCTCCCCATGTTTAAGAATGCACCAATTCTGGAGGCTGAAGAGATGCCTCCGTGGTTAAAGGCGCCTGCGGCTCATTTCTTAGCACCCACGCAGTGGCTACAGCCACGTGTAACCCCCTCTGACATCTCACGTGCTACACATGCACACACTCAGACACACCCATACACACAAAACAATAAATATTTTAAAAAAGGAAAGTCCACCATCTTTGAGCAATCATCAGTCTCAGTAGCAAGAAGACAAGAATGCCTTCCCAGTGGGGGGAAAATATTAAATTTCTGAAACCACTGAAGAAGGGTACGGAGAGGAAAGAAAAAGGAAACATTGTACTTTGACCCTTACATCCCTTATTTTCTTTATAAGGCGAGTGGCTTTAAGCATTTGCATTAATGTGCCGGACAGCACTAAGTCCCAAACACAGCCTCTTTGTTCCGTGGCGGTGTAGAAGGCGGCCATGTTCCGTCCTGAGGCTGCTGGATAGGTGAATCCTCCGAAATAAATTTAATTTGTAAGTCCATCGGGATTTATAATAAGCTACTTCTGGAGTTGATACAATAATAAAATCACACATTGGGGGCTGGAGAGATGGCTCAAGAGTTCTGCTCTTCCAGAGGACCCGAGTTCAGATATCATCACACAAACTAGGCAGCTTACAAAAACCTATAATTCCAATCCCAGGGCATCTGTACACACACACACACACACAAGTGGGGAGGAGTAAGGGGGAGAGAGAGACAAATTCACACACAAATAAAAAGTCTTAAATCAGACTTTAAACCAACAAAACAAGCCAGGCAGTGCTGGGGCATACCTTTAATCCCAGTGCTCATGAGGTAGAGAAGGCAGATTAAGGCCAGCCTGGTTTACAGAGTGAGTTCTAGGACAGCCAGGGCTACACAGAGAAACCCTGCCTTGAAAAACAAAAAACTCTAACAAAAAAAAATTGTTTTTTTTCCTCTTTCATTCATCCCAAGGTTTAGTCTGCAAATACTTCTGAAGCTCTGGCGGCAAAAGGGCTCCAAAAATATTCCGTGGCTGATCAGTGAACTCAACAACAACAACAACACACACACAGACACACGGGCCACTATGGTTCAGTTTCCTCATGAAATTTTGCACACACCCTTTTTTCCCAAGTGTTCTCCAGCTACTCATGGCTCCCGGTGCAGGGACCGTGGTGGTCTCTCCGACCGGAACCCGAGCTAAGGCTTGGTTAAGCTCTCTAGTGGAAAAGAAGGGGCAGCGGGGTCCCGGGCCCATCCACCCTCTCTGGACTCAGTCACCTCACCTCTAAACCAGGGCTGTTTTACTCTGTCAATCTAAAGACAAGACCTGGACCAGATGGCCTGTTAGAGGAGGAAAAACAAAAAACAAAGCAGATGCAGCCATTTGTCTAAAAATAAAGGCCGTATCAAGGCTTAGTAAATCACTGACCCCAGCTGAACACCAATTACAAGCTGTGTATCTGGGGGGACCTTACTTCTCAGGACCTGTCTTCACTGACAGAGATCAAATACACTGCTAGTGAGTCACTCCAGTGTGGCGGTCACAACTAAGTAAATGGTGGGCACTTAAGAAAAACAGAAAGCGCATTGGTGAGATGGCTCAGCCAGTAAAAGCATCTGCCTCCAGGCCTGAGGACAAGTTAGATCTCTGGAACCCACACAGTAGAGGGATGGAGATGGCTCCCACAAGCTGTCCTTTGACCTCCATGTGAAAGTGATGTCACTATTTTCTCGGCTACTGAAGAGCTGAAGCAGGTAGGTGGAGCCTAGGAGTTCAAGCCCTAGCAAGATCCTGTCTGAATGGAAAAGGAACCACACAGGGAGTCACTCAATTTTAGTTATCTTTATTCATGGAGGACGTCAAGGGATAGAGTTAGCAGAGCTTGGAGGCTCGAACAGCCCAAGAGTTTTGTGGGGATGAGACAAACCTTTACAACAGCTTTCTATGCAACAACTCAAGTCCAGCACCGTAGCATTAGTGGTATCTGTGGTGTGAGCATTCCCACCACAGTTGGTTTGGAGGTACCATGGCGAGTCGCTGTAAGACGTGGGAGACGTACTCATAGCTGGCCTGGTACCTACCCACTGGCTGGCCACACACCGCTGACAGAGCCCCCAAAGTGAAGGGGGCTCGCCGGCCAGTCCTGACTCGCCAGAAGTATTGGTTCCATTCACAGATGGCTGGAAAGCTGTGCATGCCGTGCTTGGCTGATGGGGGCCTGAGGTCATAATGGAGACCTTAGTGCATGGCTCTGCAAATCTTTCTGGAAGCTGCACACGCCTTTTAGAAGGAACATGGAAAACTGTCCTCTGAGCACCTTGCATTAGATACTCTTGGAGCAAAGCCCTAGGCTTGAGACAGAAAGGCCAGTTGGGTATGGTAACGCACAGTATGGACTGCATGAAGTACTCAAGTTTAAAGCCAGAGTTATATACTGAGACCCTGTTTCAAAGATGAATAAATGAAGGAATGAACCAGACAAGGCCAGTGTTAAACTGCTTTCAAGTCCTCATTTAGCAGTCTGCGGTTCTCTGGGTCTCAACTGCGGTTGCCTGGCTTTGACCTTGGACTTCTGGACCGGAGGAATTTTTGCACCCAGTACTTAAAAGTGCCCCTGAGAAGCACACATAGGACCCAGTTTTCAGTGCTGACCCTTCTCTTTCCTTATGCTGACCCTCAACACCAGCTCTCCCTGAGGCCTAGACTTTGTCCCTGATGGAGGACTTTGACCACAGTGCTTCCTTCCCCTCAGCTGAGGCTAGCTGCCCCTGGGTGTAGAGCCCACTTGCTAGCTGCCACCCTGCACCTTCAGCCCTGGTCTCCTGCTTTCACATATAGCCCTTGCCTTGTTCTTCTAATCACACAGTAGAGAACTGGATCCATATCTGCTCCTACCCAGCTGCCTGGCTGAGGTGGGCAGCCTCTTGGCGTTCAACTGTCAAAGTACTCCATGCTCCATACTCCATGCTCAGTGCCTGCAGACTCAGCCTGTTCACGCTCCTTTCCTGCAGAGAACAGCCCCTGACTTCCACGAATCACGCAGCCCCTGTGTAAATACAGGGGTCACAGGACATGTTTCTAGTCATGACTAGATGAGTGTATGTGCATGTAGACCTAGTAAGACTTTAGAGCACCACTCTCAGCAACACAGGAGAGCGTTCACCATACCCCAGCCACACAGGTTATTACATGTTCGGATCTTTGCCAAACTGTAAGGAAAAATAGCGCTGAACTGGTATTTCAATGAGTCTCTCTCTCTCTCTTTCTCTCTCTCTCTTTAATTCCCAAAAAGAGTTTCTCTGTGTGGCCCTGGCTGGCCTAGAACTCACTCTGTGAGTTGGCCTTGAACTCACAGAGATCTGCCTGCCTCTGCTTTCCTAGTGCTGGGGTTAAAGCATGCTTTTGTACTTTGCTTCGCTTACCTTTTTCCTAAGCAAGGTACATGTGTGTACTACCCGGTAGCAGCAAAAACAAAGCTATTGAAAGTAATCTTAGACCAAGCATCTTCACCCCCAGACGTGTGCCTTTACTTTACTCAACCAGAAACCTCACATTCTATCTTAGCATCCTTTGCTGCTTCCCACTGACAATGAGTTCTCTGGGTTCTAGTCACTTGTGAAAGTGTGCCCTGTCTGGGGCCAGGCCACTGCAGTAGCCTTCGGCCTGTACCCGGAGACCCTGGAGTAGCAACCTGTCTGTTCTGTTTCTTCTTAAAGGTTTGTTTTTAATTATGTGCTTGCATGTGAGTCTCAGTGTGGGTATGTGTCCGTGAATGCAAGTGTCTGCAGAGGTCAGACACTGGGACACTGGGCCTCCCATCCGGGAGCTACGGGATGTTGAGTGGCCCAGTGTGGGTGCTGGGGACTGAACCCTGCACAAACGATACCTTCTCCTATCTCTTCAGTCTCTCTCTTGCCCTTTCCCTTCCTTTCTCTATCTCCCCCATCCCCCGCTCTTCTCACCCCAACTCTCTTGGCATAATCTTGGACATTCCAGACTAACCTTAAATTTGCTATTACCCGAGGGTTGCTTTGAATTCCTGAACCTCTTGCATCTGCCTCCCAGGGATTACAGACTTGTGAAACCGGGCCCGGATTATGGGGTGCTGGGCTGTGTGCATGCTGGGCAAGCACTCTCTCCACTGGGCCACACTTCTGGCTTGGTCTGAAGGGAGCAGGTAAAGGGGCTGTGAAAGGCAGCAGCAGGGTCCTCTCTGCACGTGGGCTAAATGCCACTACCAAGGAACGGGGTGGTGGGTAAAGCCCGAGAGGTCCATGGTGTCACCACTGTTTCTGTTCCGTTCCCCCCCCCCATCTGTCAGTCCATCTTTTAAAATACCTTTCTAAGCTATACAACTAAACAAATGATCCAGGTGGTGGTTCAGGAGTAAAAATCACTAGTTACAAAAGCCTGACGCCTTGAGTTTGATCCAGGAAACTCAATAGAAGCCAGATGTGATGGTAGGCATTTGTAATCTCACTCCTAACTGTGATAGAGGAGGTGGACACAGGACTTTTATTTTTGCTTTCTAGAAGGGTCAGTCTAATCCTGTAATCTTGGAACATTGTGCATAGGGGATAGGTATGGTAAACCCCTTTCCATGTCCATGCTAGATATTGCTAGTAGATTACCGAATACTTCTCAGCTCTTCCTGGTGCGGGCTCAGAGTGCTCAGCGTAATATATCAGGTGGCTTCCAACAGTGGGTGAAAATCTCTGTGAGGTGCTGCCATACTTACTTTCTCTGACTTAGGACTGATAGTAGATAACGAATATTCTAGTTGGAAAGAAGTGGGGTTGGGATCCAGGCCGGACAAACCTTTCTCTCCTGACCGGCATGATCAGGAACATTTTTGGAAGGTGGAAAGGGTTCACAGAGAAGGCCACTGAGTGGCAAAAAACAGTCCTAATATGCAGAGCACAGTGACCAAAAGCAGGCCTGAGAATTCTGAAGTTTATGGATTTTCCCTTGTGGGAGAAGGAGCTGGAAAATGTCCCAGGTATTGAGGAGAAAGGAAGCAGGGTCTGTGTAGAATCAATAGGAAACAGGAAGTGGTTATCTGGGGCCAGTAAAACACACAACAGAAAAGAACAGCAGAGGGCTGGCTCCCAGCAAGCAGAGCTCCTAGGCCCCTCAGAGCTGTCTGAAAGGCCTGCCCAAAGTCAGCGGCCCTGGGTGCTCAGGACCCGGAGTCCCGGCAAAGTTCTTTGATTCCCATGGGTGAGAAAAGACTGTGGCTTTTCCACAGGCCCATGACCCCTGTGTTCACGTGCTCACAAATGGCTCACACTATCTGGGAAGGACAAAACGATTCTGCACTCATCCAGAGGGAGGACACAGGAAGTGAGGGCGGCTAAGAAATGAACACCGATGGAGGCCATACTGTAAGTCAGACTCTGTGTGCACTGCATCAACCTACACCATTGTCTCCTCACTGCATAAACTGAATGCTCATCTCAGGGAGTACCTAGGGTGCTTATTCTAACAGGTATCAAAGTGCCCAGCGGGCCTAAGGATCTGGGCTAATTAGCAAACAAAACAAATGTCAAAATAATTTCTAAAGTATATTTGTATGTATTATTCTAAAATTTTAATATCCAGGACACTGTCACTTATAATGAAGTTCCATACACACATATATACACATGTATATGAATGATTTTAATTAGAAAAATTTAGGGGAACTGGAGAGATGGCTCCATGATTAAGTGCACTGGCTGCTCTTCTAAAGGACACAGGCTCAATTCCCAGCACCCACATAGGTCTGGCTTCATGGGCACCAGGTACTCACTGGTGTACAGACACACATACAGGGAAAATACCCATGCACACAAAATAAAAGAATTTAAAGAAAATTTAAAAATGTTTAAGGACTGGAGAGATGGTTCATTGGTTAAGAGCATTTTCCCTTGCAAAATTCATGTTCACTTCCCAGTACCTACAAGGCAGCTCACAACATTTGTAACTCCAGTTCCAGGGACCCAGCCCCTGTTCTGGTTCTAAGGGCACTGGACACAGAGCGCACACTGTGCACGTGTACACGTGTAGACAAAGCGCATGTGTATTTTCTAAAAATAAAAAAATTAATTACATTTCATTGTGTATGTGTGTGCATTCATGTGCCACCATCATGCCATCATCACAATACCCATGGGAATTCTTTCCTCTCACCATGTAAGTCTTGGAAATTAAACTTGCATCATCATCGTCATCATCATCATCATCTCTCTCTCTCACACACACACACCCCTTTGTGTAGATATAAGGTTGTCACAGTCATATAAACTAACCTGGGACTTCACTATATAGCCTAGGCTGGCCTTGAACTTGCAATTCTACCTTCACCTCCTGAGACCTGGGATACTGCAGGTATGCACCACCAGCACACCCAGCTCCCCCGCTTTTGGTGAGTAAATAGTATAGGTGGTGAGTAGACAAGATCATACAAATAAGTGACATTTGGAGCCAGGGGCTGCGGCACATTCTCCCTAAGTATAGCCTTCACCATTGAGGGAAGCTCCGCACATGAGCCTGAGTCTGCACACAACTGCTTCTCACCAAGCCATCTTCCTCTTGCGTTCACTAGGTCAAAGCGGCAGACACCTTACCCTCTGCTGGCCTCCTCACTTTTTATCATCAGCGCACCAGGAAGTCCTGTCCTCTGGCTGCTGAAGCATCTTTTCCATGATGACCTCGAGATGAGTTCCTAGTGTTCTCTCCCTCCTGGGCTGCATTTCTTCTCTTTTCCTCTCTGAGCGTCTTGGGGACCGGAAGCTTGTGTGTGCTCTGCTTACCACAGCACTTGGCATAGCACATTTTTGTGATAAGTGCTTGGTAACCAGAGGAGGGCATTTTAGGAGTAACTGAATGAGAGGCAGTAAGTACTCCTTCCTGGAACGGTTTCCGTCAGCCTCGGTAAAATGCATCCAAAAGCACTCAGTGGCTGTTCTGGGGTTGCCCTTGTCTGCTTGGTCCCCAGTGAAAGCAGTGAAACTGGGGGAACGGGTGGCTTCATGATCAATAGTCCACATACCAGCTGAGTTAAGACTCCATTAAACATTCACTGAGGGTCTGGGTGTGGTGGTACACACTTTTAATCCCAGCATTCAGGCAGAGGAAGGGGCTTTCTGTGAATATGAGGTTAGCCTGGTCTATACAGTGGCTTCTAGGCTAGCCCCTGTCTCAAAAACAAAAACAAAACAAATAAACAACAAAAAAAACAACAAACACCATTTATTGAGGCAGAAACTGGTGCATATCTTTAGTCCTGGCATCTGGGAAAAGCCAGGAAGCCCAGGATTGTGCTGATAGCCTGGGCTATATGGGATCTAGCCCAGTGGTAGAGCTTTTGCCTAGCACATGTGAGGCTCTGGTTCAAACCACAGCCATCTACAGGTAATGGCATCTTATCTGTTCCCAAGTATTTTTATTTTCCTACATAGTTTGTATAGATTCACTGTGTACATAGCATCTATGCTATTTAAAGTAACCTGCAAGTAATTTAAAGTATGGGGAAGGATGTGCCAAGGTTATACAAATGCCCAGTTATTGATTAATTAATTAATTAGTACGTGTTTGACTGCAGCCACACACGCGTCATGGTGCATGGGTGGCGATGATGAAGCCAGGTCTCTCTTGTTGACTGCTGTGTACATCAGGTTAACTGGCCTGTGAGCTCTGGCAACCCCTTTTCTCTTCTCCCATCTCAGTCGGGTGTGCTGTGATTACAAATGCTTAGACTATGTGTCTGGCTTTCTCATGTGGGTTCTGGAGATCTGTACTCATCAGGTTGTCAGGTTTTGTGGCAGGCACTCTACTGAGCCATTTGCGCAGTTCAGTGCTACACTGTTTTAAATCATCTGTGGATGTTGGTATCTAGAAAACTGCCCCACTGAAATGGCAAGGGACCGCTGTCTATCACTACTCTGCAGCTGGGGGCTGTGGTGCTGGAGCTGTTCTACCTGACCCTGGAACACAGCTGTTTAAAATTCATATTTGGATACTAATGTCATTCTAGGCAAGCAAATAAGTGTGCAAAAGCAAAGGGCAGGGTACAAGAGATGGCTTAGTCGTTAAGTGCTCTTGCTACTTGGCAGGGTGGTGGTGCACGCCTTTAATCCCAGCACTCAAGAGGCAGAGGCAGGTGGATCTCTGAGTTCAAGGCCAGCTTGGTCTACAGAGTGAGTTCCAGGACAGCCAGAGCTACTGTCACAGCTACACAGAGAGACCCTGCCTGGGGGCGGGGAGGAGTGCTTGCTATGCTTGCACCAGTTTCACGTCCTAGCACTCATATGGAGCACCCCAAAACTGCCTGTCCTCCCAGTTCTAGTGGGCTCCGACTCCCTCTTCTGGCCTCTGAGGACACCTGCACAGACAAGCTGGCACATACACATACACATAAATTAAAAGAGAAAAGAAGACAAACAAAAGGGATTCGGATTTCTTTAGAGAAGACACCTGCAAACTCCCAAGCTATTTTCATGTTATATCACTTCATCCTCATACCTTAGGAGAAGGCGCTTATTCCCCCCCACTTAAGGCACAGAAAGCTGAGTAATTAAGCCCAGAGTCCTACGTCATCAAAGACCTCACCTCTGACTCTGTAAGAATACTGGTGATGGAAGACAGCAATGTGCGCCATCACTCCTGAAGCCCGCCCTGGCTTTCCTCAGACCAAAGGGGTGAGCCATCCCACCATGGCTGCAGAGGCCTCTCGCCTAAATGAAATTAGAACGAACAACCCAGGTGTCCTGGGCTTGAGCCATAGCCCAAGAGCCATGTGGGAGAGCTGTGATGGACCATGATGTTTTCCAGAACCCACAAGGGCGAACATAAAAACAATCGGAGGAGGATGAACTACTAATGCAGGCAAATCAATATTATGAGCGCCAATCTGCAGAAGTCATAAAACACTCAACAAAAGAATAATTGTGTCATTCAAATTTTTCTTATGGTTAAACCAGAAGGTATTCTCAGTATGCGCAACAGCTCCACACTGCCCCCTGGTGATGCCTGAGTATCCACTGGGAGCATGCTAGCTAATTGACTATGGGGAACAAAAGCCCCAGATCACCAAATCTGGTCTGTGAGACAGAGACATTCTGGACCAAGCCATCTGGAAAAACCCCTAGGCTCCACTCCCATTTGTTTGCAGAATCTGAGATAAAGAAGCTATGAATTCAGTAGTGAGTTAACTACTTTTAGTCTGTCAAGCTGGCAAGGTCCTCTTTTTTTTTTTTTTTTAAATTCCTCTTTAATTACCATGGGCACTTTTCTTGATGCCCTGTTGGTGGGAGAATAAATTAGTAAGCCTTTTCTTGTGCAATTTGGAGGCATGTATCGAGTCTTCCAGAGGCGCACCACCTCAAGGAAGGTGTCCTAAGGAAATAATTAAGGAAGGGAGCAAAATACAGCTGCCAGAATGCTCACTGGAGCCATTTATAAGAGCTGAAAGATATTAAATACCTCATGCTACAATGATACTTGAATTTACGGAGCATGTGAATTTTTACAGACATGCAAAGGTACTAGACACTCTCAAGGGAAAAAAGCAGGACACCAAGCAAGTGGAGAATTAGCTTTTGTAAAGCAGGCAAGCTATGTGGACAGACAGGAAGAAACGCTGTAGAGCGGAGTCAGTTTGCTGGTCCTCGGTCCTCAGGGCCGTCTGGGGGAGCTCTGAATCCACTGACTCCTAACCCTCCTCTTCTGCCACTCAGCTGTCCCAGGGTGGGGCCCTAACCTTCTGCCTCATGCAATTGCTCTCCAAGTGACGCCAGTGTGAGGTCAGAGCTGCCCCCAAATGCTCACGGGCAGTCCTCTACAGCAGTGCAGTGTTTATCTACTGCTTGGACTTCAGTTTTTAAAGACTGCCCGAGGAGTCTTGTTCTTTAATGCTCTGCTTTTCTTTCTGTTGGGCCTCATGCACCCTCCGAATGTCTCCTACCACTGAGTGACAAATGGCCCCTTGGCTGAGTCCCGTACTCAGCTTCTCATGTTCTTCTTTTATCCCTGGAGCGAGTGTCCAGACACCAATCGGGCATTTTTCGGTGCTTTACCAGCTACTGTGGTCTGCGCCTGCCTGGATCTTCCTAGAATATTTCTCTGCACTGGATCCCTTAGAAGGCCCAGTGTGGAAGTTTCTGGTGCATGTGGAAGATCCACAGCCCCAGAGCAGCCCTCACAGGATCCTAGAAATACGCTCTGAAGATTAGGCAGCATACAGACACAGTGGGATTCCTGGTGGCACACTAGACAAGACCATCAAAACCAATATTTCTTGAACATTCCTAACAGTGTCAACACATTCCACTGTATTTCTGGATCCAGAGAAGGGCTGCAGTGCCTCTTCCAAGCTCTCCAGTCAAATCCAGGGCTTGGTCTTTATGGAATTCTAGGCATCCTGGCTCTGCGAGGAGGGTACATTTCTGAATACACTCTAAAAAGCAAATCTCGGATTTCACGTCACTTCACTTCCCAAGTGACCCTCGTAGGCCAGCAGTTCTATGCATGACACTTGGTATGGAGCCAAATCGCATAAGCGGCAATTTGTGACCAAGACTGAGAAGTGACCAGGTCTTATTCAGGTATCGCATCTGTTCGTCCACAGATATTACATCCCTGCCACTCCCCTCATGGGGCTACAGTTCCTGGCTGCCAACTTTAAGTGCAATTGACTGACGTGGGTGACAACTCCACGAGCACCACACTGGAGGTTTGAAGTTCACTGGTCAAAGTCTTCATCTGATCCACTTTGATTTTCCATGTTCCATGCAATGCCCCAACACCAAATCTTTGTCAGGGGTATTCAGTCAGCCACACAAATGCATGCTGAATTAAATAAACTGGAAGCCATAGTCAAATGGATCCTTGATTTCTTCCTCCTTAATTTCCATTTTCCAGAAGAAGTTTTAAGCTCATAGTGTGTGGCTGCTCTTGCCAGTCGCACAGTGGCTGCTGTGTGGTTGCCGTTTCACCTGCTGAACTTTTTACAAAGCCAAACACAGCCACCGAAATGGCTCAGCATATAAAGGCACTTGCCAGCAACCCTGATAACCTGAGTTTGAGCCCTAGGACCCATATGGTAGAGGAGAACTGACTCCTGCAGGTTGGGCAGAAAAGCAAGAGAGAAAGCCTTAATGAGCATTGCTCATGCTGGGGTGGGCTTTTCAGTGATAAAACTGTCTAGAGTCAGCCACACCAGCTTTTAATAAGCCCACTGGCTCACCACACCACGCCTGGATAGGGTCATCCCTTGGTTTGTCCTTGTGTCCTATCTGGGACGGGCAGATGTTTGTTGTGTCTCTCAAGGAAAAGTCATGTAACAATAGATGGTCCTGACATCTCTCCTAGATTCTGGTTGCTTCCTCTGCACCTGGCCACAAGCAGCTGCATCCCACAGACACATCAAAAGCCAGCATTGAGCCGGTTTCTTATTGTCCAATAAACCAAGGATTCCAGGCCACCCTGACTATTGCACAAATGTTGGCTCCTTTCCTTTCCTCACCGTCACCTGATAGAGGTCCCAAGTCCTGTCACTCTAACTCTGGATTGTCACCCTGAAACTCTTGAGAAGATTCCTTGCTAGCCATCGCCTGGAGGTCTTGGCCAAGTCCCTCTGTCCTTCCTACTACTAATTGTGCCACCATGCTGAGAAAAGCTGTTTAATTCTCTGCTGCTGCAGGAAAGCACCTACCCATGGGCATTAGGATCCCAGCTTACTCATCCACCTTCAGCTGCCTAACCAGCAACATTCTTTAACCTTGTTCTGCCCATCCCAAAATCTCTCTGCACAGAGCTTTCCTTACCTATGCCTGTGAGACTTGTCAAAAGAATGCGTACATTTTCCAAGGGATGGACCACCGCTCCGAGTACTATATGTTATTTGGTCACCTGGCCAAGTGAAAGTGGTGGCCTCATGAAGGACCATGAATCTCACAACTCTATTGGGAAGGCATGTTGTCATCATCATCACCGCCATCACACACACACACACACACACACACACACACACACACACACACACACACACACGGCCCTTCTTGTATCAGCAGGAGGCACATCTGTTATTTATAGAGTTCCATCCACTGGCCTTGGGAGAGGGCAGGGCATGCGAAGCCACAACGGCAGCTGGTCTTAGTACTGCTCTCTATACCTCTACCCTTGTATAGCTGCTGCTGTAGTCTCTGCACAGTATTCCACAGTGATCAGATGTAGGACTTACTCTGAGGCGGCACGGGCACCAACCACAGCTCATACTTCTGCTCTCCGATTACTTGCAGATTTCTCAAGAGATCCTGTGGTTCTCAGGAGTCCCTAATTAGATAATGGGTCACTCTTCCATGTGGCTGGATCTCTTTCTTTTTGGCAACATCCTGATTGCAAGTCTTCCTGGGAGACTCCAAACTTTGATCTTTAACAAGTCCATAATGAGACACTGGGAACCACCTCCTCCTTTACCTTGGTCCAGAAGCTCTTTCTTTCAAGCCTGCGGTCTCTGCACCCTGCAGGCGCTTTCCCCCTTATTCCACTTGGCTTGCCAGAGCCCCAGGGACTCCAGGGGATTCCTTGGGAGAGGAAGCCCTAAGTCTACATCCTGTTCTCTTTGGCTATGACAACATCTACTTCCACTACTCTTGTGGCTGAGGCTGGCTTTGGGTTATAGTTAAAGCATGCCTTCCTGTCCTGAAAACCTCCTCTGTTAAGACACACAGGTGCTGGCAGAACATAGCATCCCCTCCACGGAGCACTCTTCTACTTCACCATCTAGGGAAGTGCTGACAGCAGATCTTCAGCAAGTTGGCTGCCTACAGCCAGAGCTCACGCGCTTCAGAATCACTACTCCACCCAAAATGCTGTCTCTGTTCACTATGAGGGGGTGTGGGGGGAGACTCTACACAGCTCTGACTCTTCCAGAACTAACTATGTAGACAAGGCTGACCTTTAACTCAGTGAGCCTCTACCTCCCAAGTGCTGGGATTAAAGCTGTGCGCCTCCATGGGGCACACATGGGGTTTGGCCTGTGTGATGAACAGTGATAGAAATCAGACACCCCAGATACAGGCCTGAAGCTTCCTGCTATAGTTTATTTGTATGGTGGGCTGTAGGAACTTAAAATACCCTACTATTATCATTGGAAATAATTTTGATAGCTTAGGCTTTGAAATGCTACACATTCAAGCAGCTATTCTGGAAACAGTCGCTGAGGCCACTAATGCTTGAGCATCTGTTCAGCTACCCCAAAGAGATGGCACAAAGGTTACAGACAGGTAGGATCACAGAGGAGGTGCACAAGGCTTCGGTCATGAGCAGACATAGTGCTGCGGGAGGGCCAATGCTTAGCCCTGGTACTGAGATCCTAGAGGCCCGTCATCATAGGAGAGTTGAGCACCACGTTGAGAGCGATGGCATGCCTCCGGTATGACACAGAAGGGCCCAAACCAAGTTTCCTGAGGGCACGGGACAGCTAGAGCTGCCCAGGATCCTTAACACATGTTTATTATGATCACTCAAACATCTTTCACGTGGGTGTCAACAAATGTCCAGGCCTCACCCCAACCCACCAAGAAGTGTGTTTGTTTAGAGACTGGGCCTCACTTATGTAGTCCAGGCTGGCATGGAACAAACAATGAAGACTAGGTTGGCCCCAAGCTCCCAGAGATCTGCCTGCCCCTACTTCTGTTATTAAAGGCGCTGTCAGCGTTCCTAGCCGCAGAGGCTCTCTCGATGATTAATTTAAAACCTCAGTTTCTCTTTTGTTTAAATTCTAGTTCATTAGGTCTGGAGAGAAGAGTCCTGTCTGCTCTTCCAGAGAACCCAGGTTTGGTTTCCAGCGCCCACACTGGCTCATACCTGCCTGAGGCTCCAGTTTCAGGGGACCTAACACCTTCTTCAGATCGGGTATGCATGTGGACACAGACATACATGGCCAACAGAACACAGAGCATCAACTGGGCTACACTTCCTGGCCAGCAAGCCTCAGGGAACTTCTTATCTCCACACTCCCGGACCCCCAGCCCCCGTGCTGAGATTACAGGTGCGAGGGCTCGAACTCAGGTCCTCATGCTTGCAAAGCCAGCACTTTACTGATTGTGTCTTCTCCCCTTCCCATCAGCAATGCTTATCATGGTATTGCAACATTACGGCTCGGGGAGCTGGTCTGAGTGAGTGAGGGTAGCTTGCAGGGCCTGACCTCCAAGCATGCCTTAGTCCCAGGTGTGGCTGCAACTTGTATTCTTGGAGATAGAGGAATGAGACAGCCCTGTAATTTGATGCAGACCTCTCAGGGAAAATGGACATCTCTTGGAAGTTTCCAGAGACTTTCTTTGAGACACCTACACAGTGCCTGCTGCTTCAGCCACCAAGATCTGAAGTCTTCCGGAATGGCTGGGAAGTGCTGGGAACACTCAGCTGACCCTGCCCTCCTGTCCCTTTAGCTCACTCAGCATCCTGGTCTCCTGGACTCTCCGGCACTTCTCTGTCCATTGTTCACAAATGAATCAAGCTCTGACTTGGGGCTTGAAGTGAACTTTAAAAAAAAACTGTATGGCTCTAAGGGTCTCCATCCAAGTTTTTCCCAAAAGATTATTCTCCAAGGGAAAAGGAAAACAAAATGTGCAAATCTCAAACATTTTTCAGTCTCTATTATCCCACGCCTCTCTGTACCCCTTGAGACACAATTTTCAATAGTAAACGGGGCTGAAGTTTGAGGGCATGGCCTGGAGAAGTTGTTTAATTTCTACCACTAAAGACAAACTTGGATTCTTTCAGGCAGCTCTCCCCTCAGGACAGCCCGCTGCTTTATGGAGCCAAACCACTGAAACAATAAATGAATGCAAAATATTTGCCTCACAGCGGTGAACTCTAAGATTTTTTCTACAGATACAAATTCCCAAGCAAACCTAGCCCAAAGATAATCAAAATGAAGGCTGGCTTTATTGGCTTGTTAAGGGCTGGCTGCCTGATTTTCTTGAGGGTCTGAATCTGTTTGCTCAGAGGGGTGGGCGTATTACCGTCAGGGCAGTTTTAGAAAATCAACACAGGCCAGAGGAACATGGAAGAGTTTGCCATAGGCTTGCCTGTCATTCCACAAATATTCATGGCACACCCGCTGTGCTGGAGCATTGGAACAGGCTACTGAGGAAGGCAGGTGGCCTTCATCTAATAAGGGAGGACAAAGCCTATGTCCCAAAGCTGTAAATGCCATCGAGAGTTGGAGTGCGTGACGAGGTTTGAGACAGACTTTGAATCCAGGTAACAACTCACACACTCTCAATGTATTTTTTTTTCTTTGTTGTTGCTGTTTTTCCCCCCTTTTTGATGGAGGGTGCACATCCGTGTGTAAATCTGTGCATGGAGGGCAGAGGGCATCCTTAGCTACTGATAGCCAGGAGCTGTCCACTTTGTTTTCTGAGACAAGGTCCCTCACTAAACCTGAGGTTCACAGAATAGGCCTAGCTGACTGGCCGAGAGGTTGCAGGGACTCTACCTCCCCAGTGCTGGGATAACAGACATCTGTCACCATGCACCCCCTTTTCACATTGGTTCTGTGGCTCAAACTCAGGTCTTCATGTTTGCATGGTAACACTTTATAGTATGAGCTTTCTCCCCGGCCTCAGAATGAATATCAATAAGTAACATTCTGAACAGTTAAAAATATCCACAGCATTGTTTTCCTAAATACAGTTCTGAAGGCAATCATTAAAACTGGCATTGGTCTCAGAGGTCAAGATGACTACCTGTTGAGGAAGGAGGGACACAGAGGCAAGGTCCACACTAGTGTCTATAGGATTGGAGAGATGTCCACATACTTTCATACTCGAAAGTCGTAACTCAAGCCAACAAGCTGCTGAATACCTTCACTGCAAGCCTAGCAAACAAACCTCCCAATGATACAAAAAGTCTGGTCCAGATATAGAACATCCTGGACTTTTCGTTTCTACATGAGATGTGGTGGTGACAGTACAGAGCCTGGTCCAGCAGCATCTTGTCTCTCTCATCCCTACTCATCTGTGCCCCAGGGACATCACAGCTGCTCAGGGGGAAGGCAGCGCCAGGAGGGGCCAAAAGAGAGCTTTCTAATGGGAGAACAGACTTCTAAAGTGGGGGCCCTAGTACTTAGGTGTAGGGGTGACGCGCATTCAGGGTTCAGTGTGCTGGACCATGGGGCATATTGGGCTGTATGGTTCCTATTAGGATGATGACAGAATCTGTAACCCAGGTAACAAGTACATCAGTACGCTTTGCACTTAGCCCTCCCTTTGCCCAGTGAGCTTAATATAACTGCTACTCCTATTACCTCACACGAGGAAATGGAGATTGCAGAACTTTTAATTCATCTAAGGCCACACAGCTAGATATGGTAGGGCCAGGATTTTAAATGTCAGATGCTACAAGTTGTGGCCTAAAAATACTCAGAGGAAAATCATTTCCCAATCCCGAATCATGGAAAATCATGGGGGGGGGGGGGGGAGAGTGAGAAGGAAATAAAATTCAGTCCGATGAACTCAGGGTGGAGCCGAAGGGAAGGGTGTCCCACACAGTTCAGGGCGCAGCAGAACCTGTGCTCTGCAGCTGGGCTGCCCTGGTGAATACACAGCTAGGGGTGTCACGGCAGCAGCTCAACAACTGCACGTGGTCTGTGGCTCTCTGTGAGCTGGGAAGATGATCTTATGCTGAATAGAGACTTGGAGACCTTTTTATAGTTGCTACTTTCGATGCTTCCTTTCAATTTTGTGAGCAAATTGGTGGCCTGGGGTGAGGAAGCCCCAGGGTCTGGCTGCTGTGCAACTTCCTTCTGTTTCCCAATAGCAGAGCGGCCACTGGGACACAAACACTCCCTGATAGCCTTGTGTCCCCATTCCCTGTTGCTGGGCTAGCCAGGAAAGGCATTCAAAGTTAGGAATGAAGTTTTTAAAAGTGTCTTTCATTCTTGTTTGTTTTGGGGAGGGAGAGAGACAGGGTTTCAGCATGTAGCCCTGGCTGGCCTAGAACTTGCTATGTAGACCAGACTGGCATCAAACTCAAAGAGATTTACCTGCCACCACCCCAAGAATGTTGGAATCAATTTATTTCTTAAAAAAAAAAAAGTACTTGAGTGTGCACCTACACTTGGGGCCAGAGCTCAACTTCAAGTGTCATTTCTCAGGCATTGCCCATTTTTACCTTTTTTTTTTTTTGGTGGTGGGGTGGTGGTGGTGAAGGAGGCACATGTGTGTTTGCATGCACATATATGTCTGGTGCCTACAGGAGCCAGAAGAGGGCATCATATCCCCAGGAACTGGAGTTATGATTGTAAGCTGCCTGATTTGATGCCAGAAACAGAACCAGGGTCCTCTGAAAGAGCAACCTTCCCTCCAGTCCTCCACCTTGTTTGTGAGACAGGATCTCTCATTTGACTGAGGCTCGCCTCTCAGGCTAGGCTATCTGGCAGCGAGCCTTAGGGGTGCGCTGGTTTCCCTTTCCCTAGGACCTCGCTTGGGACTGTGTACTGTCGGTGAATGTGATGTATGTGGGGGTGCACGCGTGCCTGTGTGTGCATGCGTTCTTAGGGACGCCAGAGGAAGATGTCCTGCTCTACCTCTCTGTACTTTACTCTTCAGAAAGCATCATTCACTGAGCCTGGAGGTAGGCTATCAGCCAGCGAACTTCAGCCATCCTGGCTCTGCCCACCCCCCCCCCTCCTGGGACATACCCAGTAGCACATGCATGTTCAGTTTTGACCTGAGTGCTGGGATCTGAACTCTGGTCCTCAAGTGAAGCCAGGGCTCTTAGCCACTATCTCCAGACTCTACCCAGCTTTTCAGCATGTGCTCTGGGACTGAATGCAGGTTCTCCTGACTACACACCCAATGCTGGAAACTACAGCATAAAATTTACTTCCTCATATACCCCCAAAGGAACAGCAGCTGTATGAGCAGTCCTCACAAATTCTGTGTACAGCCCAGTGGATTTTAATATGTAGGCATGGTGGAGGCCCAAACCAATACAAGACTGTTTTAGAGTTCAACTGTAAACAGCAGCAGACGTGAACACACTCTCCTGGGAAAACAGTAAAACAGAACTTGTGAGCTGACCCCAACCAGCAGCGCCCCCCCCCCCCCCCACAGGCTGCACTGTTAGCTGTCCAGAAGCGGCTCGTTCCCCTAGGCTCCCATTCCCAGGCCTCCAGGCAGCTATGCAAGCCTGGCCAAACAGGTTTGGGGGGCTTTTTCTCTGAAAATCTTCTCTGCTTGCCCCTCCAGTCCCTCCAAACAACCACTTCTCCAAGCTTCCTCTGTGGTGAGGGTTGTGGGGTTCTCCTGGTTTTAGCAGCCTAATGGCGTTGTAGTTGGGCTCCTTTAAGATACTACTGACAGCCTTTGAGAGGGTTAGGAGGCAGAGAAGAGGCACTGAGGCCCTGAGCAACAGGGTAATACCAAAGCCAGAAACTGCCCGAACTGGTTACATTCCAGTAAGATTAACACAAGGCCGGGCCTGCTCCCTCGCCCTCCCCTCCTCCCCTCAGGGCCTTGAATAGGATTTTTAACTATTTCCCTCCTACTTGCTGTCCAGCCCCACACACTGACAACACTCCCTGCTGTTTGCACATTAACCTCCCATTTGCCAGGCAGCTTCTCAGAGACTGCGGATTAACACCCACCAACCCAGACAATGGTCCCCAGGGAGGGATGCAAGGGACTCAGACAAAAGCTCCAGACACTAGGTCTAGTCAATCACTACACAGGGACCACTAACAAAGGTCCAGTCAACCACTGCACAGTGACCACTAACAAAGGTGCAGGGGCTCCTTGAGAACTCCAGACACAAGGATCACCACAATTGGCTGATTCTAGGCACCTGCCCCATGTGGAACTGGGGTGGGGAGCGTGGGGGGGGGGCAGCTGGGGGATGCTCCCAAACGCACATCTCTAGAAACACAGAAACCTGTCCCACAGTCTAACCGGGGAAGTCCTGGACTAGGAGGGGCCTAAAGTCTGGAAAGGGGCAGCCTGGAACACTAGACCAATTTGCCCGGCTGTTCCCAGGGGATCCAATGGCACAAACCCATAGGTCAGTGCCATTTTCTCGTCCTGAAGATGCACACACAGTCATGCAGGAGGAAGATCCGGCATCTGTGACTCCACTGTGACTGTCCTCACTAGGGGGTCACAGAGGAGCTTGTCCTGAGCAAGGGTTTGAGCAGAAGCAGGAGTGGGGGATACCTTGTTAGTCTCTAACAAGCTGCTACGCATTGCCCTCTTGGCAGAGTGAGGCTCTGGTTTCTACCTGCTGGAGAAAGGGCACCATGATCACCCAAAATGCCTCTCCTGGGCTGCTAATCTGCTTCAGGACACGCATAAGGACGCACCCTCGTGAGGAGCCCTCGAGGGGAACCTCAACACCTCCACTCCTGTTTTTCCCAGTCTAGTCCCAGCTCTGACTATGAATGGAGTGAGGAGCAGGGTTCAAGTGAAGGCTGATGAAACTCCGGGGTAGGGCAGTGGGACTAGAGGCCCACAGTGTAAGCAGAAACCAGATCTCCTGCCCTAGGGCAGTTAGAGCAAAGAAACTTAAGGACAATTAAAAAGCAACAACCACAATTAATACGGTTTACACAGGCAAAACTCATTAAGTGTGGGTTGGGGCGTTCCATTTACCTCGGCCAGGCAAACTGTTCCTTCAGAGACGGTGCACATTAATTGCAAATGAGACTCGAGGGGAACATTTATCTGCTAGGAAACCAACTTTGAGGTCTTCAATGAAGGGCAGACTACTCTTGACCTAAAACGGATGCAGGGACCTTCACCCACGGAGCTGATGGCTAGCCTAGCAAAATTCAGATGCCAAACATTTCCCATTCACTCCTGCGATTGGGAGTCAGAGACAGGCAGATCTCTGAGAGTTTGAGGCCAGCCTGGTCTGCTTACGGATTGAATCCAGGCCAGCCAGGACTACATTGCGTGCAGGGAGGCACTGTCTTGAAAACAAAACAAATAGCATTAAAAAAAAAAAAAGACAAATAGACAAAATAAAAACCCTTGCCCATTGAGGGAAGGACACCTAGCATAAAGACCCCCCATCCACAACATTACCAAACAATGACAAGAAATTCTTGCTTTGAACGGCTTCATAAACTAACTAGCCCATTCATACCGACATCACCGCAAGTGTGAATGAATCAGACAATGCAGCCAAACCTGGCACATTACTAAGGCAACCACTGCCTTTTCCCAGCTGCAGGAGACATTGGAGTAGGGCTTATCTACAAATAAGAGTAGGCAAGTCTACAAATGATGACCCCCTAATCATCAGATGACATGAGAGGACTCTAAATCGAGCTCTTGCCCAGCTGTCCATCCCAGAGGGTATGCTCTTCTGCCTGCCATGAGCAAAGGGTAGGAACCCTCCAGACTGCACCTCCCCAAAGCTCCATCTTTTGTCATGGATGACAGCGGGGTCTGGCTGAGCTGACACTCCTGGCCCCTTCACCCCTGTACCCCTTCTCCAGTCATTTAATCCAAAGTTAACCCTTCTGGTGCTCAGTTCCCACACGTTATAACGCCATTAGCATAAGGCTGGTAAGATGGCTTAGTGAATTTTTGCACTTGGCACCAAACCTGACCACCTGAGCTCTTTGCCTAGGACCCACACAGTGGAAGGAGAAAAGAAACTCCGGCAAGCTGTCTTCTAATTTCCAGATGCATGCCTCGGAAGGCTCCCTCCTCATCACCCAAATATATATAAAGATGTTAGTACTGAGCCTGTAGCTCAGTTATTCCAGTGATGGCCTAGACCATATTAGGTTCAGGTTCGACCCCCAGCAGTACATAAACTGGGTGGTGACACACAACTGTAACCCAAGCACTCAACAGTTTGCAGCCAGCCTGAAAGCATCATGTAGTTATGGTTGTGGCATGGTTTAATTGAGCAAACACTGAGCAAACAGAGGGCTTAGACTGGGTAAGCTCTTATAACAGTAATAAACAGTAGGAAGGGTGTGGTTCTGTATCGGGAATCGGTGGCTCTGGTGGGTTGGGGTTGAGGGGTGAGGGAGTGGGTGTGGGTGGTAGTCTAACGCTCTTGCTTTTTCTGAGGGTCCACCTTTCTCAGTCTTCAGATCAAGCTCTTATCTCATTGCCCTGACAGGTGAGCAGCCAGCAGGTTCAGGCAAAAGCTCATGGTCTTTGTCATCTTCACCTTGAAGGCTCAGCCTAATTCTCGAAATTAGTAAAACACTGATCAACACAAGTCGTGTTGACTGTCCAGAACAAGCCAGGCAGCCCAGGACAATGTAAGGACGCCACTGTGACCAAACGGACCAGGCCAGACCTCCTGCCCAGAGCAAGCAGGTTCCGTTTCTGGATTTAGAACAATAGGAATGGCATTTAGATGAGACAGGACAGCACTTTTGATCTGGTGCCAAACTCTCCATGATAACGGCCACCAGCAGCTACTTTTTTTTTTTTTATTATTCACACAGTAAGCCACAGGCCTGCCGCACAATGAGTAATTACAAACCAAGTAATCCATTGGGGTTTCCCATCTTCAGAAACATGAACACCCAACATTTACACTCAATGTGACATGAGCTCTGAAAGCATTGTTTAGAGCCTTACCACACTGTCCACATATCCGGCCTGATTATACAGATATGGCTCATTAAGTCAGGGACCACCTTCTTCCAGGACGACAAACGTTGGTTGGGGTGACAAGAATCTAATTTTAGGCCTTCTGAGACAGTGCGGTGGTTTCCTTCAGTCTTACACCCACGAAGGCAACGAAGGTCACGTGCTCAGCTTTTCTGTCTCCTTGAGATGTAGCCACTCAGCCTAGCACTGTAGCCTGCCCTTGGGGCAGTGAGGCTGGGTAGGTTAGCTCTTAGGAGGTGCTCTAAGAGTGGCTGAAGAGGAACTGGAGTTGTGCTCCTGGGGTAGGTGTGGGCCGATGTGGGCACTCTTGGTAAAGGCATTTCTAGAGTCTTCTTTGGATCTGGGCTCTGGGGAGCATTTGCCCCACCACCTGTACAGCTCTTAGGGATAGCTTCTCTCCTTTGGTTGCCTCTATTCTGCTATTCTCTCCTGGGAGCCAGGGAATTTTTGGAGGGGGCCACTGAAGGGTCACACTGACTTTGGGTCAGGAAGCAACAGAACACAGACAATAGTGCTTGCTCGTTTTGTGCCATTATCACAATCAGAAGTGCAGGTCTCTGCTGCTGCCAGGGCCAGGGCTTAGGAGCAGGGACCCCAGATGAAAACTACCAGGAATGCAGAGGCCCCAGCTGGTGTGGGGAAGGAGAGAGAGGACCAGTCTTGAGCCTTCTGACTGTATGGGTGCATTACTCAGACGTTTTTCTTGTACCCAACTCCTTGTAGCCCCTCTATCCACCCCAGTCTCCTCGAAATACACAGTCCAGCAAGGGATGCCCTCAGAAGAGAAGCATCTAGAGGCCTAGGAACTGCTGTCTGACTGCTGATGAGGAACTGCCTGCTGGCCTAAGGGGTAAGTGGAAGGAAGCTGCTTACTGCACTTCTCTGAAACAGATGTTAAGACTCAGCATTGCAGGAGTGACCCCAAGCATACTGGCCCTGACGGAAAGCTCTTAGCTGAGCCTCACCGTGCAGGTCATAGCCCGCTGGTAGCCCTTCTCAGCACTGAGAAAGGGAAGGGTAGCAGGCTGAGCCTAGAGAGGAGGGTTCTAGGCTCTGACCCTACCAGATCCTTGTAGGTCCCTCTCCTTGGTAGAAGAGGCTTTTGTGGTAACTAACATGTATTAAGCACTTACTGTTTGCACCATCTCCCGTGCCCAGTAAAAAGCAGAGGGTTTTTATTCCTTCCCCACACACTCCTCTTTGTGCACGGTGGAAATGAGCACTGATTATCATCCAGACACAATAAAATCCGGATACAGGTCATTAAACAGGGCAATGACCTACCCACTTGGTACGCTGACCTGCTCTTGCTCATTCCAAAACATTATTCAGTCAGCAAGATAAATCGGTTAATTTTTCTTTCCACTCCTAAATCATTAAATTAGCTAGAAAGGAAAAGAGAGAAAAATAACATTGCAAACATCCTCTAGAAACTAGGCCCCTGCTCCTGACACCACTTTACTCCTGGGCTGGCTTATCTCCCACCCCCGGGTGCTCTGGGCGCTCCCTCCCAGCATTTGGCCACTAACAAACTGCTCTTTAGAATCCAGCTGTTAATGACTTCTGTAACACCCTTTGCTCAGCCTGTACACTAAGCATCCCTGGACTTTCTCCTTTTCTTTACGGAGGTTGAGCCCCAGGTACGCCAGACTCTGCAGTCAGTACTCCTCTTGGAGGTGCTGAAGAGACTGGTGGAAGCTGTCAACACACATGCAAAACACAAAACAATGCAAAGCAAGGCCGGCAGGCTCAGAAAAGCTGTGCCGCTGAGTGAGGCTAAGTTTAATATCTAGTCACTGATTTCTATTTTTTAAAGATCTACTTATTTATTATGTATACATTATTCTGCCAGCATGTACACCTGCACAGAAGAAGAGAATACCAGATCTTATTATAGATGGCTGTGAGCCCACCATGTGGTTACTGGGAATTGAACTCAGGACCTTTGGAAGAGCAATCAGTGCTCCTAACCTCTAAGCCATCTCTCCAGTCCTGGTTTCTTTTTTAAAGGGCCAAATTATCTGTTGTTGAATGTGGTGGGGGAGTAAGCTTAGGCGATAGGAGCCGTCAACCTCCAAATAGGTATTCCTCTTGTCTTCCCGTGGTGGTTACTGACATCCCTCCCAAACTCAGTCCTCAGCCACAAGATGGTGGTAGTTTGAAACCAATCAAGCACAACAGCAGTGTTCCCAACAAGGAAACCAGCAAACAGGAATCAGGGCATCCTCTTGTACTGTGAGAGCTTGTGCTGTACAGCTTATCATCCATTTCCCCTTCTCTTCCTGTCACTAGTGAAAGATAGGCTTACTGACCGTATGGTCTCGTGGCTGGACCTCTGACGCAAGAAAGCTCATAACTTATTTCATGGATATGTGTAGGTGAGGTAACTGTGGAGGCCCGAAGCAGGAATCAGAGCTCCTAGATCTAACTGGAGTTACAGGCAATTGTGAGCAGCCCAATGTGGGTGCTAGAAAGCAAAATTGAGTCCTCGGGAAGAGCAATGAGTGGTCTTAACTGCGAAGCCATCTCTCTGGCCCAGAATCCATCCTTTCTATAAAACACAAATGCAACACAGCACCAAGCACAGTGGCTCTCCTGTACTGTGCCCAGCACGGCCCAAGTCTGTCTTCAGGTCTGCAAACTCATGCAGTCCTTAGGACACAGCTGGATGTGGAAGTGCTATCATCTTCAAAGATACAGAAACAGGTGTGTGTGCGGGCATGTGTGTGACCTACTGATGGTCACAACTGGAAATTGATATTTGCAGTGACAGAATCAATCCCCCTGCACACCCAAGTGAGTTACGTTACAAGAATAGAAATCCAAGTTCAGATCTTGAGACCGAAAGAATTTTATGGAGGCTTTGTGCCAGAAAGGGTTCTTGGAGGTGAAGAACCTATTTGGGTTCTGAAGAGAGCTCAACAGACAAGAAAAGCAGCTGTTTTTTCTTGGCCAGGCATGGCGGCGCAAGCCTTCAATTCTAGTACTCAGGAGGCAGAGGCAGACTGATATCTGTGAGTTTGAGGCCAGCCTCAACTACAGAGCGAGTTCCTGGACAGCCAGGGCTACACAGAGAGAACTTGTCTCAAAAAAAGAAAAGCAGCTGCTTGGAGTGAGGTCAGCCTGAGTGAGCACACAACCATCCTCTTAGCACAAAGCTCTTCTTGCCCTCCTCCAGCGGAGGACAGAACAGCAAGAAGTACCACAGATGCTTAGAAATCTCCTTCGATGCTCAGAGCTGAACAACCAAAGAAAAGAGCCAACCATTAAAGCATGGCTGCTGCCCAGGCAGTCCCGCAAAGGTCTCACCTCTCACCCCGGCAAGTGGCAAAACAAAGAATGCGGCTTGCACACTCACTGTGGGCTGTGTGAGGGGTGCAAGTCTTTTAAGTGTTTTAAGGTAAAATTGGAGGAAAGAAACACGTTGTGGTGGCTGGGAGATGGCTCAGGTGGGCCCTAGCACCCAGTAAAGGCTGGTGGAATGTCTGTAATGTTAGTCGGGGAAGGGGAGGGAGAGGCGTGGAGGAGCAGTGACAGAGGGGTCCCTGGAGCTCCAGGTATAAGGAGAAACCCTGTCTCTAAAGGTGAGGCGGAGAGTGACTGCGGAAGACAACGAACATCCACCTTTAGGGTCCACTTGCCACTACGCCTGTGAACACATGCACACATCCTTAAGAAACCTTTTTGCCTCCAGCCTCCAGAGACATGGCCTATCATAGTGAGTAGTAAATGTTTTCGTTTCTTATTTCTGCTTCATAGTAGAAAACAGCCATATCCCGCCAGCAGCCAGACATCAGGCCCGGCCTTTCCTTCTGATACCTAAGAGAGAGGGTTGAATTCACTTCCCTTTTCCCTACTTCCTTTGGTTTCTGCTTTTGCAGGGAATGCATCAAGTCAGTCAACAAGTATTTATGTAGCGCCCACATATCGCAGAGGCGGGCAACAGGAGCCAGGGGCTGCTGGAAGGAGCCCAGGCCAGTTTGCACTCGAGACAGTTAAAGGAAATGTCTGTCCTCAGGCCAGGTCTGAACAGGGGCTGCGAAGAACTGACTGCCGCCCTGGGTGGGTTTACTCTGGACCAACCACTCACTTCTGGCTGAGCTGCTTCTGTTATCGGGAAGGCCAGCGTGGGCGGATCAGCCATGTCTGTGCACATTTTTGGAGAATGGCAAGCACAATGCTAACGATCTTGGTAGTTGGAGGGATGGGGGGTGGGGACTGGCTGAGATCCTCTTCTCCAAATCCCCAAAGTGTGCGTGTGTGTGGGAGCTCCCAGCAACAATCAAAATCAGCTAAACAAATGTTGTCAGATGTTCGCCATTTTCTCCTCTGCAAATGCAAATGCTTGGCAGCTGTCTGAGATGGGCTAGGAAAATATGGGGTCCATGGAAACAGCCTCTGAAGGTCCTGATCCTCCCACACTTAGAAACTGGGTTACTTCTCTTTACTGCCCACTACTCACAGTGTGCATCACTGGCCAGTCACCCTGAGCATCTTCTAACTGGTAAAGGGAGCTGGCTGCTCTTCCAGAGGACCTTCCAGAGGATTCTCACTACCTACATGTGAGCTCACAACTATCTGTAACTAGTCCCAGGAAATCTGACACTCTCTTCTGCCATCTGAGGGCACCAGAGTTACATGCAGTCAAAACAACCAACACCACACACACACAGATAGATAGATAGATAGATAGATAGATAGATAGATAGATAGATAGATAGATAGATAGATAGATAGATACATAGATAGATACATAGATAGATAGATAGATATAGATAGATAAAAAGGAGGGGGTAGAGTTTGGGGCTCCAATCTGCAACCCCCTGAGCAGCTTCCCATGTAACCAAGCATGGAGAAGCACCTGTCCAGATAACCAAAAAAGTGCCACCATTAACCCAAGAGATTTCCTCAAGTCACATTTGGGATACACATTGTTGAAGAGAAGTTAATGGGGCTTCCCTCTGTCTTCTTCTATTCACATAAAGCCTAACAATTTATCAATAAGTATACCAGTCCTGGTGTGAAAATAAGTAAATGGAAGGACCTGGTCATTACATTTTGGTTTTTGTTTGACCTCACTAGATAGCCCTGGCTGTTCTTCAACTCATGGTGCTGTGATCACAGCTGTTTACCACCACCCCACCTTGTTTTAGAGACAGGCTTTCATATAGCCAGGGTTAGCCTTGGCTATCGATTTTCCTGCTTCCACTTCCCCAGTGCTAGAATTATGGCTTAGACTACCACACCTGGCCAGTTATATGTGGTTTGACCTCAGAAGGCTTACTCTTTTCTTTTAAGCGTGTGCATGTGTGTGCATTGGTGGCAAGGTGCACGTGTGGAGGGGGCAGAGGACAACCCTGTGGGGGCAGTGCTTGGGTCTCCGGGCTTGCTTAGCGGGCACCTCCATCCGCTGAGCCGTCCCTCCGGCTCCGGGCTAGCAGGACCGCATACTTCTGACCACAAGGTGCCCTTTCACTTCTCAATTATGAACTGGAGATTGCTTAACTTCCCAAGGGATGTCTGACTAACCTGCATGGTTACAGTCAGGATCTCAGCATCTGGGAGAGTCACCACAACTCCTCCCCATATAAATATGGTGATTTTAATAACAAATAACACATTTGGAGATTGGGATAAGTGTGCTGGCAGAGGGAGCCACTGAAGATGTTAATTTGCATGTTCACAAAGGAATCGAATCCAGCTGCAGCATTCATGCCTAACTCTGTGGGGCCACAGGACGAATGGACAGCCTCACCGCGGGCATGGTCTACATTTAAAGCTTATTTTTAAACCCTCAAAATTTTTGGCAAAAACCCCAAATTCTACTGCTGGAAGAATGGATTTGATTGTTCTGTGAATCCTAAAACAGTGTGAGTAGGAAAAGGTCCATGAAGGTTTTGGAAATTAAATAAAAGTGTCTAAATCAATTTGAAGCAAAGTGTCTCAAAAACTCACCTGGGGCAGGACCCCCCCTCGCCCAATTGGAAGAGTTTTTGTTGTTGTTGTTGTTGTTAGGAGGCTTTGGGAATTTAAGGACAAGGTTCTAACATTGCTGTCTAACGCTTTCTGATTTCTTAGACTTGTTTCAGTGTTTAAAGTAAAATGTGAAAACTGTGTTAGACTCAGGAAAAAAAAGGAAGACAAATCTAAGCTCATTGTGGCAATACATGTCTATAATTTCAACAGTAGGGGCTGAGATGGGAGGACCACAAGCTCAATGGCATCCTGTGGTTAATAGTGAGACTCTCTCAAAAAACAAAACAAGGCCCGGTGTGCTGGTACACGCCTTTAACCCCAGGTCTCAAAAGGCAGAGGCAAACAAAGCTCTGTGTGTTCAAGGCTGGTTGGCTACATACAGGGACACTGCTTCAGAAGTCAAGACTGTGGGCCAGAGAGATAGCTCAGTGGTCAAAGCATGGGCTGCACCTGCAGAGGGCCCAGGTTCAAGTCCCACCACCTACATGGCAGCTTAGAGCTGTCTGTAACTCCAGTTCCCGTGGGTGCAACACCCTCTTCTGGCCTCTGGGAACCAGGCACATGTGTGGTGCACAGGCACACATGAAGGCAAAACACCTTAGCATACATACATAATGCCTAGAAGTTAGTGGCTACAACAGTCATCATAACCATAACAAGTTGTGTGCTGGTTTGGCTATCTTCGTTATCCTGGTAAGCTCGAATTCTGTTTTACTTTCCTTTCTGAGAAATGCCATGACCAAAAGCAAATTGGTGAAGGAAAGGGTTCATTTCACACTACACCTCCAGGGTACAGTCCCTCACTGAAAGTGCAAAGGGCGGGAAAGCAAGGCTTTCTGAAGCAGAAAGCACGGGGGAATGCTGCTTGCTGGCTCACTTCCCTCTCTCAGGCTCCGGCTCAGCTAGTTTCCTTACACAGTGCAGGGCCTTCCATTGAGGAAACAGCTCTGTGCCCAGTGGGCTGGGCCCGCTACATCTGTTTAAATAGTCAAGACAGCCCTGCCCTGGACATGCCCACAGGCCAGTCTGATAAAGATGGTCACTCACTTGAGGGGTTTTCTGAGTGATTCTAAGCTGCATCTGGTCGACAGTTGTTGCTAACTAGGAAAGTTCAATTTCTCCATCAACATGAATGGAGTCTGCTGAGACGCTTATGAAATAAGTACTTGCTCAAACCTTTTTGAAGGGCCTCTGGTATGGGTACAAGCTCCATAGGGCAATTAAATAGGATGTGCTAATAAGGCAATGGCTTGTTTCAATTTTGAAGGAAATAGCCATCGAACTATCTATTCTGCTCTGTTAGAATGTATTATAACCAAACCAGTTTGCTCATCACTACCTTGTCCTAAGTAAAATGCTGGCCAATTCTTCGAGGGGAGTCCATGTATCAAATAGTGACGGGACAGCATGATACCACGAGGAAAGGAACTGTTTGGAGGGTTACATGCTTGGGGCCAGCTTCCTCCACCCTGTTATTAATGAACGCGGGGGTGCCTTTATCAAAGGCACTTCCTCTGCCTCAGCCTTCAACAGCTAGATGTGGAGACTCAATAGGAGTGGCCATACCAGCTCCGCTCCTAATATTTTTACAACTGTGTGCAGATCCAATGAGACAGTGGGTGTGGTTGAAGGTGTGCCTGTCTGGAGGATGTGATTAAGGCTGTATTGGATCTGAGTGTGTTGGGTCTGGACCATCACAAATGGTGTGTGGCCTCTCCCTTGTACCTGCCTCTCTAACCCTCTAACAAGCTTGCCTTTGTTATTTGTTTGCTTGCTTTTGAGGTGTTATTATGTAGCTCTAGCTGGGCTGACACTAAGGAGAACAGGCTGGCCTCACCTCCTAGGGACCTCAACACTGCCTCCACAGTGCTGTGAATAAAGGCGCCCAGCTCCTGCCTTTATACTTTAACGTGTTAGAAGTCACTCTGGGGGCTGGAGAGATGGCTCAGAGGTTAAGAGCACTGGCTGTTCTTCCAAAGGTCCTGAGTTCAATTCCCAGCAACCACATGGTGGCTCACAACCATCTATAACGAGATCTGGTGCCCTCTTCTGGCGTACAGGCAGAATACTATATAAATAACAAAATCTTAAAAAAGAAAAAGAAATCACTCTGTTACAATCTAATTGGGGTTTCCTTTGAAGGCAGCTGAAAGTCTCCCTCTGGTCTGAAAGCTTGGGAGACACTAGAAGCCGAGGCAACCACACCATCCCTCTGGCTGGGGTATCCATGTCAGTTTTCTCCTGGTGCAGCACTTTGCCACATGTGGAGGTTCGATCCATGCTACCACGGATGGCAATAAACAGCAATGTGACATGAAGTCCACTGTGGGTACCGTTCTATCTGAAGCCAATAGTCAGAAGAAATAGCAGCTTGCCATTAGATGGAAGGCTCCCCATACCATCTCCACGCAAGGCAGAAGGTGGGCTTGACCTTTTACTGGTGGCTTCCATTTGACAATACCCCTTCCAGGGATTGATAGTCACTGACCTGTTTTAAAGAAATCCCTGAGCCCACATGAAATTCACCATATGGTTCTTGTCCGGTCTTCTCATTTACGTTATAGCCTGCCAGAAGCTCGTTTAGTCAACTTACACCCTTCCCCCAAATAGAAGAGGGGATGGTGTGATGCCTGGCATAGAAACTCACCTTCAGCCCTTCACTTCCAGAGAAGAGGCTCCTGGGTCCTGTACTTCCACGCCAGCGATGGACCATAGCCAGCGCCAGCCTGCTAGCCGTGGAACCTGAGCCTGACCCAGTGACTACACTGGAGTCTTACATTGGATTTTGAGTGCTCTGAGACAATAAAGTGTGTCCTGGGACTTTGGAGAACAGCCACCAGGGCCTGGCATGTGTCTCTGCTCCCAGCGCTATCGGAACGCTATGTCTATCTTTTGTGAGCAGCAAGACCTCCTTTTGCCACAACACTGTCCCAGCTGAAATCCCCTTCTGCAACTTCCTACTCAGGTTCTTTTTCCTTCTTTGCCATACACCTCTCCTGGAAGCCACGCAGTCCAGCCCTGCCCCTGGCTGTTCATCGTCAGCCCCCTTGAACAGTTCGAACTCTTTTGTCCAGCAGAAGTTAAGCGAAGGCTGTGATGCCCACCCAGCAACCTTGTCTTTTCTCTTCTCTCATTTTCCTGCAACTCTGGACTCATGGCTTCTTAGCAGACGCCCCCAAAGCATCTTAACCGTTCCTGACCATTTCCCCGGAACCCTGTTCCTTCCACTGCCTTCCCTACTCCCAGCAATGGCTCCTCCTTCCTTCCTGTTGCTTAGGCAGCATTGTCTTGCGCTCTGTTCAAAACAGATCCGTAATCTGAAATCTCCATTCTATTTCTACTCTACACACCCCCATTTCTACCCCGCGGTGCACAGTTTGCTGGGTTTCTATCTTGCCTCCTTCCTGCCTGTTTTCCCCTGCTGTCAGAGAGCCCCAGTGAAGGTCAGCTCATGCCGCTTCTCTGCACAAGACCCTCCACCCTACCCTGTCCATCTCACAATGAGGCCAAAGTCCATCAGGCTCTGTAAGGGAGCCCCGAGTGACTCCTGTCCATCTTTTTGGGTTGCACCTTCTTCGATGCCACCACCAAGCCTATTGACCTAGCATGAGCCCACCTCAGGGGGCTTGCATTTTGGCTGGATTGCCTCTCTGCCATGGGTCTATATAGCTTGTTGTCTTTTGCTTTTGCTAAAAATCACTTTCAACAATGCCTCCAATAATTATCCATTAAATGAATGAGCAAATGAATTGAGGCTTTCCCCTGAACCCTCACGGGTGACTGAGACTTCACAATTTTCACAGTTATTGAGTTTCGTTTTTTTGTTTTTTTAAGGGGAGTGTGTGTGAGTCTCCAACCTCTAGGGGGCGCTGTTCACACTGTGGTCTGTGATCAGCAGCAATGCAAAAACACATGCAACACAAAATATGTATTTGGCTCCTTAGGGTGCTTTGTGTGTACAAAGAGTGATTCAATATATATCTAGCTTCTCTGATAAGTGTGGCAACTGGTATCCTGTTTTTCAGATTGCTACTCCTGTGCCTCCGGCTTCCCTCTGGCCAAGCAGCTTCTTCCTCTCACACTCCTGGGCCTCTTCGCCCCCTTTCCAGGTTCTCTGATGCTATTCAGACCCAGATTATTTGAAAACACTGGTCCTCTGTGAAAAGTGTGTCAACACAGCTTTCCCACGTACAGCCACTGGGCACACCCCCAGTTCCTTCTTAGACTTTGTACAGAGGTGGGCACTATGTCATCCAAGGCTCTTCATGGATAAGGTGCCAAAATGACCCTTCAGCAATTCAAAACAAGGCCTGGGAGCCCTGACCACATTATCAGAAAGCTTACCATCACCTGTCTGCAAGCTATAGTAATAGTCTTCTCTATAGCCTCGTTAGATATGCCGGGATGACCCTAGGAGCGCAAGGTTCTAAATAACACCTACTCAGTGGGCTCTTTTTATGTACATGTGTAACACTGGGGTCAGGCCAAGGGCAGCCTGGGCAAGTGCTCTAATGCTGAACTATATATACTCCAATCCTAGTAATTTTATTATGGACCTGGTAATTTCTTTCATTCTTTCATTCATTCATTCATTCATTCATTCATTCATTCATTTTGGGGCAGGGAGACAGGGTTTTACTATATAGAGCATGCTGGATTTGAACTTTCTGTAATCCTCCTGCTCCTGCCTCCTCAGTGCTGGGATCACAAGCCTGTGCCATCATGCCCAGTTCTAGAATCAGTATAACTGATTATTAATAAACCGAAAAAAGGGAAGAATAAACAGAACTGAACTAACACCAACCTTGCACGGTCACACAGCCAGAAGAGCCTTGGCTAGAGGGCAATTTAACAGTCACCACTGACACCCTCTCTGGTATTTCGGAGCACTGAGGTCTACAGATGGGCGGGAGGCCCCACTATGAGAGAAATGTAATCTAAATGAGGAAAGGGAGGGAAAACATGCCCTTTCGCTTAAGACCTTTGAAATTGTAGACTGTGAGGAAAGTCTGACGTAAAACAGCCTCGTGTAAACAACAGGGAGGAGGCAGAAATGAGGTCTGGGTGGGGGCACTTCTTGAATGAGCCACAGAATGAAGTATGTGAAGAGGAGAAATGGAACACTTCGGCCAGCACAGGGCCTGAGTAAAGGTGGCTGCTAGTCGGCAGAAAATGCCCTCAGTACACACTGAAGCAAGCTGCCCCAAATACTTACCTTCTCCAAGCAGGGAGAGGGAGGGCCCAACAGGCCTCAGTGACTATGCCTCAGCAAAGGCTGAGGGAGAAGAAGGCAGGATGGGCAGTGTTTGCACACCCACAGCCATGAGGGCCTCAGTCAGGGTGGAGGGAAAGTCAGCTGAGAAAGCCTCCAGACTGCATATGGGATCACCCTTGCTGTTATTTGGGGTATGCACAGATGAAGTGTGGATGTGTGGGGTGTGTGTGTGTTGCACATATATGTCCAGATGTGCACGTCTGGGGAGACCAGAGCAGGGCAGGCTGTGTTCTTCTCGATCACCGGTTACTTTCTGGTGTTGCTGGAAACTCACTGGGTAGGCTGCCTGGCTAGCCACGATGTGTCAGAATTCACCTGCCCCAGCCCGGCTGTGCTGGAGGGTGTGGTCACAAGCACAGTCGCCATGCTGGCTTTTAAGCAGACGCTGGGGATTCGACCCACCTCACACTTCTAGTGTTTCTGCCCACTGAGCCATCCCTCCAGCCTGGGAAGGGGAGAATTCTTCAGCACAAAGCATCTACAAGTAGAAAAGTGAAGACCAGAGACCCGACTGATGTCAGCCCCAGATGAACAGGACTGCCCAGGAGAAGCCAGACACCATAAGGTTCCCAGCCTCTTGGTACACGGGGAAGAATGATGTGATCATGAAGGAAGAGATCATGGAGCTTGAGAAAGACTGCTGAGCAACACCTAAGAGCTCCCTGACCCCTGGAGCCTCGCAGGCAACCGGAGGCAAAGGTATAAGAAGAAATTCTCATTGTCTTCTAAAAAGTCTCTTAGATGTTTCTGCAGAGGGAAGGGGCAAGGGCGGCTCTGAAAGCAATATTCACTGAGCAACAAGGGCAGGCTATTTCTGGGCTCCTGGTGTTATCCAGGCCTAAGAAAGTACAAATAACAGTGTCTTAAGAGAGTTTAGTTACAATCCTAAAAATAAATGGTGGTTTCATTCAAATTATTATTATTTTATAAGTTTTAAACCAATAAACTAAAAATATGCCTGGAGCCTAAATTATCTTTCATGACCAAGGTTGCATAAAAACACATCCAGTTCTCTGGGCCAAAGAGTGGAAGGAAGCCCTCTCTCCCACCCCTTTCCTGTAGACTTCCATCTGTAAGTCAATCAGCAAACACTTATAGAGCCCCACCCCGGAGAAAGCACCGGGGCCACAGAAAGTCCTCTTAAGAGTCAAGCCAGGCAACAGTCATGCTCCAGCTTTGTTTTCCCACACTTCAAGAAAAAGCCAAAAGTGCTGAGTTCCAAAAGACATGCGGGGTAAAACAAAATGCTGCAAAGGAAGACAAAGCCTTTTAAAGGGTGACCTTGGGCGTGCCCTTTCCACTCAAGTTAAATGTCACTGCTCTGAGAACTGCTACGCTCTGATTTCCTGATTTTGCAGAATTCCAAAGCTAGCAGAACAAATTCAAACCCTCCAGTTTCCTTCCTTTCTCCATTTCCTTAAAAACAAAAACAAAAGACACAGATTTCACATATCCATTAAGATCCAACTTACCCCCAAAAGTACCTCTGGTTTCTACTGTTACTGTGTTTTAGGAGCAAAACTCTCCCTCCCTTCCTGCTGCAGGACTCTCCTTCTCTGCTGCTCACAGGCACTGAGCTGTGTGTCCCACACGACTCAGCCTAAGGTCACCATCCACGAATGCCACTGTTCGCTGTCACTGTCCGGGGAAGTTCCTCAGCCACCTTCCTCACATCTCAGAGGGCAACTGTGAGGCTTAGGAGGGAGATGCCCACACCACACCCTTACTGACCCCTGGATTGAGGTGCCAACCCAGCAGCCTCTAGAATGTCTAGGAGAAATGGGGTTGCAGGGGTGCGACTGTCTCTGCTGTGTCCTGGAAGCTGGAAAGGCTCCCAGGGTCATGCTCATAGGTGGCTGCTGGGCTCTCAGGATGGTGTAGCACGTGCAACACATCCAATCCCTCCTATGAAGAGCTGCTGAGAGGACTCAACAGCTGAGAGAGAGAGAGAGAGAGAGAGAGAGAGAGAGAGAGAGAGAGAGAGAGAGAGAGAGAGAGAGAGAGACACAGAGAGAGAGAGACAGAGACAGACAGAGACAGACAGAGAGAGAGAGAGAGAGAGAGAGAGATTGAGGTTGGTTGGTTGGTTTAGGGGATGGGAAGATGGCTAACTGATGAAGTTGAGCCACATAAACATGAGGGCTTGAGTCTGGGTCCTTACAGCTCTCATACAAACAAGTGGCTGGTGGTGCTTCTGTTACTGGGGTGCACAGGCAAGTGGGTCTTTGAAACTCATTCATTGACCATCATAAGTCTCAGACCTAAGACCTGAGAGCATGTAAGAAACCCAGACAGGCCAGGTCTGTGCCTCACCAGCACCCAAGCCTACAAAGGGGAGAAAGATGAGGAAGAAATAGAGCCACCCCAGACAGCTCTGACAGGCTGTAGTGAGTCATAGGCTAAGGATAAGGTACTACTTTTGACTGGGAGGGATCTTCTGGTGGACTTCATCACACACACACACACACACACACACACACACACACACACACCCATGTTCACTCATGCTGCTATTTATTTGTATTATGGTTCTAGATATCCAACACAGAGCCTCACAGAATGATAGGCAAGCACTACCACCAAGCTACCCAGCCTTTTCCAGCACCGATAAACATTTAAAAATAATTATCTGACTACTGTGCAGAAAAGAGATAGCAAAAAGCTGCTTTTGGTTTGCCTTTCTGTTGTGATAAAGCACTGATCAAAAGTTGCTGAGGAGGGAAAGGGGCGGTCACACTCCATCCATGAAGCCAAGGCTTCAACTGAAGCAGAGACCATGCTTGCTCCCAGGCCTTGCTTAGTTACTATCTCACACAACCAGGACTACCACCTGTCCAGGGAGGGCACTGGGCACAGGCCTGGCATTCCCACACTCATCAAGGCCAAGTCTCACAGACATGTCTACAGGCCAGTCTGATGGAACAGTTCCTGAATAGAGGTCCCCTCTTCTCAGGTATCAAGCTGATAGAAACTGACTGGCAGAGTGGGCAGAGGCAGACCCCTTAGGGGTCCCTGTTTAGAGGGCTGCATTCCCTGCTTTCCTTTTTGGACTGAACTGACAGATTGAGGGACTACCTTCTCTGTGGTCCCCATATTCCCTTTTCCCAGCTGCTAAGAGGTTTCCTCTTGCCATCCAGAGTCCTCACACCCTGATGTGGTCACAGACAGACAGACGACAGACAGAGTCCTTCATGCCCTGGGCACAGTGCAGTGTGCAAAGCCCTCCTGATTTGTTCCCCAAGAAATGCCACCGTATCCCAATACTACTATGGAAGCAGTGGATTGGGCTTCTCCTGCCCTCCCTGTGGTCTTGTACTGACCTTTGCAGAACAGTGCTGCATGGAAAAAATATAATATGAGCTGAAGGGATGGACTGAAGTTTTCTGCTAGCTACCTTCAGAAAGAACGGAAAGGAGCAACTTGGGAGGGAGCACCGAACAAAGTGAGGCAGCCAGGGGTGCTGAGCCCTGACTCCGTGTGGAAGGGGAGACACTGAGTCTGGTTCTTACCTTGAGAAAGGACTGGGCCAGTTTATGTGTGGCCCTTTTTTCCCCACACTAGCTTAGGGTAGGATTTGTGTCTGAGTCTCTTAAGCCCTCATTCTCTGCCCCATGCAGGAACTCTCCTGGTCATGCAGCTGGGACCTCACCATTACTTAGGCAATGAGAGTTCTTCCTCCTCTTGACCCCGGAGGACCAGAGCTGTCCAGGGCGGAAACATCTCTCATCTGGAATGCTGTCACCTGCCCTGACTTGCCTGTCTCATCTGCTCCTGTCAGCCCATGCTCTTAGATTTCTCATCCCCACCCTAACACTCCTGCATTGGCAAATATGTCTTCCAGGTATGTAAGAAATCTGGGAGCCTGTGTGTTCTCCTGTGTCCGAGCTCCGCTCCACTCTTACTCCACTCTTACAATCAGGTACCTCATCTCTCCCCCTCCCTGTCTTAGCATTATCTTTAACTTTGTCTCCTGCCTCCCACTGTTTACACAGCTGCAGAATGAGGGGATGCAACTTCTCCCAGCTTCTCCCCTTTGCAAGCCCAGGGTTAAATATAGGTATATTTCCAGCTCCCCATAACTCAGACAGTGGGAATGCTATAGGGGAGCCAATCTCCTGTAAATAGGCCATGCACAGCTAATGGTGCTTTCTGGGGATGGAAAAGCATATTGAACCACTTACTGTTTGTGACCTTATGGAAGAGGCTAGTATAGACCTTCCTGACACCCAAGGAAGGGGCTGCTACTCCACAAATATGAAGACTCTGTAAAGCAAGTGACAATCATAGAGAAAGCCACACTGCAGACCTCAGGGTCACCAAAGTTCCAGAAAAAAGGCACAGTTAGAATGGAGACCTTCGAGTAGGATACCTCAGAATCCGAGACATAGCTAAGTGTGTGAGCGCATAGACAGAAATGGAAACAAAGCAAGTTGAAGTGTCCAGGAGATCCAGTAGTATTTGGGGTGTCTGCAGTTCTACAAAGTATTCTAACTGGTCATTTCTGGGACCATATCTTAGGGTATATAGGAAAACCAAGCCAGATAGTTCTAGAAATCACCATGTTAGCCAGAGCTGGTAGAGGTAAGGTCTCAGACTAGTTCAGATCTGCTGAGATACAAGAAGAAGAGGACTTGAGACACTGCCCTAGATCTCAAGAACAGGACAGAGGACAAGCTGCTGTCTTAATGTTGGGATGGCCAACAGGTTTTGATTTGGCAATCTCAAGTCCCTGCAAATGTCCCTGAAGCCCCTCCTCTTTTTCCTGTCCCCTTCATTCTACAATCCCTAGAAAGCCGTGAGGCTTTTGAGATATCTGATACTAAAAGCAGAATAGTCACACTCTTCATTCTGACTTTCCTCAAGGACCTCAGCCTGGAGCTTTTGCGGTGTGCACTTCCGTCCTGGCCCAAGAGCACGACGGAGGAAGGGGTTGGGTATGCACAACCCACACCTCAAAGGTCTCTCCTTTTCCACTTACAGAATTCATCAAGTTTTCCTGTTCTTTCTTTTTCAACATAGGGTCTCATTTATGCAAGACTGGTCTTGAACTAAATAGTCAAGGATGACCTTGAACTTTTTACCTTCCCACCTCTGCTTCCTGAATATGAGGACTATAGTGTGGGCCACCTACCTGATTTGGTGTTAGAAAGAAAACCATGGGCATCATCTATGCTGGGTATGTACACTACCAATGGAGCATTGTCCCAGCCACAACCCTTTTATATTTCAAACATTCCCTCACCTGCATTACTCACAGAGTGGCCCCAGCAGAGAAGCCCAGAATCCTTCAGTTTCCTTTGTTTTGAAACATTCACTAAAAAATTGTGGGGGTTTTTCTGGTCATGATGACATACATATGCCTGTAATCCCCACATTGGGGAAGCTGAGGCAGGAGGATTGCTACAAGGCAAGTGTCAGCCTGCCGGGGCTACACAGTAAGACCATGACTCAAGTAAAGCAAACAGACAAACAGAATGTATGGGTCTCTAGCAGAAGCAGCATGCGGTAGGGAACAGCCAGGACCCTGATCCAGGCCAGAGACCCCTCTACAGAAGAGCCTGGAAAGACCCAATTCTAAAATCAAGAATGGGTCCAGGGGCCGTGACAATCACATGACCCACATCAAAGAATGGAGTCAGGAAAGCTCTGCTACAGAGTGACACAGCCCAGCCACAGCCATGGGGCCTGAGCTGATCACTCCCCTCAGGGTTGCTAGGCAGCCAAGTTTTGTTGATGTCGTCTCTGAAGGATGCATGACTAACACCTGTACTGGTGGGGCACATCACAGCTCTAAGGCCGAGCAGACTCCTGCTCACAGAAAGGAGGAAGCAGCACCCATGGCCACGTCGCAAAGCCTATGTTACCAGATAGGCCCCTCCTGCTTCCTGCAGTGTCTCTTCAACGTCAGAGGATGGTGGTACCCAACTGGGAAATCAACTGATCACATGGTTGGTTCTGCCTTGGGGGACAAGGAAAAGAAATGCCTTGGAGAGAGGAGCAGAATCTACAATCAAAATAATTGTTTTGCTTTGATTTGGGTTAATACTGGTGTGTTATTTCTACTTAGTATTCACCTAGACGTAGACTAAAGGCAAGTGAGAACAGCTCTGACAGCCATTTACTTGCCCTCTCTCTCCATCCAATAGGCACCAGTGGTTAACAGTATGGTGGCAACAAGTGGGTCAAAGGTCAGCCCCTCAGCCAGAGCTGGTTTCCATAGAGATGAATCCTATTCAGCTAGCACACAGAGCCTCTTCACAGCCACTTACACACAATTGAGCTATTACTGGGAGCCCAGGAGAGCCGTGTCTGGACCACAGTGCACTAGGCAGGGCAGGGTTTAATGGAGCTGATTAAATGGTAGTCAGGGAATTACCCAGAGCAGGATTTGGGAATGCCCTTCAGAAACAAGTTAAATCCCCAAGCCTCATCCCTATTCCCCCACACAGCTCCCTTGAATAGAGTCTCCACAACCAATGTCCCCTTTGTGTAGGACAATGCCAGTGTCTACACACTACTGCTTACCTCCCTTTCTTCCCATATGCCTAAGGCCGAGAGGACAGACTCACTTGGAGATGCTGTGCCTTGACTCTCCCACCTTTAGCATCTTTATCCTGCCTTCAGTGCTCAGGGGTGTTTGTTTGTTATGTGCTGGTGGAGGGTCTTGTTATGTAGCCCAGGCTGGACTCAACTACTGAACTCCAAGGCTCTTGTCTCTTGTTGCTCAACCTCCTCAGTGGCTGGCACTACGGGCTTCCACTACCATACCAGCTTAACATAATATTATTTTATTCTTTTAATCTATAGAGATATCAACTCAAGGCTGGGGATACAGCTAAATTGATAGAAAGCTTGCCCTCATATCATATAAAAGTGACATAATGGTGCAGGGCTTAATCCCAACACTCAGAGGGTGGAGGAAGGAGGATCAGAAATTCAAGGTTACCCTTGGTTACATGGGGAGTTTAAGATCAGTGTAGGTCACATAAGATATTCTCACAAAAAGAGATATTATTTTAGTTTCATTTCTTTTGCTATAATAACATATCCTGGTGTGTGTGGGGGCAATGGAACTTAGGGAAAATGGGAATTAAACAAATCCACCATTAGGAAAAAATCAAGACAGGAACCTCAAACAACTAGCCACACACAGGCCAGCCAAGATCAGAGAGAAAGAAATGTATGCATGTATACTTGCTTGCCTGCTTGAGCCTCGAGAATGGTGCCACCCACAGTGGGCAGGGTTGTCTCACATCAGCTAATTAACACATCCCCTTACAGATGTGCCCACAGGCCAGACCCATGTAGACAATTCCTCATTGAGACTATCTTTCCAGGTGATTTTAGGTTTTGACAAGTTGACAATCAAGGCTACCTACCACAGATAATCAATTCAAAGACTTACAAGTTAAGGAAGCGATCAATGTACTTAAGGTATAAATTCTATGGATGGAGGATGTGGCTTCTCAAGGGAAGGGATCCTTAGGTGTTTGCTTGGGAGTCTTGAAAGAATGAAAGCGTCCCTCAAAGATGTGTTGCCATGTGGACCTTGCCAGTTTCTATCAACGGTCTCTTTAAATCATAGTAGAACCAGAGAATGAAAATAAAATTATTAAAAAGGTAAAATGCCTTGTTAAAAGATGATTCTTGCTAGACGGAGGTAGTCTTTAATCCCAGTAATTTGGGAGGCAGAGGCAGGTAGGTCTCCGAGTTCCAGGATAGCCAGGGTTTCATAGTGAGACCCTGTCTCAAAAGAAAACAAAACAACCAACCAAACAAAAAATCTGTGGTATAATTTGGTAAGACTCCAAAAGTAACTTTAATGATATGTTTTGTGTGTGTAAGCATGTTTGTTTGAGTACACAACTGTACAAGGGTGTGTGTGTGCACATGTTTGCACCTCGGTGTTGAGGCCATAGGTCAACTTTAGGTGCTATCCAGCTTGTTTTTCCCCTCTGGCCTGAAGCTTACCAGGGAGGCTTTGATCCATCCATCTCCACCGATGCACCAAAGGGATTACAGGTGTGTGACACCATGCCTTGCAACTGTGCGCTCAGGGGATTGAACTCTCTGGTTCTTGAGACTTCATAGCAGGCATTTCCTGGGATTTTTTATCTCCCCAGCCTCTATGGTGTGTTTTTGAAATGCTTTGACTTGAGCTCTTCAAAACGCATGAAGGAAACAGTGCTGGGTCTCCAGGCTCAGATGAAACAGACACCTGCATTGCCCCCCCCCCCCGAGATGCAGCTGCCTCCCTGTGAGCACAGGGCACCGCTTGTAACTGTGAACTGCCCTCTCCAGCCACGCGAAGGTGAAAACAAATGTTAAAGACCCAAAGAATGACACCAGGACAACAGGACCTACAATTTTGAGGCTTTCTGTTAAGCATGCTACGGGAAGATACTCCTTCATGAGAAACAGAAAAAGCAGAAGGACGGGTCAGCAAGAAGGCTCAGCAGGCAGAGGCACTCGCCCACAAGCCTGCCTGACGGCTTGGGTGTGATCCCAGAACACACATGAAGGGTCCACAAAGCTGTTCTCTGACTTCCACACGGCACCACGGCACATAATCCTCTACAGTGTGCACACACGTACAGAAAAAAAAAAAATTTAAAGGGAAGAGAGCAGAAAGGACAATGTGAAAGCAGTGGTTAGGGATCTCAAGGGTTAACGCCCTTGAGACTGGAGAGAGCAAATGAGTCACACACAGGGGCTCCCAGTCTTATCAGAAGGAGATAGGCAGAGATGGCCAAGCTCACCAGGACGCTCATGGCCCAGCTGTGCTCAGTGTCCAGTAAGCAGCGGGCCCAGAGAAGTGTACTATCAGTATTTGATGAACAAGAAAGAGTCTTGAAGGCAGAAAGTTGTAGAAAGTCAGATTAAAAAGAATAATTACATGGGAAAGATTTATACAGACTGTTCATGGAGTATCATGAAGCAGTTCTGAAGGATTTAAAATAGGAATCAAAGGCTGGAGACAATCAGTTCTGTTTTGCCTGAGGCCTTGAGTCCCATACTCAGTAACACAACAAACAAATAAACAAATGGGACTGGTGGGATGGGTCATGGTTGGCTTTCTAGTTCCGTGATAAAGACCATGACCAAAAGCAACTTGGAAAGGAAAGGGTTTGTTTGGCTTACAGGTCATAACGCATCACTGAGGGAAGTCAGGGCAGGAGCTCACTGCAAGAACCTGCAGGAAAGAGCTGAAGCGGAGGCCATGGAGGACGGCTTGCCCTTTTTTTTTTTTTTTTAATAACTCAGCATCACCTGCCTAGGAGTGTCACTGCCCTCAGTGTAATGGCTTGTCCCACATTAATTATCAATCAAGAAAATGCCCCACAGACTTGCCCATAGGCTGATCTGATGGAGTCATTTTCTCAACTGAGGCTCCTTCTCAGATGACTCTAGTTTGTGTCAAGTTGACAAAAAACTAAACAACACAGTGAGAAAAGGCACTTGCCATCGAGCCTGAACACCAGAGATTGATTCATCTGTGGTGGAAGGAAAGAACTGATGCTCACGCTTGTCCTCTGACTGCAACATTTAGGTCATGGCATGCGCTGAGCACACTTGCACTGGGAAGGTATGTAGTCGTCATAATACACACATGCACCATACAAATAAAAAAGTAAAATAGCCCCCTCTAAAGACAGAAAGCAAATGGAGACGAAAATTAACGAGTGAGCCCAGCTCTCCAAGCTGATGGTGGGTGGAGACTGCTGACAAATTCTGAGAGAACAGAGATTCTGAGCTGGGTTCGTTGGTACACACCTTTAATCCCAGCGCTAGGAAGCAGAGGCGGGCAGCTATCTGGGCATTCACAGCCAGCCAGCGCTACTTAGTGAGACCCTGTCTCCAAAAATAATCCAATCCAAACCAAAACAAAAAGAACCTCATCTGTGTGATGGTCATAATTAATGGCCCCCACTTCCTCTGCCATCCGATGCTGGAATAACCTCTCTGCACTTGAATTACTAGCACTAACTCACTGGACTCGAACTGAAAACGACCAGGTGAAGCCTGCTAAGAGTCTCAGTTTGTGGATAAGGAAACAGGGGTAAAAGGGAACTATCTGTCTAGCCCCACAACAGGATCTAAACTTCCCCTTGACCAGAGTCCTCATCTGTAACCCTTATACACTCCTAGGGAAATGAGTGAAAGACACCAGGGTGAAGATTAGCAGAGACAAACTATTCAGGGCGGATGGAAGAGTATGTATGGAAGCAGAATGTGCCTGAATTGGCAGCAATATGCTTGGGTGCTCAAAAAAGGAGGCTCTTGCTTCCCATGGGGCCTGGCACTTGCTTTGGTTTGGAACACACCGTTCCCGGTGGTCTGGAGTAGAATGTAGGTGTCCAGGGCCTTCTTTGAGGAGGGGCCGATTGTCACGAGGGTGAGGGGGACTCAATATGCTCTGGGCTGCTTTATCACTGCAGGTGTTCCAGCAGGCGCCAGGCAACCCTTGATGAACCAGATAACCCTGAGATCTCAGCTCACTCTCAGATGCAAACAACTGCTTCTCAGGCCTCCTGGAGGAGCTCACTCAAAAGTGAGTTCCAACTAAAGAAGAGATACCAACAAAGTGCTTGGAGACACAGAGGACGTGCTTGGGAAGTTGGGTCGCTGCACTGGCATCCCCAGGAAAACAGACTTCCCTTGCAGAGTGTTCCTGCTCGTTAGCTCAGCAGCCTCTCCAGCCTGCAAGACCCCTGCAGTTATTTCAGAGGAGTCTCTATGTACCCTACAACATTTCCGGGAACAGTTATGTGCTCTTTCCCCTGCAATACAGCACTAAACCTGAGGAGACCAAAAGTCAAGGGACCCATCCAAGTGCAGGCTAAGTGTTTGGAAAGCTTTAGACATTTGTTCCTTCCTGAAAAATGGAACAGCAAATTAAAAGGTGATATGCAACTGTCCCCTCAGGCTTTCCCCTGGCAACATGGTATTCAGAAAAGAAACAGGCACTGGAAACAGACACTATTGTTAGTTTGTTTTCTAAAAGGACTTATAATAATCAGGCTGGTTATTCCTAGTAAAGGACTGCTCATAAAAATAGTGCCATGTGGGGGTAAAGGGAAAATAGGCTTCCCACAGTCTTGGAAATAGACAGCCTCATCCAGCCCCTTGCAAAGAAATCCGGCCATAGGTCAGAGCTTTAAATGTTCCTCGTTATATTTGATGAGCCCAAGTGTGGGAAGCTACTCTAGGGTAGCAATTCTAAAATGCTTGATACAGGATTGGGGCGCCTCAAGGGCAAAGTACTTGCAGTGCACAAAAGAGGACTTGAGTTTGAGTCCCCAGAACCCATGTAAATACAGTCAGGTGTGATATCTCCTGTCTGCAATCTCCCTATGGCCACGTAAGAGGCCAAGACAATAGAATCCCTGATGTTATCCTGGAGTATTCAGTAGCAAACAAGAGATCCTGTCTCAAACAAAGGAGAAGCCAAGGATGGACACCAGAGGATGTCTTCTGACCTCCACACACACTTCATGCAATGCAAGAGAGTGAGGAGGCAGATGGGGTGTGCGTGCGTGCGTGCGAGACACAGAGAGGAACACTTTCGACATACATGCACTATTTATGAAAATAAGATACCAGAAAAACTGCAGTTTCTAAATTGGTAACAGGTAGATGAGTGGGCTGGACACGGTGTTTATAAGTGAAAGAAGCAGGTCATTAGCTGCCCCTCAGTGTGAAGAAGCCAGTTCAAAGGGAGAAAGAGCTCATCATAATTAGATAGAGTCCAGGAGAAAGCTGATGGTGGGCGACAGAATAATTGAAATTAAAAAAAAAATCCCCAACCTCCCTCAAACAAACATACATAGTTTCCCTGCTTTCTCTTCTAGCCACTCAATGAGACCAGCAAATATCCCTTCTACATTTCCCTCCTTCCCAGCTCCCCAGGCTGGTGTGAACACTTCCAGGGTCCTCATTCATTTGCAAAATTAGATGCATGTAAACAATCTGCCCATGTTCACATGATTCTCCCCGCCCTCCCAGAGACTTTTTCTATTCATTTCGCTTTTGAGACAAGGTCTTGCTATGCAGTCCAGGTCAGGCTTGAACTCAAAATAGCCTCTTCTCTGTTTCTCCAGGGCTTGGGATAGCAGGAATGTCCTAGATCAGGCCTCATTTATGGATGTGATACAAGCTCTCCTCAGTCCCTCTCCCCCAAGCTCAATTTCTTCATTTTTAAAAACCCCATTTACTATTCTTATTCTTGGGTTGGGGGAGGGACACACAGAGCAGATGTGTGGAAGTCAGCTTTGGAAACTGACTCTTCGCCTCCCACCTTCCACTGGGTTCCTGGGATTCCACTCCCTTCGTTCAACAAGCTTCCACAGAAGGTGCTTGACCTGCTGAGCCATCATGACAGCCCAAGATCAAGTTCTAAACAAACAAACAAGGAAACAAGCAAATAAATAATAAAAGAAGAACTCTGAAGCTGGTCACTCCTCTTGCAGTTCTCAAGCTCTTTGCCATTCTGTGACTAAATCCCTACTGCTTGGAGACACTTCCGGGGCCCCATGCCAGGCCTGGCCCCTGAGGTGTCTTTCAAGGCCCCTCTCAAAGAGTCCCAACCTGCGAGGGACTTGAGTCATTGTTCTCACAAGAAGCTTCATCTCCACAGGCCTTGGCCTTATCATTCTGCATCCTGTGCTCCTCAGACACCACAAGACTGCCTGGAGCTGCTCAGTCATTATTTGTTGAGTGAAAAACAAATATCAGAATACCACAAAAAATGTTTATAAATCAAAATTTAAAGATTTACTTGGAAACCTGTCCGTGAAAGACAGATTCACAGAAGGCAAAGCACATAGAAAAATGGGTGAGAGCCAGGTGTGGCGGACACACATCTCAGCACTCACAGGGGTCTAGAGCTGAGGACCAGCCTTGGCTAGACATATCTCCTAGCAAATCCCACCCCAGCAAAAACGGGAAGACCAGAGACTTATGGCTAAATGGCCAAAACAAGGACTAGAAAGCCAGCTTCTACTACAGGGCAGTCCACAGTATTTGAAGGACCGTCCTTTACTGAGAGGAGCTGGCTCCTCCCTTTTGTCATTGCTATTCCAATCTTCTTTTGGGAATGAAATTATAAATATAGTAAGACTGAGGCGGTGCTTGGAAGACCATTCTATGGTGTATATATATGTACGAGAAAGAGGCCCATAAAATGGATGAGTGTAAAGGTGCTGGCTGCCAAGCCCGACCACCTGAGTTTGATCCCAGGGCACACCTGGTGGAAGGAGAACCAGCTCCTGCAAACTGTCCTCTGCATACATGCACGCACACGCGTGCACATACACACACACTTTTTTTAAGACAAAGAAGACCCTGTTTAACTCTCATCCCGCCATCTTGCAAACATTTTGAAGTTTGTGTGGATCAGGAAGCCACGAGTGGGGCCCAGCAGCTGACAGATCACAGCAGCCTGAGGTGGCAGCACTTTGTTTCTGGAAGTATCTCAAGGCTTCCTTGAGCTAACAATACCTTCACTTGGCAGAGGAACTGCCTCAGATTGGTGGGGGAATGTTGCAGAGGGGATATCTGGACATGGCCACAGCCTTTCTAACAATGCCTGAGAAATGAGACCCTGAGTTCATTCTGTGTCTAGTGAGAATACTTAGAGACAAGGTCACAAAGAAAGTGGAGAGATGGCTTGGCCATTAAGTGTGCATCGCTCAAGTTTGGTGCCCAGTTGCAGGCTTCTGTGGGCACCTGAACTTGCATGCATATACCCACACTCAGACAGACATGCACACAAATGATTTAAAAATAAAAAGTATGTCACTTTTTTTTCTAAGTGGAACACTGTGTGTGTATAGTGTGAGTGTGTGGTGTGAGTGTTTTTCAGTCCTACAGCTTGAATTCAGGGCCTTGAGATTGGTGAGCAAGTACTTTACCTTTGAGACAGGGTTTCCCTGTGTAGCACTGGCTGTCCTAGAACTCACTCTAGCTAGCCTCGAACTCAGAGATCTGCCTGGTCCCTGTGCCCCCATACCCAGCTTTCCCTATTTTAAAGAAGGTTACAGGAAAGGGAATAGCTGGCATCAAGGCACCGGTACCACGGTCTAGGCCTAAGGCCCACACACTATGCCCTATAGATTAGAGGACAGTAACTGAGAATTAATGGGCCCCAGAAACAAGTTGCTAACAAGAGACAGAAGGGAGAGAGGAGGAAGTAAGGGAGGAAGGGGGCTGTAGTTATAGTCTTCCTGCAAAACCTGCTAGTGACAGACATGATGAGGGAAGCACAGCCAGTGAGTGGTTAACACCAGCTTATAGGCTCATCTTTAAGAACTATTCGTCACGGTTGTCTTGTCCTGCTTTGTGCTAAGTGGGGAGTAGAATGTGGAGAACACATGAGGAGCAGGGCTGACCAGCACTCCTGAAATGACCATTATTTCTAGGCCTTTGCAGCAGATGGAGCTAGGAAACAAACAAACACTATTTTCTTTGTGTGTTCATGTGTTTATACATCCTTTAGTTCTCAGTCAGAACTTCAAGATTCTTTTATCAGTTTCAAACCTTGCTTCCTTCCAGCTTGAGAAATCCTTTTAGGCAACGCCAATGTAATCACGTATTCACACTCAAAATGCACACAACAGCTCAGAGTAACACTTTATACCACATCATCAATTTGGCTCATGAAAACACCTCTAGAGATCGGAGGGCAGAGGACATCTTTTAATTCTTATTCTCTATTCCACCTGGTTGTGTTTGCACAGCTAGGTTTGCACAGTCACTGATTTCCAGCCTGACCCAGTCCTTGGGAACTTTCAGCTGAGCTGTGGCCTTCTCTTGGCTTGCCCCAACCCAGGGCTGGACACAGCAGAGATCAGCCACAGCGGACACCTGACTGTGGGCTTTGCTCCTGGCAAAGCTAAGCACCTTCCACAGTGGTATGGATGAGCTCTGCCCTCCATGGGGGACCCAGAGCAGACCTTTATTTTACATAGGCAATGTCCAGGCGTTGATATAACTCCTTCACAGGTTGGCCAGAATCTATTGGAGAGAACCTAGAGCTCTACACTCTGTGTGTGCGTGTTTTGTCGTGTTTCTCTGTGTGTGTTTTCAGTACTGAGAATGGTACTCATGGCACTGAGCATGCTAGGCAGCCATGTTCCCACTGAGCTACAAGCCTAGCCCTCTTCCCCTTTTCCCCCTCAGCCTCAAGTTTCAGATTACAGATGTATACCACAATAACCTGCCAAAATTCTTTCTAAAAATGACTCTATTTTTTGCATGTGCATGTGTGTACAGTGTGCGTGTGTGTGTGCATGTGAAGGTCAGAGGTTCACTTCAGGTGCTTTCCTCCTGTCTCTACCTTACATATCAAGGCAAAGGCTCTGGCTAAACACAGAGCTCACCACTTCAGTGAGTCTAAGCAGCTAGCATGTTCCTGGGGTCCCTGTGATGTCATGGGACTCCAGGTGGGTATTGTATGAACCCTGTTTCTCGTGCCTGTACCCAAGCGCTTCACCCACTCAGCCATCTCCCTAGCTCCTAAAAATGACTTTTAACTTTAAAATGAAGACAAAATCCTTTCTAGTGAATTATCTATTTATCTATCTAAGTTTTTATATTTATTGCTTTTTCAAGACAGGGTTTCTTTGTGTATCCCTGGCTGTCCTGGAACTCCCTCTGTAGACCAGGCTGGCCCTGAACTCACAGATCTGCCTGCCTCTGCTTCCCAGGTGCTGAGAATAGAGGCATGCAGCACCACAATGCCCGACAGGCTCTCGTTATGTGCTCTGGATTGACTGAAATTCACTCTGTAGACCAGGGTGACCACAAACCCAGAGATCCACTTGTTTCTGCCTCCAAGAGTGCTGGAAATTAAGGGTGTGCACCACAACATCTGGCCCATAATGATTCATTCATTCAATCAATCATTCATTCATTCAGTTGTACATGTAGATGGGTGCTCTATCTGCATGTATACCAGAAGAGCGCATCAGATCACATTATAGATGGTTGTGAGCCACCATGTGTTTGCTGGGAATTGAACTCAGGACCTCTGGAAGAGCAGCCAGTGCTCTTAACCCCTGGGCCATCTCTCCAGCCCCCTAAAAATTGTTAAATACAATATTTTTTAGGGTCATTGGATGACCCTTATCTGGAAATTACACAGTCCTGAGTTTTATCCCCAGCACTCATGTCTAAACGCCAGGCATGGTGTGTCTCTAATCCCACGACTGATGGGACCGAAGCAGGAGGATCCCTGGGCTCAGTGGCCAGCCAGCCTTGCCTGTGCAGCGAGCTCTGGTCAGAGGGACTTGTCTCAGAGTGTGTGGGTAGTGCTCCTGAGGAGGGCCCCAGAGGTTTGTCCTCTGGCTAAACACAAACACCCACCTGCGCGCACGCACGCGCGCGCGCACACACATACACATGTTATATTTAGTTATAAAACTAACGGGATATTGTATTTTTATAAAAATTATGTATAGTTGATTTCAAAATGCAGAGCAAATACGCAGCCATGCAAAGGTACCATTATCTAGATTGAAGACATTTCCGCATCACCTAAAACTTAAGCCCTCAGCCTTAGCCATCCTTTCCCCTGCTCTGCCCAGACGTAATTGCTGACTCCAAGGCAGTTTATCCAGCCTCTGCTTGTTTCTGCAATTACAAACCCATTACCCACAAACCATGCAGAGACCTCGAGTGACTTCCTTAGTGTGTTACCTTGAGCAACTCCAAATGTACAAGGAAGTTGTAGGATGCGGTGAACTCTGGCCTTCACCCAGTCTCACCATGATTAACATGCTCCAAAATTCTTTTCTCATTCCCTCTGTCTCACTTCTCCATATTCACACACATATTTCTATCTTGCCTAAATCAACTGTAGATATTGTCACTAGTAAATACGTCATCTTTAAGCACCAGCCTCTATCTTCTAAGTACATTATTATTCTCTTGGGAGCTTTGTTGCCAGTTGTGAATTGTCCCTGGAGCCCTGCATGGAATTCTAGCACTGAAATACACGCTGAATCCTCTCAGAGAGCTGAGGCATTTGTGAGCAGCTCCGTATTTTATACGGCCTTTAAGCACTCTTTCCAACCAACGTTAGACTCCCAGCCCTCATTCCTGTTAATATGTGCAGACCTGTTGATTTTGTTATATGACTGCACGTGTGTAATTATTATACTGATGAGCATGGTTTAAGTTTCAGCAGGCAATGCAACTAGGCACACTCTCGTTTGTGTCCTTTATGTATTTTTGCCTTGGTGGGCCCCATGATATACACATTTACTAGATGCTGCCAAGTCATTCTTCGAAGCAATGATACAACCGAAGCATCTTTCACTGGGCAACATTCTTCCAAACATATGTATCATCTCAAGCTTTAAATTTTGTCATTCCATTGTTTTGCATTTGTATGGCCCAGTTTCTTTTATATTTTTTTTGGAATTTTAAATTTTAATTAATGTTTATGTGTATGAGTGTTTGCTCTGTATGTATGTGTACAACATATGTGTCCGGCACCTGAGGAAGGCAAAAGGTGGTGTCAGGGTCCCTGATCCTGGAGTTACAGAGGTTAGGAGCTGCCATGTGGATGCTAGGAATTGAACCTAGATCCTCTGCAAGAGCAGCCTGTGCTCCTAACCATCGAACCGTCTCTCCAGGCCTGGTGTTTTTTTTCTTTTCAAACAGAAGCTCTTGCTGGAACATTTTATGTCACTATTGAGACCCCCTATGACGAGGTGCCCTTTGGCATGATTAGCTATGATCCTCCCTGCATGAACAATTCTCTGCTCAGGTGATGTTCTCTTCTGCCCTGTCAGCCACTCCCCTCATGATGCCCGAGACCTTATCTCGCTCTAACCATGGAAGGTGTTCGGCAACTGTTACATGGATAGAGGCACAAATGCACACCAAGTGTGTGTGTGCCCTCGCGTGCGCGCATGTGTGCGCATATGTTAATAATGCTGAGGTGATTAACTTCACAACATAGATGTGCTCCACAAGCAACAAAGGCATGGAACAGGTCTGTGGGCTGGAATGCTTGCTCTTATGTTATTTTGCTTTCTGAGGCAAAATGGAGAAGGTAGAATGTGAACTGGGTGAACTCATGAGCTGGCTCAATGGGATTTGTTTGGAATCCATCGTTTCCGAAAACCCTAAGCACAGCGGGACGCGGGGTCCCCAGATGGCAAGGGGCTGTCAGAGCTTCACGGGCAACGGAAATGGGCAAATTGCATTTTGCACAGTCACAGAACTTCCCGACAGAACTTGACTATTATTTCCACAGCAGTCAGGTCCTTTGGAGTGGAGGAGGGGCTGATCAAGGTGTCTGGAGCCAGGGTCCAGGGGAGGCTGAGCTGGGCAGATGAAAGCTAAGGCTAGCTTATTCTCTGAGAGCCTCCTTTCATCTCGTTGAATAAAATCTGCATTCCGTTTCTGGGAGAAGGGCAGGTCTCCGCTGAGGGCCCCCGGGTGCAGTGGACTCTGCGCCCTCAAAGGCAAGCTCCTGGAGGAAGTTGAACCTAAGCCAGCGATAGTACAAGAAGAGAAAGAGGAATTGTCCCCCTCACATAGCTCAACATCTCATTCTCTTCGAGGCCTCAAAACCCTAATTTGACCACAAAAACCTGGCCTCTGGTGTTTCTGTTATGAGTATCGGATTCCTTCAGCTGAACTTGGCTGTTCACTGCCTGAACAAATTACATTAACAATACAGAGAAATGTATACAGGGCCTTAAAAACACTGCTGAGCAGGGACCAAAACAAAGACAGCTGTATCCTAGCAACAGCCCTCACCCCCCAGCAAGGCTGCGGACTCTGCCAGGGATTGTAAGCCATTGAGCGCCTCTCTTCTCTGCAAACAATTAGGGACAGAGAAGTCACAATTACAGATGGGATTTACAGCCAAAGGGGCAATCTATAAATCACAGCGCTCCCACCCCCAGCCATTCCCAGCCAGATAATCAGAGCCAGATGTTCACCACAGCTGCTTCGACGTGGGTACACTGTTGGCCAACCTGACCACACTCCTGCTCTGAGCCAAACAGTCCAGCCAAGTCACAGGGGGCCTGTGTGCCCTGGAGCCTGCCCAACTGTAGGAAAGTTTGGGGCGTGTGGGAACTGTTTGCTGGAGCGATCATGGAGGCACAGGCTCCCTTCGGGTGAACACCCATGGCTTGCAAGTTCCTGCAAAGCCAGCACCGCCAGTGGTGGTGGTGACCATGGCAATCAGCAGCAGCCATAGCTTCAGCATCACTTGCTAGGGGCTAAGCACTAGACGGAGCCTTTTAAGGCACGGCTGTTGATGAATGCCCTTCACTTACTCAGCCAATTTGGGGCTGAAAAGAGGAACCGCTTGACAGAGTGTCAGCCATGCTACCCAGCATGGATCGCCAGCACCCACAAAACAAGCAAGGCATGCTACTGCACATCTGGAGTTCCAGCACTATCAGGAGACACTCACCCCCAGGGCCCACTGGCTAGCTCGAGGTTTGGAGAGAGACCTTGTCTCAAAAGAGAATGCAGGAAACCATTGAGGAAGACACCTGATGCCAACCGCTGGACTCCGGAGTGAATGTGTGGACAAGTGAAACAAAAAAGAAAAGAGTTATTTCCCAATTCGCAGATGAAGAAAATTAGCCTCAGAGACGCCAAGGACTTTCTAGAATGTCTCAGTGCTGGTAAACGACAGAAAGACAACTCAAAGCTTGACTTTGATACCCCCACAGTCTCACTCAACAGTAGAAGAGTGGGAGACTCTGACTTGGGGAACAGAGAGACGGGCTTTGTTTCTAGACTGTCAGGACAAGAAGAGACTGGCATTTTTTAGTTCTCCAGAGGTGGCTGCATTAGCACTTTGTTGCATTTATTTATCTGTTTATCTAGTGTATGTAATGTGTACATTCTGCATGTGGCATGTAGCAAATATGCAGTCAGAGAACAACCTGTAGTTGAGCTACAGGCATCTTTACCTGATGAGCCATCTCACCAGCCCAGTGACTATGTTTTAAATGTCCAGATTTGACCAAGTCAGAATTTGAGGACCTAGGGCCATGGAACATTCTAGTGACCATTTTAGAAGGTTCTTGCTTGTCTCACCAAAATCAACACTCCTCTGACCTCAAGATAACTGCAGCCCTGACCTTATAAGCATTGCCATCTTCACTTGTTTTCCGGCATTACTGGTGTCCTGCATCAATATCTTTCTTCAGTTTTGGTTTCTCTCAAGGTTAAATCAGGGCACCCAATTCCAAACCACCAATGATGAAAACCTGAGAGAGGGCGATTAGTCCCGCATCTGCCACCATCAAGTTTGTGAGACAGCTGTACAACATCTGTGACCCCTCTTCACCAGACCCTGCCTAGGGACGGAGACCACCCCTTGCCTTTGAGTGGTGGAGAGGCCCTCAGCCATTTGTCCTCGAGCAATGCCCAGTAATAGAATCTGGTAGTAACAAGCTATGTTCACCCCACTTGCCACCCATCATCCTGACAGCCACCATCTTTCACTGCTCAGGGAGGGCATCGGGGCATAGATGCGCTTGGGCTCGTAGAGGGGGAGGAGGATTAATGGGACTGGGATGCCTGGCCTCTCCCTGTGACAAAACAGTTCTGGCTCTTGAGGCAAAGCACTCCGTGATTATCCCTCACACATTTTCTCGACCAGGGTCCTGAGGAGCTAAAATAGGAGTGGCCAAAGGTGAGGAGAGAAGTGTGAGCATCCTCTTAGGATGACAGGACTCACCCACTGTCCTCTACACGCACAATGAAGGGGCCCCAACCCCAGTCCTTCCTTTAGAAATCTGGGCAGAATTGCTTTGCAAGATGTGTTGGGGCTGTAAGACTCCTTGCTTGTGATGGCACAAACAGATGCCAAGCAAGCAGAACTCTGTCCCGGGTGCAGGGTTTTCTTCTGTCTTCCCTCTGGCGTACAGAGACACCCACCTTTTGCTCCTGGCACTGCCCCAGCTTGGCTTCCCAGAGTAGCTATTTTTAGCTATGCTTAGCACCCATTTGTTGCCATGGCTGTTTAAAATTGTACAGCTGTTGGCATAGTATGACATAGGACACTTCCAAAGGATGTAATGTTCACAGCCGGAAGTGGCAAATCCTGAGGCTCTCAAACTCTTGCTCAAGTATTTCCGGGTGACACATGAATGCAGCAATCTTACATCCAAATAAAGCATTGAGGCAGGAGGTTCCTCCAAGGCTATTTGAGAGTACTTCGTCTCCATCAGAGAGACAGCTGGCAAGGTGTCACTTGGATGAGGAGTATAGTGGTGAGGACTACTGGGATTTCGGAACTTAACATTAGCTCCTCCCAAAGCAGGGCTAATTGTAGACTGCTTGCAATGCCAGCAACACAGGATGAGTCGGGAGCATCCCTGCAGCTCAGTGAAGCTCAGTGAGTGACACTGCCTCCAAGAAATGTAAGGGGGAGGGAGAGCAAGGGAGAACGATGTTTAACGCCCACCTCTGGCCTTCACGTGTGTGTGCCTGTAGGCACATACACCCACACCCATGTCACACATAACACACAAAAAGAAAACTGTGTGCATGTATGTATGTATTTTTTAAACTTTTGAGGCAGAGTCATGGGCAATCAAGGGTAGCCTTCAACACGCATGCAGATGAGTTCCTGACCCAGCCTGCCTCTACCTCCCAAAGGCCGAGATGAAAGTATGCACCATTATACCCAGATACATAACACTTTCCAACACTTTACCTCCGCCCCAAGCCACATCTGGAAGGGGACTAGGCCATGGGGCACCAGTCATGCCTACTGTAATGACATCCTGCACTTGACCAGGCACAACTGAGTGGCGGTGGGGTGGGGCAGGGTGGGGGAGGAGGGGCTGAGTGTCAGTCCTCAAGTCTATAGCCTGGAGTTGTGACTTTAACGTTTATGTTTTTATAGTGCTTGCTCCAAAATTACCAACCAGGAGGCCGGGCCCATCGTCATCATGCTTTGTGGAGTCCTATGTGCAATCTCACCTTGGTTAGGAGGACAGAGACAAGTCTCTCCCTGCCTCAAGCTTCCCATCTCTCATTTAGTCCTTACAGTGATCTCTGAGGTCGGGAATGCTGCCCTAGCTTCATTATAAACAAATGGGGAATGTGACTTGGTCTCTTACATAAAGTCACAGATCTTTTCTCTCTCTCAAGTAAATGTGGTATAATGCCCATGTGTATTCATGTTTGCATATGTGTGGGAGCATATGGAAGGTCAAGGGTGAGGTTGGGAGTTTTCCTAACTGCTCACGACCTTATTCATTGAGGCAGGGTATCTCAGTTGAACCTCAGCTCACCTGTATGACTACTGTAGTAAGCAGTTTGTTCTGGGGACCCCGATTCCCCTCAGGGCTGGGATCACAGCAGGTCACGACACCCACCCAGCACTTACAGGGGCTCTGGGGATCCAGCCTCTGTTTCTGCTGTTTGTGGAGCAAGAGCTTCAACCACTAGGTCATCCTCCCACCTCAGCAAGTCCACTCACATGCCTTTCAGCCCACAGGACTGACATTCCGGGGGTTCCAGACAGGGAAACGAGTGAGTTCATAAATTAATTAGCTTGGGCTCATTGGCAATCTAGGCCTGTATCCCATCATGATCAAACACTGGATCCCTGGATCCCTAACGTCTCAAAGCTCCAATGAAGGGAGCCTTAAAGATAACAGCTCCAGCCCCAAATCCACAACCAAGACCCGCCCTGCTACATGCAGAGAGGCAAGAAATTGTACAAGGGGAGGGATCTTGGCTTGTGATGGTTGTGGTTGTCTGGGCCTTTGCTATTGTTTTGTTTTGTTTTTGAGACAGGGTTTCTCTGTGTAGCTCTGTCTGTCCTGCCTGGAACTTGCTCTGTAGACCAGGCTAGCCTCGAACTCAGACCCATATTCTGCCTCTGCCTCCGGAGTGCTGGGAATAAAGGTATGCACTACCATGCCTGGCTTTATTTCTCTTTTATACATAAAACAATTTTAGATTTATTTATTCTGTTTTATGTGTACGAGTGTTTGCCTATATGTATGAACGTATACTATGTGCAAGCCTGGTGCTCTGGGATTTATACTCATTAGCCGTATGACCATTGGGCAAATTGCTTCAACTATCCACCACGGCAAGGGAAACTAGGGGATTCGTCTCCCAGCTGAGTTGAACCTCAGCTTGCCTATATGACATCAAGGCTGATGTCCTGATTCCTGTGAAACTGGGTATCTGGCTAAGTTACTAAAAGTGCTTGTTTTGCAAGTGTGAGGGCGGAGTTCAGATCCTTAGAACTGCTTGTTTATCTATCTATCTTTGGTTTTGTTTGACAGGGTTTCTCTCTGTGTGGCTCTGGCTGTCCTTGAACTCACAGAGATCTGCCTGCTTCTGCTTCCCTGAATGTTGGGATTACAGACATGTATCACTGTGCCTGGCTTGCATGTGCTTATTTATAACCAGAGTCCAGAACTTAAGAAGTACTGTCAAATCAACATTGACAGAGTTCAGGTCAAAGGTCAGGCCTTTGTGGATCTTCCTTGTCTCCACGATTTTAAACACATGGAGATGCAAAATGCCTTTCTATATTACTAGGAAACACTCATATCTCAAACTACCAACAGTGTCCCCATTAATATTCTATCTGATGGCTTTGCCTGAAGCACCCTAGACCTGCTAAATTGGGCTCCCTTAAAGGAGAAAGTTCATGCCATCATCTGGAAGGCAAGTGGCTGCCACAGGGGTCATGTGTGCACTGCCGAGAGGCATGTTCACATCAGCCCTCTGGGTGCGATGCTATATATTGTCTGTTCCTTGGAACAGGCTCGGGAATCTCAGCACATACCTGTGATTATTAGAGCAGGGGTCAGTAGACTGCACTCTCAGTACTACCGCCCTGGCAATTCATTTGGGTGGAAGCTGCTAAGAGCCCTCTTTCTAGCTCTTCATTCCCTCATTTGACCCAAAGAGGCTGCATAGGACACTGAGGGCTCAGTCAGTCCCTCCCAAGAGCACAAGCAACGGAAGAAGCTGCAAACCAGCAGAGCTCCCTTACCGCCCAGCATGAGAAGAGCTGGAAGATAAAGGGTACCTCATGCCCATACCCAAACAAAGAAGTTCAGTTTTAATTTTTATTCTTTACATACATTGCATCCTGGCTGCGGCTGCAGTTTCCCCTACCTCTACTCCTCCAGTGCCCTTAGTGAGGGTTTGTCTATAACAGTGGCCTGCAGACATACCTTTGGGAAATTTGATTTAAGAAGATAGTTGATGTGGGAAGACACAGCCCACTGTGGACAACACTATTCCCTAGGAAGGACGTCCTGATCTAAGAGTGAGGAAGTTAAGCTGAACAAGCAAGCCAGTGTGCATGTACACATTCATTTTTCTCTTCTTGACTGTGGTAGGATGTGACTACTTACGTTTTTTTTAATGTTTATATATGTATGTGTGTGTGTGCATACCTATATATGTTTTTGTGTACCATATGTGTGCAGGAGCCCAGAAAGGTCAGAGAGGGCATCTGATCCGCTTTCTGATAAACTGTAGTTACAGCCAGTTATTTACAACCTGATGTGGGTGCTTGGAACTGAACCCAGGGCCAAGGAGCAGTGAGTGCTCAAGTGCTAAGCCACCTCTCTGTTCCCATGACTACCTGTTTTAAGTTCCTGTCACCTTACTTCCCTGGAATTGGGAAATAAAGCAAACCCCTCCTTTCTTAAGTTGCTTCTTTGTTGAGACACTTTGTCACAGCAACAGAAATGAGACCAGAACAGATTTTATCTGGGCTTCCTGGCTACTGCCATCTTTATACTGGAGATGTCGGTAATGGTTTCCTCGGGCTACTTGCCTAAGGCTTCACTGTCTCATTTACTCTAACACACAGCAAGAAGATGTTTTCTTTCAAAAAGAAATCACTCTAGCTAGTTCTGAGGCCATTCTGGGTGCTCAGCCATAGCCTGCTTGCTTTCTATAGACCTGGATGTATGGTGTTTATCTGTCCCACATGGAGGAAACTCAGAACCAGACCACCCCATTTTAATGTGGCGCCTTTCAGATCAAGAGGAATACACAACCCTGTAATCCAATGATCCTGTAAAATTCTTCAGCTGCTGGAGAAGACGCACAAATGGAGTTGAACCTGCCAAGCCCAGCATATTTTAAAAAGTAATCTTGTTCTTATTAAATTCCTATTGACTCTTGAGGGGAAAGAGGGAAAAATCACATTTTTTATGATTCATCACTTCCTCAAGATAATAAAACATGATCTGAAGATATAAAAAAATATGTGGCTACAAACATCTTTTCTCCCCCTTGAGCTATCCTTTCCACACAAAAAAGGAGTTCCCACCATTCCACAGAACCTTGGAACTTTAGCAATAACCAAAACTACATCTTGAGACACAACCAGCTCATGAAAGCAGAAATACTCTGGGGTCATGGATCCAGTGCTTCTGCCGAGAATTGTGTATGTACATGTGTCCTTCAGGAATCTGTTGAACATTGCCTTCACCTTGAGGCGTTCTGACACCCAGGAGAAGCCCAATGACATCCTCACTTCTGCACTTCTCCCGACCTCACTCCTCTTGGCTTTCTTCGAAGTATTCATCAGCTCAATGCTCTGCCCGACCACACGGTAAGCGGTGGAATGGATGGCATGCTATTGACTGTACACGGTTAGCACTAGAAGGAGTCTAGCTTGTCACAGCAATCAGTTATTTGTTCAGTGCAAACCCCAGTCTATATCTTCACCCACCTATTGCCCCTCCTTAATTTAATGCATGAACTGCATAGGATGGAAGAAGTGGACAAAGCAGACATTAAAGGGCTGCACTGGGTTTAAACACTATCTCCTTTGGGGTGTTTAGGCTTCTACCTCCCTTCCATCAACCTTTTAACCCTTAAAGAAGAGGGTTAGTGAGGAGAGGGGATACAGATCCCTTTCCTTCCCCCAGATGTTTAAGGGTCGATGGTTTTTGGGGGGTTTTGCCAATCTCCATCAACAGCAAACACAGCAAGCAGTCTTCTCCAAGTTGCTGCGTTGAAATGTTTCTCTCTGTCTCCTCTAAGTCACCACACTGTCTCTCTCTGGTGTCTGCAAACTGCCACCCTTCTCTTTTGGGGCTCTTGTATTCATATCCCTCAGAGTCCTAAACCATGCAGTACTGCCATTACCAACTAGCAAAGACCACGCCCCTCAGGAAGCAATTATCAGCTGTGGACAAACTAAAGTTCAAACTTAAATCCCACACTTGGGATTAAACAAAAACATTCATGTAACATAACTGAGTTTTTAAAGAAACCAATATTTCCATTACATTAAAATTTTTGTGACCCAAAAGACACTATTAATAGAGTAAAACAAACAAAAAAAATCAAAGCCCTAACACCGAAAGAATATTTGTAATCATATATTTAATAAAGATCTAGTCTCCAGAACACACAAAACTTCTTCTGAGGCTGCAAGATAGTTCAGAGCAGTGGTTCTCAAACTGTGGGTTGTGACCCTTTCACATGGGTCACCTGAGGCTATCTTCATATCAGATATTTATCTTACAATTCATAACAGTATTAAATTACAGTTACAAAGTAACAACAGAAATTATTTTATGGCAGGGGGTCACCAACAGCATGAGGAAACTGTTTCAGGGGGTCCCAATATTAGGATGGTTGAGAACCACTGGCTTAGAGGGTAAAGGAGCCTGCCATCAGGTCTGATGACCTGAGTTTGGTTTCCAGAACTCATGTGGTAGATGATGACCACTGAGTTTTGCCAGCTGTCCTCTGACCAGCACATGTGCACATTTCCACAGCTGTGCAGGCAAAATAATACAACAGGATAAAACCTTTTATAAGCCTCTTCCTTATTAAAAAAAAAAAAGTAAGCAAAAAATTTAAAAGTTAAAAGATCTGAATATATATTTGCCTTAAAGAAAATACAGCCAACGTGCACATAAATGGTATTCAAGGGATGGAGAGATGGCTCAGAGGTTAAGAACACTGGCTGTTCTTCCAAAGATCCCAGCAACCACATGGTGGCTCACAACCATCTATAGTGAGATCTGGTGCCCTCTTCTGGTGTGCAGGCACTCATGCAGGTAGAATGCTTTATAAATAATAAATAAATATTTTTTTAAAAGGGGGTGTATTCAAAATTCATACCCACTAGGATGTACATAATGAAGAGAATAGGCTGCCTCGGCTTTTGGAAAAAATATGCAGAGAAATCGGTGCCCTCACCTACTACTGGAGACTTTGGTATCTGGGATGGGGTAATGACTGTCAGCAAAACACTAGCTAAACAAGCCCCAGGATCCAAGTTCCACCTGAAAGACCCATGTGAAAAAGCCAGGTGTAGTGGCTTGCGTTTGTAATCTCAGTGGTGAAGGGGTTGGGGCAGGAGCTCAGGAGCAATCTTGTCTAGCTGAACTGGTGGGGTCCTGGGTAGAAGTGAGAGATGCCGTTTCTATGTTTGTTGATCAAGCTTGAGCTCTGAGATCACACAGATCTGCCTGGCCCTGCCTCCCCTCTGCTGGGATTGAAGGCTTGTAACACCTTCCCTGGTAAGACTCTGTCTTAATATACAGGATAGATGGCTCCTGAGGAATAGCACTTGAGTTTGACCTCTGGCCTCCACAGGAACACACACGCACATAAAACTTGTCTATGAATGTACTTGGTAGCATTATTCATAACAGCCCTGAAGGGGACATAAGACAAATATCATCCGGCCATGAAAAGGAATGTGTGCTGTTTCACACTACAGTCTAAATAAACCTTGAGAGCATTGTGCTAAGTGAAAGAAGCCAGTGACAAAAGGCCACATGTTGTTAGCCAATTTGCATAAAGGTTGAAGACAACTGCAGAGACACAGACAACTCCATAAACACTGGATTACTGGTTACTAGGGACAGGAGGGAGGAAATAGACTGTTAAGCAGTACAGCTGCAGGATATCTTTGCAGGATAATGAAAATGGTTTGGAATTTGGTAGTGGTGATGGTCATACAACTCTATGAATATACTAAAACTGCTGAATTGTAGACTTTAATACAGTGGTAGAATTTATGTCATGTGAGTTAATTCTAAAGAAACTGTAGGGCACAGTTTTAAAATCCATTAAGGAAATCAAAAGAAAAAAAACTTGCATAATATCATCAAACTTCATATCCAATTGCTGTATCCCAAAAAACGGTCCCACCATGGTTGCCCAGTGGAATCACTCAGGAAGCTTTGGACAACACACAGATGTTTGGCGGTTCTCCCTGGGGCGGATGATCTCACTGGTTCAGGGTGGAGTTCTGGGACAGTGTTTTTCAGAAAGTTAAGGCTAGTGAGCAGCTGGGGTGAAGAACTCCCAGAATTTGAGTTCTCAAGAGAGTACCTGATGTTGGTTATTTTATCTTTTCTCATAAACACTAAACAAACAAAAGTGTAGTGCTTCCCTATTTCTGGTTGTTAGAACTCAGGAGAAGATTTATTGTTTTGTTTTGTCAGCATTTTTTTAAAAATGAGCAAGACAGGCATGGTGGCACACACCTTTAAATACAACAGAGACATCTCTGTGAGTTCAAGGCCAGCCTGGTCTACAAATCAAGTCCAGGACAGCCAAGACTGCTACACACAGAAACCCTACCTTGAAAAACAAAAACGAAACAAAGCAAAGTGAAAAAAACAAATGACTATTTTACAGACCACGACTTCAGAAGAAAAGGAGGTTAAAGTGCATATTGAGGTCACTGTCTCAGGGTTATTGTTGCCGTGGTATAACATCATGACCACTTGGGGAAGAAAGAGCTTATTTGGCTTACACTTCCACATCAAAGTGCATCACTGAAGGAAGTCAGAACAGAAACTGAACAGGGCAGGAACTTGAAGGGCAGTAGCTGATGCAGAGGCCATGAAGGGGAACTGCTTACTGGCTTGCTCCTCATGGCTTGCTCAGCCTACTTTCTTTCTTCCTTTTTTAAAAAATAATTTCTTTATTTTCATTTTATGTTTGGCCTGCATGTGTGTCTGTGTAATGGTGTGAGATCTTGGAGTTGTAGACAGTTGTGAGCTGCCATGTGCATGGTGGGAACTGAACCCAGGTCCTTCTGGAAGAGTAGTCAGTGCTCTTAACCACTGAACCATCATCTCTCCAGGGGCCTGTCTTCTAAGAGACCCCAAGACCAGCAGCCCAGGCATGGCACCACCCACAGCGGGTTGGACCCTTAGACGTCAACCACTGATTAGGAAAGTGACCTACAAGCTTGTCTACAGCCCAGTCTCCTGGAGGAGTTTTCTCAATTGAGGCTCCCTCCTTTCAGATGACTCTAGCATGTGTCAAGCTGACATAAAACTAGCCAGCACAATTACCATCCTAAGTTGGAGCAGGATCAAAAGCAGTTCCATCCTTAGGAACTTAATATAGCTCTTTTTGTGCTTACCCCAACCCTGAGGAGTCCCTCTTCACAAAGGTGGTAACAGAGCCAGTAACCTGAGCCTCAGAATGCTGAGCAGTGCCTGAGAGTCCAGGAAAATTCAGACTCAAGTCAGTGTCTCACCATGTAGCCCTGGCTCACCTGGAGCTTGCTATGCAGACCAGGCTGGCCTTGAGCTCTGCTTGCCTACCTTCTGACTGAGCAAAAATGCAATCTCTTCCTCAGTCCCCACTGTCCAAGAATGCAGCTTGTCTTCTACATAGTGTTTTAGTCCTGGTTGTCCTAGAACTCACTTTGTAGACCAGGCTGGCCTTAAAGTCACAGAGAACCACCTGCCTAGGCCTGCTCTTGAGTGCTGGGATTCTAGGAATGTGCCACCATGCCTGGCTGGAAAGCTCTTCTCCATAGGGTTGGGAAGACAAAGTTTATATCATTTCTTCATCTCCTCCAAGTCTTCACTCATAAAGACCCTGCTGATCTCTTCTCCGTTATTTTCCCATACACTGGTAAAACCAACGTCAGGTCTTCATTAGGCTCTCCATTTATTCTGGAGCTCCAAAGCTGTTTCCAATTGGCAGAGTCAGGCTGGTGTGGGCTGTTCATTAGTATGCTGGTGGGAAGCTGACTCGACCCCAACCCAACCTCAGCCTGTGGGAAATTCTTCCCCAGTCAGAAGGCTCGCCAGGCCCCTGAGAGCCACCATCTCCCTTGGGCTTTGCTCTGCATTCCTTGCCCAGTTCCATGGCTCAAGAACTCTACACAGCAGTGTCTGGGGTCTAGCTTGGTTGGGTAATCACTCTGTGATTTTTTAAGCTCCCTGGATCCTTCCATTCCTCCTTCTCACTCACTCAGCTGCTCCATAAGTTGAATTCTAATCTGAGTTTCTTCACAATGTCTTCTTTCACGAAAAGCTAATAAAACCCTAAACAGGAAATTCAGGAGTAGTAGCCATGTCACGTGACTGTGACTGAAGGCTATTGGTCAACTGGACTTGGTTTTCAAGCTTGTCCCCCATGAGGACTTCAGCCCCTCACCCGCATTTGCAGCAATAAAGAAGGTCTTTGTCTCTCCGTGCAAGCACATGAGTCCCAACTTTTTTAGGGGTGCCTGCAAGCAGCCCACACACAGCTCTGCACCAAAGCATCCATTTGCATTTGCTCCTGCGCAGCTTCTGTGCTTGCTGTGCTGTGCTCCCCAAGAGCCAGGGAACAGTGACCCTGGCCTTAGGCAAGCTGTTCCAGAGCCTGGCAACATACGTAATACCTGGCCAGGCAGGTGGGTCTGTCTGCACACTCAGGAGCTATTCAAATTCTCAACTGAGGAAATGTTTTTGTAGTAAGCAAAAATCTCACAGAAGCCCCCAACATTAAAAAAAAAAAAAAAAAAAAAAGGCCAGGCAGTGGTGGCACATGCTTTAATCCAGCGCTCAGAAGGCAGAAGCAGGCAGAGCTCTGAGTTCTGAGCCAGCCTGGTCTACAGATTGAGCTGCAGATATATTAAATAAAGAACAAAGGTATATCACAGCATCTCAGAGCCCTTGTCATGTTTAAAAGGTGTCCATGTGGCCATATCACCTAGAAATTTCTTTTTTAATTTCTTATGATTGCAGAAAGCTAAAAAAGTACTTGATTCCTAGATAAATGGCAGTAACTACAAACGGGTAAACTAGTTTGATCTTACAGCAGTGTTTGATAATCTTTCTTTCATCACTGTCCTCTGAGAATCATTTGTGAAAATTTTACCTACTTTTATTGTCCTCTAAGAACCATTTATAAACATTTTACCTACTTGTACACCACGCCCACTGCCACAGACAGATTGCCTGTGTTGGGGTATAGTGGTCCCTTGGATGCCACATGGCATTACTAGAGTCAGATACCACTTGCCCTTCTTCCATTTGATAATTCATAGTTTGATGGGTCCAGGCCTTGAAAAACTGATAGAACATTTTGTTTCATGCTAGAAACTTTAAAATTGCAATGTTGAGGGTCTGGGGTTATAGCTCAGTTGGTAGAATAATTGCCTAGCAAGCATGAAACCCAGCTCTTGGGAATTAAAGGTGGGAAGAGCAACGATTCAAGATCTTCTTTGAGTACAAATCAATTCGAAGGCCAGTCTTGGATGTAGGAGATCCACCTGGTAACTATTTGCTGTACTGTCTTAAAACATTTTACTTATTTGTACTCATTTGAGTCTTTCAATCCTGTTGTTTGCCTAGTCCCCATCACACACCCACTGTCCTCCCTTGGTGGCACGAACTAGGGGCCTCACACAAACTAGGTGATTCTTCTCTGCCACTGAGCTAATCACCAACCCCATAGTCATTTGGCTACTGATGAAATTGCTTCAGGTGGGTCTAGACGACCCACCCAAGGTCACTGAGGAGCCATGTGGCTACTGTAGGAGTCCAGCCTAAGCCCAGTATACTGCCTTCCCACGTGACTGAAGTTTCTTTTGTCATGAGCATAAAAAGATGTGAAGAAGCACCCAAGGCTGCACTGAGCTGACTCCCTGAGCCAAGCCCAGCGAGGAGGGCACACATAAGCATCTGCCTGACACCGTGAGAGGAACCGAGGAAGTGTGCCTGCATATCTAACAGAGCTGGTGCTCAGCTACAAGCCCTCTAACCAATGCCACATTTCCAAGACACTCCACTAGAGACAGAGCGGCGCGGGGCGGGGATGCGTGTGCACGACGTGTGCCTCCCTGGCAGTGCCGGCTGGAGCACCGGTGGTCTCTGGAATGCTGACATCTCATGAATACTTCATCGTGTGGGTTTTATTTTTGTCCCTCATTTGTAAATGTCAAGAATAGGATTTTAAAAAATAATCCATTCCAATGTTCAAGAATCCCCCCCACCCCCCAGCATCAGACCCACAGCCGTGCAGCTGAAGCCCCGGAGGGCAGCTCAGAACTGACAGGAGAGTCTGCCTGACAGCGCCCACACAGCTGGGCCAGCGCCAGCTCCTGCCCTCCTTTCCCAGCCTTCCGGTCTACGTCCCTAAAACCTTACCATGCCCTCCCATCAAATACTCAGGCCGGGCACCACACCTATCCAAGCCAGGCCCCAGCGAGCGCCATCTAGCAAGCTCTCTGGCTGATTCTTCTCTCCCGCATTCTGAGGAGGGTGTTCATTCACTCCCTGCCTCCCTCCCTGAGCACAGATGCATGTTCCTGCCTGCTTTCTTCTCACTCCGTTTGCCTCCTGTTTGCACAGTACCTAGCTCTAGCGACTGGAGAATCAAAACAAACACATCTTGCACTGAAGGAAAAAGATCACAGCAGTTAACAAAGAGCAGGGTAGGTAAGTGGAAACTTCAAGTGAAGAGACAGGGAACATTGTGGTGGGCAATGTTCCACAAGCCAAAAGGGAAGACATGGTGCTGGGGAGCCTGGAGGGCCATCCAGGAAGAAGCAGCACCCACTGTGCTTCAGAGTGGGCAGGGAACAGGTCTCCCTGACAGGAAGGCCTAAAGCAAAGGCGGTACAGTCTTGATTCCTTCTTGAATGTCTAAAGAGATGTCACCCTCCCCAGGTGGCAGAGATCATAAACACAGCTGTTCCCAAGAAGCCATGGCCCTTCAGGGGAACTGCACATTGGAGTTGTCTGAAGCCCTTTACCAAGTCTTGGTGCATGGGACCCATCACCAGGCTGGCTTGGGCATCCTGAATGGTCAAAACTCTCTGAGGGTCTCTGCTATGAGGACGGGGTGACATGGCTGGGACAGAATGCCGGCAAGTGCCTGAAACACACCAGTTTATCCCTTTGGCAGACTTCCATTCCCTCCCTCCCTCGTGGCTTGTCTTAAAAAAGAGCATTCGTGTTCCCGATCAAAACGATCTCTTCGCTCTTCAGCCATCAGTCTTGTGCAGATGACTTTGGTGAGGAAATGATAAAATCTGCGCAATTCTCAAATTCAAAGAGACAGGAAATGAGGTGTGGTTGTTAGAAGGAGTAACAGATGTTAGTTAATGGGTACAGAGTTGTCGTTGGGGCCTTGAAGAGGGCTCCAGAGAGCCTGAGGTGGCCAGTGCTGTGGACTGCAGTTAGTGGTTCAGCTAGGAGATCTTTATGACTAAACAGTTAACGGCACTTGCTTTCCCACACGACCCAGGTTTAGTTCCCAGCACCCACCTGAGAGGTAGCGGCAGTCCCAGAGGATCCAATACCCTCTTCTGGCCTCCATGGGCACTACATGCACAAGGTGCACAGACATTCATGTGGGCATAACACCCATACACATGACATAAAAAAAAAAAATACATCTTAAGATGTTTATAGTACCATGTACAATGAATATACGCAATTAAAATTTGAAATCGCCCTAATAAACTTTATGAAAGAAAACAACGGGGCTGAAGTTGTACCTCAGCTGATAGAGGGTTTACCTAGTACCCAGAAGAGCGTGAGCTTTGTCCCTGGGACTGCACACACTGAGAATGGTGGTACGGCCCAGTAATCCCAGCACACAGGAGGTCCACAAGGTCAGACTGGGCCACGTGAGAGCCTGCTGGGGGAAGGAAGGAGGGAGGGAGGGAGGGAGGG
>CM053761.1:65205773-65307482 GCA_028658305.1 Pachyuromys duprasi | reverse complement strand
AGCAGGGGTTTGGGATGTTCAGAAAGCAGAGAGGGCATATCTGAAGCAAGCTGGCTTGGGAAGGCTCCAGTGCAAATGCGAGTGACACCGAGCATCTCGGTGGCTGTCAGGGGGAAAGCAGTTTGGGAACGACTCCCAGCTCAGCCTTGGGCCTCTGTGAGTGAACACACATGCACGCGCAATAATTAATAAGCAGCAGGGGGAATCTATGTGAGTATAGAAAGCACAAAAGTCACACGGCCCTCTGGGCTTAGGAACCCTGTTCACCTATGGGAATCCGTGGAGAAACAGGTCCCTCCTCTCCAGAAGCTGACAGCGTCAGCAACATCAACACACATAACGCAAACTCCACTTTGGAGACGGTTGTGACTATGGTCTAAGCTGTAACTGACTTCGTAGGCTGAGCCTTCTCAGGGAGGGAAGCAGCTTCATGCCCTCTAAAGACATCTCCCTTTGCTGGCAGGCAGTGAACGCCTTTAATCCCAGCACTTGGGAGACAGAGACAGGCAGAACTTGGAGTTGAGGCTAGCCAGCCTGGTCTACAAAGTGAGTTCCTGGTCAGCTGGGCCTACATGGACAAACCCTGTGAGAGAGAGGGAGAGAGGAAAAAGAAATCTTCCTTTCACTGACCACAACTTCTGATGCCTATATTGGCCTGACTGATAAAATATTCAGAATAGTATATTTTCTGTTTGTGTATTCATGTGTGTGTATGTGTGTCTGTGTGAGAGAGACAGACAAGGGTCTTATTATGCAGCCCTGTCTGTCCTGGAACTTGCTATACATAGCAGGCAAATCTCAGACTCACTCCTGCTTCTGCTCCCTGCCTGAGTGCTGGGATTAAATATGTGAGCCACCATGTCCAAAATTCCTTTATAGTCTGTCATTATTTTATCTTACTATTGTTTTTAGGAGCTTGTTTGTATTCTAATGAGGAAGAAAGCGTGGGTTGGGGTGGATGAGGAAGTGGGAAGATCTGGAGGAGGTGGAGGAGGAAAAAGAGTAATCAGAATATAATATATATATTTTAAAATCCATTATAAAAAGGTAAAGCTAGAAGCACGGGCTAAACAAATGCTCCATGGTTAGAGTACTTGTTGCCTTTGCAGAGGACCTGGTATTACTTTTTACTGATATGACAATTTTAAATAAATTTTTCTTTACTAAGTTTTGAGGATGAAAATATGCACAAAGTTCCAGACAAAACAATCCTTAGGTAAGTGGTTTTGTAAGAAGGGCCCTAGGAATTAAGGTCCTTGAAGGAAACAGCCCTGGCTCTATGGCTCTGGAGAAAGATTATCGTCCAGTTTTTAATTCCCAGCTTTTGTTTAATTTTTCTATAAGTCGCCATATTTCTATAATAAAAGCCAAGACAAATCAGGAATATCCGATTTGGGGCTAAAACTGTAAATAAATTCTATTGTTTCCATTGTCTATAGAAAGAAAAGAAAGCAGACGCCCAGGCATGCTGCTATACTGTTATCCTCGGGGGGTTGGGCCAGCTTAGGCTACATGGTGAAAAATGCTGCTTTAAGGGAGTGCTGGGATGGGCATGTAACAGACACTGGTAATTCCAGTACTTGGCAGTCTGAGGGGAAAAGATGAAAAACTCAAGGTCAGCGTGAGCTACAAAGAAAAAAAAACAATAAATAAAGGCAGCCATGTAGAAAAAAACTTCCTAACACTTAGGAGGCTGAGAAAGGATTACAAGTTCAAGGCCAGCCTAGGCAAGTTAGCAAAAACGTTGCCTCAAAATGAAAACGAAATGGTCTGGGGACAGCTACAGTGGCAGTGGTGAGCCACACACACGGTCCTGGGCGCCACCCCATTGAAACTAGAAGCAAAGGCAGACCCGAGGGAGCTTGACCCCCAAAGCTTCCTAAGGGCTTGCAGCACGCTTTTTCTCTTGTCTTCACAACAATTCTATAAGGTCTTTACAGCTGTGATGCTCTTTACAAATGAGAACACACAGACATAAAAATGAGTAGGCTGGGCTTAGGGCTGGCTTGCAGGTCATACATGGGGACCTACGTGGGGATTCCCAGCACCCACATAAAAGCTGGGCACAGTCTCCAGGCCTGGTGGTGAATGTCTTTAATCTCAGCACTCCAGAGGCAGAAACAGATGGATCTTTGAGCTCAAGACCACCCTGGTCTACAGAGCAAGTTTCACGACAGCCAGAGAAACTGTGTCTTGAAACAAACAAACAAAAAAAGCCGGGCGCATCTGTAATCCTGGGCTAGGAAGGGAATAGGCCAGTCGCTGAAACTCGCCGGTCAGGGCCAGTGAGAGACAGTTCAGCGATTGAGAATACGTACTGCCTTCGCACAGGACCTGGGCTTGGTTCCAAGCACAATGGCTCACAACTCTCTGTAAGTCTAAGTCCAGGTGATCTGATTCCTCTTCTGACCTCCAGGGGCTCCTGCACACTTATGCTATACATACATACACGACACACCTGTGTGCACACCCATGTACACACACACACACACAACATTTTTGGAAACGGTAAAAAGAAGTAGGAGGATACCCAACTTCGACTTCTAGCCTCCACATGTACATGGGCACACATGTTCATGCATGGCCATATACATGTGTACTCTTCTACATGAACATATGGATACATACATACATGACATTCACACACATTCTTCAAATTTGACTGGCCTTACTCACAGGATCCTGGTTACACTCACAGGTCTGATCACACTTAGAATCGCTGTCCACCCACCCTAATGCTTTGTTTGTGACAGACTCTCACTAGGTAGCCCAGGCTGGCCTTGAACTCAATGCTCCTGTCTCAGCCTCCTGGGTGCTAGGACTCCAAGTGTGTGCTTCTCAACTCCGGGTCCTGTTTGCATTTCCTTTCTCAGGGTCCAGAATAGAGCTCCTTGTCTGGGCACCCTCTGTCTCCTCAGTTCCCACACTGTCAAGCCTCTGACATCAAGGACATCACTTCTTGAATGTGGTCTTACTTTTTGGTTAGAGGGACCATGTTAAAGACTGACTTCATTCAGATCTCCTCATCCTCTCCATTTGAGGGTGCCCAACTCTACAGAGTCTCTAGACACACGAGGGTTCTTTTTGTTGTTATTTTTTGAGACAGGTCTCTCTTATAGCCAAGAGTGACAATGTGCTGGAATGACAGGTAGGTACCACCACAACCAGTGCTGAGGACTCAAACCCAGGGCCTTGCAAGAACTCTACCATGCAAGGCACATCCTCAGCCCACATGAAGCTTTCATTGAAATGAAAACTGCTTTCATTTTGAAATAGTTTCTTTCTGCTGTTTCTTTTGTAGGTGTTGGTAGTGGTGGTGATGGTGGTTTTGGTTTGATTTGGTTTTCTAAGGCAAGGTTTCCCTGTGTAGCCCTGGCTGTCTTGGAACTCGCTCTTATAGAACAAGGTTGGCCTGGAACTCAGAGATCAACCTGCCTCTACCTCACAAATGCTGAGATTAAAGGCATGTGCCACCACCACCTGGTTTTGAATTACTTTCATATTAATAGAAAAGTTGCCAAAATGGTAAAAAATCATCTCCTATAATATGCTTTCCCCAAATACCCAAACAGTGATAATTTAATTCCACATCTTTCCATATGTACTTTCCCTATCTCCAAGCCACTGGATGCTCTTCATTTCTTGTTATTTCTGGTGTGCATTCCCTAAAAGACATTCTCTACATAGCAAGGATGACATAACCAGGAAGTTAGCAATGATACACAATCCTATCAACCCATTAACAGACTACTCAAATGTTGCAGGTTTGTCCTAACAACGCCATGTAGACCAAGAGGAAAAAACAAAAGATCATCCTTGGTTCAAGGTGCTTTTGAGACTGAACATGGGCTAGCCCACAGACCTCGCAGCTTCTGAACCTGCTGGAGACCTTGGCTGCCCATCTGATCACAGAGCCCTGAATAAAGACCTGCCACTGTCTGTTCAGACTGGACAAGAGTGTTCCTCTCAGGGCTCCGCCTCTACCACCTATGACGACAAAGCGCAGAGGAGGAACTAGGACCATTTTCAGTCAGAGTCATCAACCAAGGGGGGTCACAGCTACCATAGCAATCTCTGACTGTTCTGGGGTAGGGATACAATTCATCAGACTGAACAAATAAGAAACGATAGGTCACTAATCAATTGGATCCGCCCGGGCTTTCCCTACTTTATATAAATCATATCATTCAGACTCTACTTGCAGAGGACTGAGCGTGGAGGGACTGAGGGCCTCTGTCTTTCCAACGTGTGAACTCAGAACTAGAAGTGAAGAAGTTAGGAAATGCTACTGTCATTTGCAAGATGAGGTATATTTTCCAGACAGAAACTGAAGCTGCAGGCTGCTGCCTCCCTGGCTAGCTACGGCTGAAACAGCAATTGAATACGGGATCACACAGCTGGGGCACCTGATCACGAGGCAGAGTCCTGCGCAGTGGAGAAATGGACTCAGGTCATGGTGAGAATAACAACGCAACAACGTGTTCCACACTGCCAAACTGCTTCTGAAAGCCTGGAGTCAAATTTTTCTCTCCTCCCAGTGAAAAGTACCCCCCAACACACACTCACACCAGACTCGAATATTAAGTCACTTCCCTTTGTGAGAAGTCGGTTACCCCTCAATGAAGAAATCAACTTCTACATGAGCTAATTAGGTAGGCCCAATGCTGGCTAACCCTGCTAGGGGTGTTCCCCAGCCCACAGCTAGGAAGCGGAAGCCCACTGGGCTCCAGGACTGAGCCAGCACAGAGACAGGATTGATGAGGTCAGGCAGCACCCAAGCCTTACAGGGACCAGATGGTTTGAAAACAGCACAGAGTCAAGGAGACCCTTACTACTCCATCAGCCACTGAGCAGGTTATCTGCTTCCTTGGAAAGAACGCCAACTTTCCTGAGCCCGTGACCCCCTCCCAGTGTCTGTTTTCTTATCGACTTGTCTTCGGCCCGACACTGTCCCTACTCCATCTGAAAAAGTGTTCCAGGCTGGGCTTTATGCTTCCTTAACTAAATTGTAAGACTCTTAGAGACTCTTGTCTGTCTGTCTCTCTGTCTGTCTGCTCTGTGTGTGTGTACACACTAACACAAGTGCAATGGTGTGCGTGGAGATCAGAGGATGATCTCAGATGTAGGACCTCACCTTCCACCATGTTTGAGGCAGAGTCTCTCCTTCACCACTGTGTATAGCATGTGTCCAGGGAATCTCCCATCTCTACTCCCAATCACCATGGAAGGGTTATGTTTACAAATATGCATGTGCTTTACATGGGTTCTGGCAAGGACCAGACTCAGGTCCTGCTTTGTTCAGCAAGCATTACCAGCCACCTTCCCAGGCTCGGGGGTTCTCAATGAATTATTTTAAAGTTGGGGTTGGCAGTTAAGAGCATTTTCTCGTCTATCAGAGGACCAGAGTTTGGTTCCTAGCACACACATCTGGTGGCTCAAGGCTACCTGTATCTCCAATATCAGGGAGAATCTGACGCCTCTGACCTCTGAGGGTACCTGCACATAAACTCCAACAGACACTTGCTGCAATACTAAGAAATAAAATCTTAAAAATAATGTTTAAGGCAGCTGCCGCCCAAGTGGGTGTGGTGATTCATGTCTTCAGTGTTAGCTCTAAAAGAACAGTTGTGAATCTGAGGGCAACTTCAATTACCAAGTCAGCCTGGGCTAAAAGGGAAGACCTTTCTTCAACACTACCCTTCCCCCTGCCACCCCCAAGAGACAGGGTTTCTCTGAGTAGCCCTGGCTGTCCTAGAACTTGCTCTGTAGATCAGGCTGGCCTCCAACTCACAGAGATCCACCTGCCTCTGCCTCCTAGAGTGTTGGAACTAAAGGCATGCACCACCACACAGAGCTCAAGAAAATGAAATAAAGATGATCTTAATGAAGATGTCTTTCCAAGGCACTCCACTGAATCCTGACAGAAAATCCTTCCGTGCCCTCTGCAGCCCCCGAGACTGCTGTGGCTGCGGTCCTCAGTTTTCCAGTTTCTTTGGCATCTTGGCCTGTGCTTTTCAAAAATTTCTATGTCCTCAGCGTGGCTTAGGACGCCTGGCCCACAGCTAGAACAAGGGCCAGGGTTTTTTAAGGACATTGGCTATTGAAAGGTGCAAGACACGGAAGTCAATGAAGTCTGTGGCCTCTAACACCCACGCCACCAGAGGCCCCCACACCACCCCTTGAGGAGGGCACCTCGCTCTGCAGAGGTGTGGGGTGCTCTCTAATTCCACTGCAAACGCCTACCTACCAATGGGCTGCAGTCTATGGCTGCGTTCTGCCTTGAAAATGTCCTTTATCTCTAGACCTCAAATTCTTCTGTCCTTCACACACAAGGTGATCCCCTACTCTTCCATGGGCTAGCCACACCCCAAGAAGCAGAGTTGAGTAGGAGCTCTTCAAAGGCCAGACAGAAGCAGCAGGGACTCAGTTCATTCATTCAACAAACACTTATTGAGTGCTTCTGGTATGCAGGCTTATAAAGGTTCCTACTCTTTGCAGTGGGTGTATGCAAAGATAAGAGGTGAAAGTCAGAGCCAAAGATAAACGACTCAAGGAGGTCTGGGCTTGCTCACTCCCTCTATCCTTTTGAGGGAGGTGGGTGGAGGGCAAGGCACAGCATGAGTGAACCCCAAGTGGCCGTCTGGTGTTACCCTCTGGGCTCCCTCCTGTACCAGAGGCTCCTCTGAACAATCGGGGGGTTCCTGGAGGCAGGCAGGACAGGCACATTCTCCAGGGGAGCCCACAGAGCCCTCTCAGCTGATTGCGTCCTGGCAGCCAGGGCCTCGGAGGCGCATGAATGCCCATGAATGGGCCCATTCAGTCTGACGGACAGGAGCTGAAAGCCGCATGCACACAAAAGCCACTGGGCAGCCGGGAGGGCTCCAGCCTCGGCTTTGCCCACGGGAAGGGAGGCCACCCTACCACAAAGAGCAGTGTGAAGACGTCTCTTTGGGTTTTCAATGACACCCCCCCCCTCCAGCCACCAACTGCAGAGAAGCGCCCCTCCCCCCACAGTGGCAACCAAAGGCCTAGGGCACTCCATGGAGAAGCTGCAGAAATTTACATCCAACAGACAAGCCAAAAACCATTGCTCCTTAAGTGCAAGTGCAGGGCCTGTACTGAAGACACCAGCGTGCTCATCTTGTACATAGGTTGGCAGCATTCCTCACACCCACAGTGACCTTTAAGGACTGCAGATGACCTGAGACTGTTTAACATGTCACCAAGAAAAATGATCTTCAAAGGGCATGGCCAATATTTAAATGAAGACTGGGAGAGACAGCCCATTCTTGTGTCACTCATTTGGTACATGGGAGGTTATGCATGTGTGTGTGTGTGTGTGTGTGTGTAAGTAATCCCTGAGATGACACATATTTTAAAATAAGAGCAGGAAGGGGAGAACCACCCACCTGGAATTCTTTTCACTGCTCGGAGGGGAGAGGCAGACTCCACTCTGAGAAGCAGAGACATCTATTCAGGCCAACATTGAAAGTTCACAGTCAGGTGACTTGGGAAAGGATGGCTTAGCCTCAGAAATCACACTGCTTTAGAAACAACCCCCCCCCCAAGGGTAATTAAAGATAGTGCCTCCTTATAATGAAATACTATAATGAGCAATTAAAATGAAATTAGTGTGTCATAATAAAAAAGAGGCATGGCATTCTTAGCTTCTGCAACCTAGAGCCCGAAGCTCACGGAGGGGGCATCAGATGTCAGGGAGTGAATAGTGGTTTCATTAAGGAAATGGGAAGTGATTGGATCAGTTCTGTGAACAGTCCAAGATAATGTGGATAGACTTGAGCATCATTCTTGCTTTTGTTCACATTCATTTTATTTTCAAAGTAACAGAACGATCTAAACAGCTTTAAGAGGGCAGAGAAATACATAGCGAGGTACCGATAGATAAATCAAATCATCCTGATTCACAAATGCTAATATTTGGATACATCTGCTTCAAGTCCAAGGTGTTTGGTGTGGTTCGGTTTTTAAGAAACAAAGTGTTATGGAGGCCCCACCCCCTCCTTCTGCACCAACCAGCACACGTGTTTTTATAAGTCTGACATTTAACAGGTAATGTAATGCTGTTTTGTGTTTTTGTCTTCCTAACTTGGAGTGATTGCACACTCACAGGAAATTTAAAAGAAACATACAGGGAAATGCTAGGCATCCTTCACCAGCCTCCACAGTGGTTATACCTTGCATAACCAACTTTAGCACACAACAAAAGCTAGGAGGACACTGGTTTAGTCAGTCTTGTTGTACCAACATGAGGACCTGAGTTCAAGCCCCAGGCAGACAAGCCTAAGAAGTAAGCCCAGGTCCCAGGCTGAGAGAGAGAGAGAGAGAGAGAGAGAGAGAGAGAGAGAGAGATCCTATCTCAGATGCAAGGTAGGCAACTGCCGTGGCAAGCCTCCACACGCACCTGTGCACACACACTCCCTGCACACACACAGAACACGCACCAGCAAACCTCCTCGAAACCCAGGATGCTGGTGCTGGTACAGCCACGGAGCTTGCGTGGATATCATGGATTTTAAAAGCGTTTTTTTAAAAAAGCACTTTTATGTGTGTGTGTACTTCAGTGTAATTTTATCATGTATAGCTTTGTGCCAACACCACCGTAGGGACTTGTGATGGCTAATCTCAGGGGTCAATTTGACAAGATGTGGAATCACTGGAGAATGAGCTTCCAGCCACGCTTGTGGGGGGCTGCATGGAATCTGCTCATCAGGGTGTGAAGACCTGCCCACTGGGGGAGGCTCCGTCCCCTGGGCTGAGATCTACAGAGAAAGGAGAAAGGTTGCTGAGCCAAGCATCCCCCTCTCTCTGCTTCTTGGTTGTACAGGTGCTGTGACCAGCTGCTTCGAGCTCTGCCCTGACTCTCCCACCCCTGTGACGCCTCTGATTGTGAGCTAAAAAACAAATAAAACCCTTTTCCCCTTAAGTTGTTTTTGTGAGGTATATTAGCATAGCAACAGGTGTAGCTGATAGGATGGGACCCTTAGCTATACCATCACAAAACACCCTCACAATACCCTTTATGGTAACAGTTCTCAACCTGTAGGTTTCGACCCCTTTGGTGGTAGAATGACCCTTTCAGAGGGGTCATCTAAGACCATCGGAAAACACATCAAGATTCCTAACAGTGGCAAAATTATAGTTATTAAATAGCAATGAAAGTAATTTTATGGTTGGGGTTTACAGTACTTGGGAGCCTGAGGTAGGAAGATCATGAGTTGGAAGCCAATCTGGGCTGTCCTGAAATTCTGTCTTGATAAACAAAAGAAGGGGCACTCTAGTAGGTAGGCCTTGGAGGCTGGCTTTTCATATACTCTAACTTCCCTGAAGTTCATCTACATTGTTCTATTACTCTTTGTTGATGAGTTGGGCCTTTTTCAGGTTGTGGTCATTATGAATGACGGTGCTAGGACCATTCACAGGTGTCCGGTTCTATGTGAGCATACAAGAAGAAAACTTAGTATCTCGAGTCTGGACAGTTCTTACTCTCATTTTACAAACTATCTAAGCTACCTATGGATTCTCTGTAGAAAAAGAAAACAACTCGAAAAAAGAAAAAAGGAAAATTTCTTCCTGTAAAGGATCTGCTGTATTAATTGTGACAGCAGGTATTAGTGAATGGGTGAAGATAGATAGATAGATAGATAGATAGATAGATAGATAGATAGATAGATAGATAGATAGATAGATAGATAGATAGATAACACAAAACAAAGAAATCGGAAACAATCCCCCTTCCCCACAGCACAGTACGCTCATGTGATTTTAAGTGTGTCTAAGCAATTCAATTGTAAGGGTAGCCTCTTCATTCCTCAGCCACTGGATAGCAAACAAAGGAGAAGTAATCAATTTCAACCTTACTGACCCACATAAAAACTCAAAGTGAATAGGTAGGGGCTAAGGTGACAGCTCTGTTGGTAAGATGCTGGTCTTGCAAGCATAAGGACCTGAGTTCAATCCCCCAAAATCTACCTTAGAAAACATTAGCATGAAGTGTGCTCATCACCTCAGTGACGGGCAAGTTCTGGGGCTTCCTGTCCAGCCAGCCTAACCTTTGTGGCAAGTTCAGACTAACAAGAGACCCTGTCTCACAAACAAGATGGGGGGGAGGGGGAGGGGAGATGGTGAGCTGTTGTCTTTAAGAGCACTTGCTGCTCTTGCAGAGGACCCCAGTTCGGTCCCAGCACCCACAGCAGGTGGCTCAAACCCCTTAAAGCACCCTCTTTTAGCTTCTGCAGACACCTGTACATGTATGTACATACTAACATGTACACATATACATATGAATAAAAATAAAAACAAATTTTTAACACAAATCCCCGGATGGATGGCACTCAAAGAACGCCAGCATTGTCCTCTGATCTCCCCACACACTAGCACACATATGTCCAAGTCCTGGGTCACCATGAGACAGAATGTGCACAGAGAGAGTGGCGTTGCGATTGCTGGACACCAGCAGAGTCTCTCTCTGTAGCCTCCTCTCTCCCTCCAGCCTCCCAGATGACTGAAATTCCGTATCAGACAGTCATGCATTTGGCCTAAGGAATCATGCAGAAACTTTCTTTGGGAAGAGATAAGAAGTGAGTGCACTCAGTCTTGGGAGCATCACGTCCCCTGCAGCCGGCAGCTATGGAGGCTCTGACAGGAAGTGAAGAGGAGAGCATCGAGTGTGCTCTGCACTTGGAGCAGAGTGGGGCAGAGAGGTCATAGAAAAAGATGGCGTTTTCATGAGTTACTCCTGTTTCCCTACCAGAGGAAAGTTCCTCTGAATTCGATCACTGTTTCAGCACGGGGGGAGGGGATTTGCTTTTGACCCTAAACCTTTCGAGAAATAGTCACCTCTGCTGACTCAGAGGACACACGGAGCGGAAGAGCGGTGGCGACACTTGCCAGGTCATGGATTGGTGTGGAGCATGAGGAGCGCACAGCACAGCGAGAATGAGGGTGCAGCCCGGCCTTTCCCGGCAGCCCAAAGCTACCATGGCTTACCTAACCCATGCAAGGGGAAGGGGCTCAGAGTTCCAGCTCTACATGGCGCCCCTCAATGGGAGCAGACACCACCATAGCTCAAAAAATAACCTTAGACTACTTTTTTATGCGTCTTGGAGAGAAGGGGGGTGTATTCCTTATATTGACTACTGACTGGGAAATTTCTTATAGCCAGGCTGTGGTGGCACATGCCTTTAGCACTTAGGAGACAGAGGCAGGGGGGTCTCTAAAAGGCCAGCATGGTCTGCAAAGCTAGGTTTACACAAAGAAATCCTATCTTGGGGCGGGGGAGGGGGGAGGAGAAAAGAAAGGAAATCAGTTGGCATCCTCGGATAGAAGCTCAATGAGGTGGCAGAGAGCAGGGTTAGAGCAGGAGGCGGGGCCTCAACCAGTAGAGACTACAGTCAGGGAGGGGCCTAACTCCCCACCTAACTCCCCACCTAACTCCCCACGCCATCCTACGAAAAAGTCACACGACAGGGCTGTGAAATAGTTTGGTTAGGAAAGCATTTGCTTGCTAGCATAACAACCTGAGTTTAATCTCCAGAACCCACATAAAAACCTGTCGATGTTAGTACCAGCGTCCAATCCCAGGGGTAGCAAGCTGGGAGGCAGAGGCAGGAAGATCCCCAGAGCTCACTGGCCAACTAGCCCAGCCTGTGTGGCAAAGTTCCAGGCTGATGAGTGACCGGGTCCCCAACAAAAAGAAAAAAGGCTCCCCGAGGACCAACACCCAAGGCTGTCCTCTGCCACACCCACACACGTACACATCTGCACACGAACACACACCCACACTCAACACACAGAACCACCACAGGTCATGAGCTGCTGCTTCGTCCCCTTCTAACCCCAAGCCAGGGAATACTAGATCGTTGTGACACCGCAGAGACCTGTTGGTCCTGTCACTCAGATGCAACCTCTGGCCATTCCCAGTGCACACTCCTTGAAACTGCTGTCTCACTTAGTCTCAGCCCTGCCCTGCCTACAAATGCCCAGCGACGTTTCCAAAGGAACACAGAATTCTTCGCCAGGCTGTCGAAGATCCTGAACAAAGGGAGATCATGTGCTCCGTGGGCGGAGTCGAGGCACCCAGATGTAGACAGAACCTTCTGCTGAACTTTGCTAAGAGAACTCAAGGCAGGCCATGACCTCACTGAGCCTGGGAGCTTGTTTCCTCATTTCTCAGATACCGGAGCAGATGGTGAGAGTCTTTGCCTCACAGGGGTGCTGGGAGGAGAAGACATATCTCCTGTGAGAGCTCAGCACACCTGGCCCTAAGAGGAGGTCACAGGCCAAATCAAACAAGAAAGGACCTGGTTTCCTGCCCAGTGGGCTCAGAGAGGGCAGCACAGGCCTGAAGGGACCTACAGCCTTGTCTCAGAACAGTGAGAAAGGGGCATGAAAAGAGGGGCTGAGGCGGTCATCTTCCCCAATGCTCTGACCATGAGGAAGCTGGTCTCTAACATCCATGCTCTGAGGACCAGAGTTCCAGACTTTTGTAATCACCATGACATACACATCTGAACTTCTAGGGGCCACTGGCCTTGTCCTGTGAACTGATGCTTACATTTGTCCCTTGTCCTCTGATTTCCCTGTCTCTGGGTCACCTTTGACACAGATGATCCCACAGTCCTGTCTGATGAACGGTGTTGTCCACAGCACCGCCTCTCTCCGTCTCCTGTTCGCCCTCAGCTGGAGACCAGAGACCTGGTCCAGGCCTTCCTCCTAGCTGTGAAGGCCCCCTCCTGCCCATCATACTCATCTGCTGACTGGAGCTCCCCTACCCCCGCTTCTGACAGTCAAATCCTCCCCGGCCCTCGAGGCTTGGCTGGAGATTAGCCAGGTCACTTCCTCATTCTTCTCATCTAATTTCTTTCCCAAAGACATTCCTTAACACAGAAGCAGCAAGCTCCACAGGAGTAGCTCCAGCATGCTCCCCAAGTCAAACCTCTGTCCTCCCCTCCGGAGCTACACGCACCAACTCTGCTCCCATACTGCAGCTCAAGGTTATGGAGGTCTCAACTGGCGGCGCTTGGTGCTTCCCACACTCTCACCTCTGCCTCCCTCCGTTTTCTAAAGCTGCACCACTCAGCCAGCCACGAAAGTCCAAGGTGGGCCTGGAGTTCGTGGAGCGATCTGAGCAGTGCTGGAACATTCTCTACCTTGAGCTGAGCTTTGTAATGTCCGCCTCTGCTCGAGACAACACACGACCACGCCAAGCCAAACCCTCACTCACTTCTTTTATTCAAGATGCTTTCATCTCTCTCAACCCTAACACGCTAGGAAAGAAGAGAAACAACTGCTGAGCATGCCTCCCAGCGACATGCTCTCAAATCCGGCTCAACTATTACATGAATGAAAAATAAAGTCTATTTAGGCAAAGGGAGTTGTAAGGGTCTTAGAGTAGGAGGCAGCAATGACGAACAAATATACCAGGAAGGAACCATCAGAAGCAAGGTCCATTATGTGCAAGAGCGAAATGACTATGATTTACTGTTTTTACCTTTGGCCTAGGATACAAGGACTAGGCTAGAGCACCAAGGACCATCTGCCTGAGGAACCTGCTTGTTTTAATTTATGTGCATGTAAATGTCTACATGTGTGTACTTGTACATGCTGATGCTCTGGAGCTTGTGTTGCAGACAGACAATTGTGAGCAGACCCACCACTCCCATGATGGTCCTAGGAACTAAACTCCGTTCTCTGCAAAAGCAGCAAGTGCTCTTTAAAAGGGCGGAGCCATCTCTCCAGCCCCTGCGATGGACTCCACATTCACACAGAATGTTCCAGTCAGTATCCATCTTCTCTTTCTTTTGGCATCTGTGTGTGTGTGTGTGTGTGTGTGTGTGTGTGTGCATATGAGCACATGCAAGCACACATGTGCATGTGCAGGTGGGTGTCCATGTGTGCATTCATGCAGAAATCAGTGGCTACTTTGTTTTTTGAGGCAAGGTCTCTCCCTGAATGTGGAGCTCACTGGCTCCCCACCGGCTAGCTTCAACCCCCAGGGGTCTTTCCCTTTTAGCACTAGGATTACAGAGCATGCTGCTGCTCCTGTTTTTGCATGTGGGTACTGGGGATCTGAACTCAGGGCCTCATACTTGTATGGCAAGCACTTTCCCAAATGTGCCAGCCCCCCTGTGCCTTTAGTAACAGAGATTCGGAGTTGGAATTCATCTGGAGATGATCAGGTCGAGACTACGTTTAACCAGGCTCTGTGCTGCCTTCTTTCTTCCCCTTTTGGTTTCTCTGTGTAGCTCTGGCTGTCCCAGAACTCTTTGGAGACCAGGCTGGCCTGAAACTCACAGAGATCCACCTGCCTCTGTCACCAGAGTACTGGGATTCAATGTACTCAGGGCTGGAGTCAGGGACAGCAGCGCTCCAGGGCTCGCTGGCCAGCAGGGCTGTCTCACACACCAGGCTGTGCCGCCTTTCCACTGTAGCAGAGACAATGCCACGCCAAGTTCCTCCTGGGCACGTGAAAGGACTGCACTGGTTAAGTTCCCTTGGGGTTAAAAGTGCGGTCATTGCACCCAACTTCCATTTGCTCCTATCCCTCATCTCTGGGCTGGAAGTAGCCCTTCAAGAGGGAACTATAACGCAGGGCTTCTCACTGGGTGTTCCCTTACGCAGCAGCAGCTGCTGCTACTGGGAACTCCTAGCCGTGCAATTCTCAGGCTTTCTATAATGAAGCAGGACTTTAGAAATATGGAGGTTTTAGGGGCTGGAGAGATGGCTCAGTGATTTAGAGCACTGGCTGCTCTTCCGGAGGACTTGGGTTCAATTCTCAGCTCCCACATTGTAGCTCATAACTCTAGTTCCAGGAGATTCAACAGACACACATGTAGGAAAACATTAATGCACATAAAATAAAAACAAGTTATTGTAAAAAACAAACACGTGTTTTCTTTGATGGCTGCTGGCAGCGCACATCTTTAATTCCGGCACATGGGAGGCAGAGAGAGGCAAGTGGATCTGAGTTCAAGGACAGCCTAACAAGTTCCAAAACAGCCTGGCTACACCGAGAAACCCTGTCTATAGATAGATAAACAAACAAACAAATAAATAAGGAAAGGGAAATAAGGAGGATTTGACACTGAGAAACCCTGTCTATAAATAAATAAATGAATGATTAAATAAATAAATAAGAAAAGGGAAATAAGGAGCGTTTGCTATGTGGTGTATGTGTGTTTAAATGTGTGTGCCCATGTAGAAGCCAGAGATCAATGTTGGTTGTCTTCCTCAAATACTACACATCTTGGCTTTTGAGACAGCCCCACTGGCCAGCGAGCCCTGGGACGCTGCTGTCCCTGCCTCCCACAGCCCTGTGAGCATAGGACACACTGCTGGAACTCACACTTTCATGTGCGTTCTGGGGAATTGAACTTGGACCTTCATGCTTACAGAGCAAGTACCTAACCGGCTGATCTACCTTCCCAGTCCCAAGTTCCTCATCCTTGGGTAATACTGAGACTCAAAGTGAGTACCGCTCTTCTGGAAGACAGGTGGGAGCTGAGAAAGACTGGAGTGTCCATACGAATGTCAACATGCTCTATGTTTGCTCACACTGACTGCTCCAGGCATGGGAGATCTTTTGTTGTGTTACTAAACCTTTGGGGAGTTATTTTGTAAAGCGGTGATTCTGCCCCAACAGAAACAATAATAATCACTGGCTCTGAGTCTAATCCACTTATCAGGGCCATTACTTAAAACAGGTTTTCCAGCATCAGAAGGCTGGCAATACAAGCCTCAGGAGTTAGACAGCCAGGGTTATTCTGTCCTGGCTGGGAGAGCTCATGCAGAGCCCTTCTACCTACTTCATTCATTCACTCACAGCCTGCTTGGTATGTTAACAATGGTTGAAGCGGAAGTCCACGGAAAGCCAGGATCAGACATCGGCCCGCTGCTGGTGTTGACACATTCCAGCCGCCCTCCCCTCTGGCACCAGTTCAGGCGCCCGCCACTTCTCAGCTGAGAGTATCCAGCGCTTCCTCCAAGACGTCAGCTCACAGAGGATGAGTGTCAGGGGTGCCAGGCAGCTCTCACAGGTCAGTAGCTAGAACGGCAAGCCCAGCCAGGTCCCAGTCAGTCTGAGAGACTTCGATGTCCATCTGACAGTCAAGTTCGGCTCTGACGGGTCTTGTCTAACCCCACTATCTTTCTGTTTCCTCTCCACCTGCAATTCCCTTTCTCCTTAAGTTCCCCTTTGCACCCTGCCTTCTCACATCCTCTCCCTGTGTGACTGACTTAGCACTCCATATCTGACGTGTTGCCCACTGAGGCCTTGGGTTTCATGGAGTCCATGGGGTTAACCCATTGCACAGATGCTTGTCTCCCCATCCATGTATGATTCCTGAAGCTGTGTCCTGTGTTTGGAACACATTCCACATACTCCCAGCCTTGGGACAAGAATAAGAATACACGATGCTTAATAAGTTGATCTGCCAAATGCTGCCTAATGACAGAGCAGTGAAGTACAGAGAGCACCCCAGAAACAATTTGGGAGATAATGTGTGTATCCCATAAAAAGCCCACAGATATGAGACTCGGCATGAAGACGACAGGCCGTCATCTGCTAGGACCCAGCATGTTCCAGGTCTCTTCTTTCAAATAGAAATCCTTCCCTTTGCTCCCAACAGGCTCTGTTCTGTTTGATTATTTTTCAAAGAAAAGAGCACTGCCCTCTGCTACCAAAGCTGTCCTATGGACAATTTGCTTTGTGTGTGTGTTGTAGGGGGAAGGGGCTTGCTCTCTCTGTATGTTTAAGACAGGGTCTCTCATTGATCACTGACAAGGCTGGCCGGTCAGCGGGCTCTGGGTGCTGTTCTCAGTGTACAAACTCAGGTTCTCATGCTTGCACTATCCCCACTGAACGATCTGTCTTCTTAGCCCAGTCCATATGCCCCATTTTTTGAGAAAGGGTCTCACTTTGTTAGCTCAGGCTGCCCTCATACTCTTCCTGCCTCAGCCTTGAGAGTGCTAGAATCTGAGTCTGCACACACAGATTTCCCTGGGTTAGTTCAGGGTTTACTGACTTAGACCTAGTCTTTGGCCACTCACCAGACCGGGCAGGAAAGCATTCCATCCCGTTCTCACATCACAATGTACAGGCCTCTCTGTCAGGTGCTCCTCTTCTGGAAGGTTCTTCCCTAGTCCCACCAAAATCGCTGCCAGGCACAGCCACAGAGCAGCTGGCCCCAGGTTTGTTGAACCTGAAACTGCCCCCAGCCTTCTTCACCTCCCCTCCCTTAGAAACCACACAGGAGAAACAGTTGACGCCTCAGGCAAAACTGTGCAAGATGCTAGGACAGGGGTCACTGGCTAGGGCTCTCCTCAGGCTGAGTCTGAGAGTCGTGTTCAGCTCTGGCCCTGAGCAAGTCATTGGCTTCTTGCTACTTGCTGGCTGTATGATGTTGGACAAGTCATGTGACCTCATGACATCTTAGCTTTCCCATCTGTAAATTGGGGCTATTGAGATTAGCCTACCTTCTAGGGCTGCTGTATACAAGGGGACAGAGATACTTGGCGCAGTGCCTGGAGCACAGGAAACAGCCCACACGCCAGCTGTTACTTCCTTGCTTTGACGGCCTCCAAGAGCATGAAGGACAGTGCGAGACTACCTACCGGGAGCCAGAAGTACAGAATATCATCAGTAGGTTTCCCCGTGAACCGAGATCTGATGAGTTATTCGGAATCTGCGAGTGAGGGTAAGGAGACGGCCCAGTTCACAAGGTACTGGCTTTTCAAGCAGCAGGAGTCCACCCATAGAACTGACATTCTAAAACTCAGTACTGGGGGCTGGAGAGATGGGTCAACGTTAGAGAGCAAATCTGGCTTTTCCAGAGGACCTAAGTTTAGTTTTCAGCTGCATGTAGCTCCAGCTCCAGGGATCTGACAGCGTCTTCTGGATGCCACGGCACCTGTATTCACATCCACATACCCCACACTCACACACGTAATACAAAAGTAAAAATTACCTTTCTGGGGGGGAGCAGGGAAGAAGGGGATTGAGACAGGGTTTCTCTGTGTAGCCCTGGCTGTCCTAGACTAGCTTTTATAGACCAGGCTGGCCTCGAACTCAGAGATCTGCCTGCCTCTGTCTCCCCAAGTGCTGGGATTACAGGCCACTGCACCTGGCTAAAATAACCTTAAAAAAACACAAAACACACACAAAAAAAGGCGTGGGGTAGACTTGTAATCCCAGCAGTGGGGAGACGGAGACTGAAGGATCTCAGGGAGTTGCTGGCCAGCCAGGCTGGAAGAGCAGTGGGAGACCTGGGGAGATGGCCTCGGATACAGGGCTTTCTTCATCTCTCAAGCAACATGTATGAGGCCTGGAGTCTGCATCGCCAGACGGCATGGATGCTGCAGCCCACCCATTATTCCAGCTCGGGGTCCCCGGAGCAAGGGGGCCGGCTACATTACTCACATTAGCAAACTCTAGGTTCTGGGTTCAACTGAAGGACGGCGCCTCAATATATAAGGCAGCACATGGTCAGGAAGACTCCTGAGTCAGCCCGATCTCCAAAGGCACACATACCGCACACATACATGCATCCACATAGAGTACACACCCCCATGTTAATGTGCATAAAATATACACATGCACACCACACATGGGTGTGTGTCAACTGAAGTGACACCTTCTGACTTCCACATGTATGTGCACACGTAAACCACACACACTTGACCACACACACACAAGAAATCTGTGGGTGAATTCCCACATATATAACGAGTTGGTTCTGTTCTACCAAAGCAAATGGACACACCCAACAGGCAGCTGGGCCCTCAGCTAGCCAGCACACTGATAGCCACAGGACATTTTGCAAGTCAGAAGCTGCAGAGCACAGCACTGGGTTCGCCAAACCTGCGGCTCTGTTCTCCTTCTCTCAAAAGGAAGGGGGGCCTCCTTGATTCCCTCCCCAGCTGACATCCCTCTCTCCTTCCTGCTGACTCAGCCCTGCAGTTACTTGTTCCCAGGACCTTGCTGAGCCATGTCCTGGGAGGTAACACCCACACAGGACAGCCAGACTAACCCCACACATGCAACCATTAAAAATTAGCTCCAGAGATCTTCAGAAGCAGAGAAAGTCCTCAGAGGGAAGGGGCTCGGGGACAGAGCGTGATGAGCAGGTTTGTGTGTAGCATCTAACAAGTCTTGACTGCAGACACAAGACATTTTTATTCTTTGAGAAAAGGATGAGAAATTGTTCTTATGCACTTGCCATGGAAAGTGCTTAGCTCAGCAAATTCCACAAGCTGAAAGGAGCCAAAACAACACCATGACAGGAATCTCCTCCTGCCAGCCCGCAGGCTTCTCATCAAATCTCTGCACGGCCAGGTAAGGGCCGTGCCTGCATAGGGCCGTTGGATTCTGGGACTGCGGCCAGCATCGTGTAACTGCTGTAAGCTGAAAAGAAAGTCCCTTTCAGACACAGGGCTCAGTGCCAGTCTTAGCCATTCTGGATGGATTTTTTTTTTTTTTTAAGGTGAGGATGAGAATAAAAGGCAAAATCTGAGAGAGGACAATCCAGTGGTTGCTAACTCTGGCTGGCAAGCAGCAGCAGCACCTAGGAGTTAGAAGCACACATTCCGCCCCTCTCCCAGGATCCCAGCTCTCGGGAAGCACAGGCAGGAGGCTTGCTGTGTATATGAGGCCAGCCTGATCCAGTCTGCAGAGTGAGTTCCAGGTCAGCCACATACATAGTCAGATCTGCCTGAGAACAGGTGGGGACAGAGCTGGTAAGCATCTTCTATGGAAGCATGAGGACCTGAGTTTGTGTCTCAAGCATTCGCATGAAAAATACAGTGGGTTATCAGAGTAGGTGGATCCTCAGAGTCTACAGGCCAACCACTCTAGCCAATCAGTGAGCAGTGAATTCCGTGACAGACTCTGAAATGATGAGGGGAAGAACACTGGAGGAAGACATACCCATGTTGACCTCTGGCAGTAAGAAAGGAGGAAAGGAAAGAAGGAAGGAACAGTGAGAGAAAGGGCAGGCCAATGAGATGGCTTGGCCTGCAGCCTGATGAGCTGAGCCAGGACCCACAGGGTGGAAGGTGAGAACCAGCTTCTGAAAGTTGTCCTCTGACCTCCACTCGGGTGCTATGATTCAGCCAACACAAACAGACATGCCCAAATAAGTAAACAAAGGTAATTTTTAAAAACTTTAAAAAGTCTTAGGGTCATATCTGCAGACTTTTAGAAGGTTGAACTCAGTGACAGTGGGGTCAGATGACACTCCAGAGAGGCTCCTACCTCAGATGCCAAAGACAACCACCTCAAAAGTTCTCAGAGCTAGACAGGACAAGTGTCGTTACAAAGCCAGAGCATCCATGAAGGCAGCGCTGACCTCAGATGCTGGAGTATGATTAGGCCTTGAGAAAATACCAGCAGGTCTCAGTTTTCATGTCTATGGAATGGACAAATATCTGAATGCTGAGAGATGGCTCAGCAGTTACCAGAACTTGCTGCTCTTGCAAAAGACCCACGTTTGGTTCTCACAACCCACATTCGGCTGCTCACAGCTGCCTGTAATTCCAGCTGCAGGGGGACCCAGGTCGCTGTCCTGTTCTCTGCCCACACTTGCAAGTGCACACTCACACACACGCACACATACGCACATTAAAAATTTAAAAAAATCTTTACAAAACTAGAGCACTTTCTAAAAAGTGCTAATGGTTGGCCAGGGAAAGCCAGCTTCTCTGGGACATTTTCATGGGTTCTGAGGCTCCGGCCCCACTGCAGTACCTTCTCCTGCAGCCCTACCCCCTTGTGGAAAGCAGCACACAAGAAGGATTCCAGAGAGCAAAGAGATCAGTCAAAGGCAAGACTGATCGGTGATGGTGTGTGTGGAGGAAGGAAATGGCTCACAAGAAGCTGCATTGACTACCCTGAGAAGACGCTAAAGAGCAAGCCCCTAACAGCAGCTGGAGACATGGAAGTTCTACAAGGGATGTAAGGATGCAGTTTCAGGCAGGAAGAGGTGGTGCGCGCCTGTAATCTCAGCACTTGGGAAGCAGAGGAAGACAAATCTCTGAGTTTGAGTGAGTTCCATGACAGCAAGAACAACACAGAAAAAACCCAGTGTAAAAAAAAAAAAATTAAATCCCTTTTAAGGGATTAAAAATCTCAGGCCTTTCATATTGTCCAACATATTGTCTGGCATGGGGTGATTTTCTGGGGCCACGGAAGCTGGTTCTACCTCACAGTACTTCGCATCCCCACTTTTTGTGAGGGGCGAGGCCTGCTCTCCATAGTCTATGTGACCGGTTAAAACAGGAAGGAGTCTACACTTTCCACAGAATTGACTGCTGTGACCCTAGTGCTCACTGTGGCTACAGGGTGGTCACACTCTATAGGCTTCACCTCCAGTACCTAGACTTATGGATCCTGGAGGGGGTGGTGGGATCACCCAAAATCTGGCATATCCTCTGATCCTAACCATACAAAACATGGATGTGTCAGAATATAGACAAAGGAAGTGCTCATTCAACTGGCTTGCCAATAATCTCAATTCCTCTGGAGGCTGAGGCAGGAGGATTACATATTCAAGGTCAGCTTGGGCTACAGAGTATTTCAAAGCCAATTTTGTACAACTTACTCTATTGTGTGTCCAAAGCAAGAAGGGGGCCACGGAGATGGCTCAGCAATAACATGGCTGGCCTAAGCTCTGTCCCCGTGACCCACACAGAAACCTGACCATCACAAGTTGTCCTCTGACCTACACACATGCTCACACACACACAGACAAGTGTGCATGCACACACATGTGCAGACACACACATAGATGAGATGTAAGGCTGGTCACTCAGCGGCACTGTACTTGCTAAGCACGTAGGAGGCTCAGGCCCCAGGACCAAAAACAAAACAAAAATCGGTTGGTTGGACTGTAGGGTCATCATCTTTTCCCTTATTTACAGAATTTTTTACACTGATTTTATATTTTAAATTTTTAACTAAAGCCAGGTACAGTGGAGCGCACCTTGAACCGCGGCACTCGGGAGACAGGAGCAGACAGACTTCTGTGAGTTCACGGCCAGCTCCATTTATACAGAGAGACCCAGTCTCACACAAACAAAACACATTAAACATATGGCAAAAACATTAAGAATTATGGGCTGAATGTGCATGCCCCTACCCCCACATTCTTAGGTTGAAATCTAATATGGCAGGATCTGGAGGTAGAGTCTTTGGGAAGAGATTAAGCTATAGATGTAAATCCTCGTGGTGGGGCCTGAGAGCCACCATGAAGAAATGCAGCAGAAGCCAGAGTCGACCACCATGCCATGACGGCACCCTGGCCTCTGAGTCCCCGTCCACCCTTCAAAGTGATAAGAAAGAAGCAGCTGGTTCATAAACTACTGCATCTTTGTCATTGTCACAACAGCCCACAAGGAGGAAGACAGGAGGCTTCCAGGATTCACTCATGTCTCAGAGTGTGCAACGTGCAGAAAAACAGCATTCAACTGAGGCGGGAAGGGTGGGTGACCGGGTTATAACTCACGTGACAACCAATTCCCCTACAATACCAGGCTACGACCCTTTAATTCAGTTTCTTATGTTGTGGAACCATAAAATTATTCTCATTGATACCTCATAACTGTAACTTTGCTACTGTTGTGAACCGTAATTTAAGTATCTGATATGCAGAATATCTGACATTCGATCCCTGTGAAAGGGTCGTTTGACCCCTCACCCCCAAAGATGGGTCTTGACCCACGGGTTGAGAACCACTGAGCTAGCCTGGGCTATGGAAGTGGGCGCAGACTCACGGGGGAGGGGCGGGCGGATGCAGATGGCGGATTGGAGAGGCTAGCAGCCGAGGAAACTGCCACTAGCGGAGCTGTCCAACTTCAGAGGTAACTGGCAAGGCTCAGGCCCCTGACCAGGGTCTGCAGCATGTGGAGGAGGGAAACTGGATGTCACCTGTCTGCACGGGTTTCCACATCTCTCTTTGGAACCTAAACAGGTTGCGACGAAAACATGGTGAGCAGAGGCATCTAACCCGGATCTCCCAGCTGAGGGCCCCTTCGGCTTTCTGGCTTACCCAAGAGTCCCTACAAATATCATTATTTTCTGCTCCTGCAGTTCCCTCCATCATAACACATGTAAGTAACAGGGTATGTTGGTGAGCCCCTGTAATCTCAGCACCTGGGAGCCTCAGGTGAAGATAAGGGTGGGCTATACAAGACCCTGGGGGTGGGGCGGAGCGGATAACATCCACTTGCTGCAAGTCTGTCTCCATGAAAACGCTCCGACCGGCCTTCTAGTCCTTACCCCTAACTGTAAGAGACCCATCTGTTTATCTCCATTTCTCTTCCGGGCCGAAAAGCCTGTGCTAAGCGCGTCTGGTGATGTCAGGGGAGGACCCCAGAGGAATCTCAGCCACCCTGGCTCAGGTTACCACCACCTTTTGTTTGCCAGGCTGCGGACTTGCTCTTCCTGCCCTTCCCAGCTTCCTATTTTAATTTCCTTTTTCTCCCTGTTCACTACTGTCAATGCAGACAATAAACAGAGAGAATGAGAGGCAGTGAACACACTCAATGGAGTTACCTGCTAATGGCAGATCACCCGATCGCCGTCGGGAAATCAGAGGTTGACAAGTGGACAAAGAACGAAGAGGCTTCATTGTTACCCACAGGACTTGTTATCTCAAGGCCTGTCCTGTCCTGTCCCCAAAACCTAACTGCCAAGCTTTAAACCTGTGACCCTCAGGGAGGGGAAGCTTTTGCCCCAGGGGGCTCCTGGCAGCCTGCAGAGATTCAAAGGTCCTGTTTTGCAGGGCCAGGCACCTGTTGTTCTAAGGGGAAAGGAAGTCCGTGGTTTATGTTTTTATCAGAATTCGGGGATTATTTTGTTCTAGTGAGGCCAGCCATGTGCTTTCAGAAGCAATAAAGGGAGTAAAACAAGCTTGGGAATGATGTAAACCTGATCCCCCGGGCAGACCACTGCTCACCAGGCAGCGCTCCCATTCACAGCTCCCGCCCTCTCCGGTTACACGGCAAAGGGCTCCCAACTCCCAGACACCGAAGCGGCCAGCAGTCAGAGACAGCCACTGTGAGTGGTGCAGGACATGGGGACACCGTGGCAGACCAGGGAAAATGAAGGCTGGAGAGAAGAGGAGAGGCTTAGGGGGCTGTTACTGGAAACTCTCAAGAGCAAAGCCAGCCATTCAGCCCGATTCACAGATCACACAGAAACAGCACTGTGCACCAGACCAGACAGACAACCTGGCTAGATGTACTCTCCATCCTCAAGCCTTACACCAACCGCCAGAGAAGCCACACTGCCTCCATTTTCTAAAACTCTCCCAACACCAAGCATTTTGTTACAATTCAGATGGCTCAGTGGTGATCAAAATCTAGAAAGAACACACAGGTTCACGGACCGGCGATTAGGTGAACAAAATATCTACATCCATGCTGTGGATTACTATTTAGTCATAAGCAAGGGAATACAGTGCTGATATACGGACAACATGGACGACCCTGAAACATTAGGCCACATGAAAGAAGCTGATCTCAGAGACCACGTGTCTTCTTGTGATGAGTCTTGAACGCAGAGAAAAGGTTTGGGGAGGAAGGAACGGAGAGTGGCTGCCAATGGATTGATGACAATGCTGTAAATTTAGACAGGAGTAACAGCTGCATACCCTTTCCAGGACACTGAAAGCCACTCAAGCGCACCCATTAAAGGGATGAATTCTGCGGTATAGAAATCTCAATAAATTTATTGCTGAAAAAGCGGGCTTGCAGCTTTGCTGAATGCAAACTGGTCTCCCGTTTTTGTGTACAGTGCATACAGATTCCATTTACCCTATATTAATAAGAAGAAGGTACTTTTGAATATTAACCATTGATTGTGAGTAAACAATGTGTGGCCCCGCCCACAGCTACTTCTCACTATCCGACCCTCTGGCGGTGCGTCCTGTGTTTCTCCCTGCCCTGCCTGGCCATCAGCAAAGGCCAGCTCCTGTGCTCTCCCCAGTGTCTTGCAATCCTGTAGCTCAGGCAGAGGCAGGCCCGTGCATGCTGAGATGGAAAACTGCAGGCATGAGCAGCTCAGCTGGAGAAGAGGGCCTTGCTATGCTCATCTGCCTTGAGAGGAGGAATTATTGAGTATGTTTAATGCTCTCCTCTGGAACCGAAACTGATGTGAGGAAAGGAGGCACCTTGGATCTTTAAAATATCGTCAACACAGTGGTGCACTTGGAAGGAGGTGTTTCTCTGAGAGTCTGAGGACAGCCTGGTTTACAGAGCGAGTTCCAGAAAAGCCAGAGCTACATAGGGAGACCTTGTTTGAAACAAACAAACAAACAAACCCCAAGCAAAACAACATATATATTTTTGCTGCTTATGTATGCATTTCTAAAATTCTGCTGCCTCGGGCATAACTCATTTGATAGTGTGCTTGCCGAGCACCTGAGGTGCAGAGTCCGGACTGCAATCCCAGGTAGGGGCAGGAGGGTCAGAAGTTCAACGTCATGCCTAATTATCTAATGAATTTGAGGACAGCCTGAGCTACGTGACTACGTGAGATCCTTTTTCAAACAAACACAAATCTCCTGGGCACCTGCTCGATGTTGGGATGGCACACTGAAGGAGCTGTGGCGGAGGTGACATCATAGCAAACGAGGCAAAAGCTGACCCCTGGTGGCAGGAGGGTGCTCCAAATACAGGGGAGGAGGATGGAGGAGGCTGGGGACAGTTCTAAGCCGCGTGCTCCTAGGAGGTCACTGAGAAGGTGACTATAAACCAAAGGAAGCAAAGAGGGGAGGGAGGGAGCATGCTGCTACGAATGAGGTTTTAGGGGAAGGACAGAACACGTACAGAGAGACAGAACGTGCCAAAGGAGTTTGGGAGCAAGAACTGGGCTCAGGGCTTAAGAACAGGTGTTGCCCTTGCAGAAGGCCTGAGTTCAGCTCCCGGCAGCCATGTTGAGCAGCCATAACACCAACTGCAGGGAATGTGATGCCCTCTTCTGGCCTCTTTAGATACCAGTACAAACATGGGTATACTCACACTGACACACCCCCATCCATAAATAAAAATAAAACAAAAAAATTAAAAAGTAGTAATAAGTTGGGTGTGGTGGCCCATGCCCTTAAACCTGTCACTCAGGAGGCAGAGGCAGGCCGGTTTCTCTGAATCTGAGGCCAACCTGGTCTACATAGTAAACTCCAGGCCAGCCAAACCTACAAAATCCTGTCTCAAAAAGAAAAAAAAACAAAACAAAACAAAAATAAAGCTAAATATCAGTGAGGGAACAGGGGAGAAAGGGCACTGAGTGGTGAGCTCAGCGTGGTAAGGTGTCCTCTCTTCCTCAGGACTGCTTTGGGTCAGGGTCTCTCGCTGACCCGGGAGCTCACTGTTTATTGCCAGGCTGGCTGGCAAGCCTGGGGAGCATGCACCCTTCCACCTCCACCCTCTGCCCAGCACTGGCATTCCAGATGTAAGGCAAGCCTGCTTTTGTGTGGGTGCTGGGATGACAGGACCTCACCATGTAACTCTATCACGACAGAGTACTCAGCACACAGACCACACTGGCCTCCAAGGCAGAGATCCACCTGCCTCTGCCTCCCAAGTCCTGGGGATGAAAGGGTTCACCACAAGCAGTCCAGCCCTGCTTTCTGAAGTAGCTCCTGACATTCTGACACAATCCTTCCAACACCTGTAAAACCTGAAGACTCATTTCTCCTTGGCAAGGGGGCGCAGAACTCATCCCAAGCTGTCCCTAGGCTGGAAACTCCAGGGGGAGTCTCTGGGGCCACCTGACCTCTGCTGTGAGGCAAAGCAGCAGCAGGGTTTCCATGCCTGCTGTTCAAGGGCTTCCTGGCCAAGTGGGAAAAACAAGCCTTCAAACTGCCACTACTGGGTGGGTTTGCAGGTGTTACTTTTCTTTCTTGGGATATTCAGAACTAGGATCTATAGGAGACAAAGGCAACTCCAGTGGTGGTGGTTGAGCCCTTCGTGAACGTCCTTCATGAACGGGCGGTTTAAGGAGCAGCCGCCACACACTCTGGGAATCACAATAGTGTGGAACAAGCAAAGATTTGGTACTCTAAACCACAAGCATCATCATTTGCTCCTTAATTTGTTTGTTTGGTACAGGGTCTCATGTAGCCTAGTCTGGCCTCAGGTTCATTAAGTAGCCCAAACCACCCCTGAAATCCTAATACCCAATCCCCTCGTGTGTGTGTATGTGTGTGTGTGTGTACATGTACCACAAACCAAGCTCATTTTTAAAATAATGAAAGAAAAGAAAAAAAATCAGGCTGGGCTTTGTGGTACACACCTGTAATCACAGCAATTTGAGAGTTTTCGGCCAGCCAGAGGTACCTAATGAGACCATGTCTCAAAAACAAAAACCCAAAACCAACAATAACAACTCACCCTTTCTTTCCTTCCTTTCTTCCTTCCTTCCTTCCTTCCTTCTTTCCTTCCTTCCTTCCTTTCTTTCTTTCAACAGGGTCTCTCTACACTACCATCCTGCTCAATTTTTTTTTGATGAATATACATGATTTGTTTTTTCCTCCAAAACTGATTCTATAGTCAAAGACTACTCACTTTGTAGAAAATGCTAGACTCGATACTTCTGAGGATGAAGTCAATCTACAAAAGATACTCTCTTCCAGTCCCAAGAGGGAGGTGGAACAGACAAGCCTACTCTCTGGCTGTCGGTGCCATTCCACAGCGTTGGTCATCCTCACTCTGAAATACTCCATTCGGTCCTCCTGGTCTTGCTCACCTATGGCCCACGTTTGCATTTGAAGGCAGCTTTCAGCTGCATCCGCTTTCAGTAAGAATACCACACCAGGGGCTACTCAGCAGGCGCGCCAAACCGGAGACCCCTGAAGGGAAAGACCTAGCCTAGCCAGCGGTTCTGACCTCCACTCATCTGTTACCTCCATATGTTTACGCTCATGGACGGACACACACACCAATAAAGACGTGGTTACTTTTTAAATTCAAAACGAAACAACAGCGCCTCTTATGCTGGCAGGCCTAGTTCGGGTCTTGGTGCTCACAAACCACCTTAGCCTGCTGAACTCCTCTGACTGGCACCAACCCAGGCACCAACTCCTCACTAGTCGGGAAGCTTCTTTTTGTAGCAGATTGAGACAATCACCAAAAGCCACAACTGGTCAAACTTCAGAGACTTAACTGACTATGGGATGCCCGGCCCAGCTACATACCCCTGAATGTACACCTATGAAGTGTTTATCATAGAGTCATCTAAACAAGACCTGAGCAATGACAAGTTCACACACCAGTACAGATTGGGGGGCGGGGGGTGTCTCACAAGGCCCTGCCCCTAGACGGAGAGCTACACGTACGAATGGTGGGTGGCTGAGAGAGAAGAAGGGTTGTTCTTTCTCAGGGATGAGCCCCAAGAGGTGTCCAATACCAAGAAGTTGACCCTAAACACAAATGAGCAACACCAAATGAATTCAGCAGGCTGCACTTATAAACATGTGTAACAATAATTAACAAATAAGAGACCATGAACCTGAGGAGGCGGAGTCGTGGAGAGATACAGTACTTGTGAAATTCTTAATAAATAAGTAAATTTAAAAGAAAAAAACTTCTGGCAACTAGGGAGGTGGCTCAGTGAGTAATGCGCTGGCTCTATCAGTGTGAGGAGAGGCAGGCAATGGTGGCCTGCCTGTAATCCAGGAGCAAACAAACAGGAGAGAGAGGATCCTCAGGGCAAGGTACCCAAATCAGCAAACCCTTTGTTCAAGCTTAGAGACCTGCGTCAGTATGTAAACGGTGAAAAGCGCCTGAGGAAGACACCCAAGGCCAACCCCTTTCCTCCACACAGGCACATACACATAACACATGCGTGCCTCCACACCACACACACAAACACACGAGAGAGACGGTGCTTTATTTATCTATTTTTTTTTCTAATTCTGTTCTTTCCGTTAACTCGAAATGAGTTTAATTGTCTAACTATCACTTGAGCAAAACCCAAACCGCCAACTAACATCCTGATTGATGGTCCGGGCTCCTTGCATTCCAGGCTAATGACTCTGTAATTATAAATTCCAGTCCTCTCTGGAAGAGCCTGGCACTCACTCCAGGAGCCAGGCCACTGGCACCGCACTCAGGGCAGGGAGCTGGCTATGTCAGTCACTTGGCAAGTGGGGCGGGGGCTGGTGGCATGGATATGCAGCGGAGGACAGGCCCTTGTTAGGGAACAAGACCTCCCTGAGGGACAAGCAGATCTGTTATATTTGGATGTGTGGACTGTGGTGTCCATAGGAGAACAGGCACTGCTCAGGTCGTGTTGGGCGAGGGGCCAGATGCAAAGCAGGAGCTGAGGGGAAGTCAGTACACACCGAGCATGTGGAGCACGTAGGACGAGACGCCGCTGAGTCGCACTGGGTGGAAACTGAGGAGTTGATGGGACAGGTCAGATAGGTGAGGCTTCAGAACTGCCGGGGGATCCTCAGATTTGGTACAAAAAAGCAAAAGGAGCCAACAGAGAGCTCCTAAAAAACGAAGTTCGGGAAGGCGGAACTGAGGCATTAAGCTCGGTGGGAAAGGCAGACAAGGCGTTCTCAACCAGACTTCTGTCCTCGGGGTGGCACGCCTGACCTCCTGCCCGTCTTTAGTCCCCTACCCTCTGTCGGTAACCTGCAGCTGTGTCTAAACCAGCTTTCCTGGGCAGAGTGGGGCTCTCACACTCTGGGCAGACAGCCCCTCTCCCTGATGCCACAGGGACCTCACGCCACAGGTCTCCTCGGTAGCTATACCTGGGCCAGCATGCCAAACTGCCTTGCTAGTTTTTGAAAATATTTACTTTTAAAAAGGTTATTGATATGGGGGCTGGAGAGATGGTTCAGCGGTTAAGAGCACTGTCTACTCTTCTGAAGGTCCTGAGTTCAATTCCCAGCACCTGCATGGTGGCTCACAACCATCTATAATGAGATCTGGTGCCCTCTTCTGGTGTGTACACATACATGCAGGCAGAGTATTGTACAAATAATAAATAAATGTAAAAAAAGAAAAAAGTGTAGATATGCTCGTGATGGGGGCTTGATCATGTTTAAGTACAGCACATGTGCAGCAGCCATGAAAGCCAGAAGAGGGCGCCAGATCTCCTGAAACTGGACTTGCACGTGCTTGGGAACTGTCACGTGGGTACTGAGAACCACTCGGGGACCCTACAGCAAGAGCAGTGCATGCATGCTCTTAGCCACTGAGCCCTCCGTGCAGCTCTTGCCTGGCTGTTTTCACCCCAGTGCCCTAGCATTTGTCCTTGGTCATGCTTGCTTCCCTGAGGTACACAACCGATGCCTGCAGACATGTGTATACACAACCATGAAACTGTCACCACAATGGTGGCGATAAGTATAAAATCTCCGGAAGTTTGAGTTTCTCTGCTTTTTCTTCTAACATACAATAACAAGTTTACCTTCTTAACACAGTTCTAGAATTGTCTCTTGGGTGTTTGAAGCACAGGTGCATGCATGCCATGGCATGAGTTTGCAGGTCAGGACAACTGTCGGGAGTGGGCTCTCTCCTTCCACCGTGTTTTTAGGCGGGGTCTCTCTTGTTCTCCCTGCTACTTCAGGCTGCCTGGCCTGTAAGCTTCCAGGCGACTCTCTGTCTCTCAGACTTCCATCTTATATAGGAGAATTGGGGTTACAGATGTACACCCCTGCATCTATCTGTCTTTTTTCATGGACTCCAGAGGGCGAACTCTCGGCACTGGGCACGCCCAACAAGCACTTTTACCTGCTGAGCCATCTCACCCACCCTTAACACATTTGCAGTCACCAACATACTGTTAACTACCAGTAGAGTATTGTGCACCGGGTGTCCACAACTTACGACTGTAACTCAGAACCCACTGATGAACACCTTCCCCTGGCCTTCTCCCCTTCCTCCTTGGCAACAGTCATCTGCCTACACTGGGCTCCAGGTTTGTGGTTTTAGTGTCCTTGTGCAGCTGTACGCTTGCTGGTTTGCCTCCAGGTCTGTCCCAGCCCTGTGCTGTAAGAAGCTGGTGATAGTCTTCTGTGCACAGCATGTTTTCTCTGGCCGCTCCCATTACAGGTGGACACCCACACTGTTTCCACATCTTGGCTATTCTGCATAAGGCTGCACATGACAGCATGTATCTTCCCGAGACTCTGATTCGAGTACCCTCTGGGATAGATATTCCATAGTGGGACTGCTGGGTAATGTGGTGATTCTTTCATTTTTAGGGTTTTAAGAAAAGACGTGTTTAATGTGTGTGCTTGTATGTGTGTCTGTGTAAGCTTATGTGCGCCACAAGAATTATTCAGATACATGCAGAGATCTAAAGACATTTGCTAACAAGTGGGTGCTGGGAATTCAAACTCAAGTCTTCTAGAGCAGCAAGTTTTAGCTGCCAGGCCCTCTCTGAAGCCCTAGTTGTTTGTCCTTCTTTCTACATGCCTTTATTTTGTGGATGAGGAAAGGGAATGAATGTGGAGGACAGAGAATAACTTACGGGAGTTGGTTCTCTCCTTCTACCATGTATGTCGAGGATGGAAACTTGGTCATCAGGTTTGGCAACAAGTGTCTTTACCCACTGAGCCATCTTGTCAGCTTATATTTTAATTAATTGAGTAATTGCCATACTGTTTTCTGTGGTAGCTGAACCTCAACACTTGCTCTCATCAAGCTTGTACTATATACTAGTTTCCAAGTTACCGAGACCAGCAGAACATCAAGGTTGAGATAGGAGTACTGCAGAGGTGGAACAAAAGTAATACTTTCTAACTATGAAGTAAGTATCTAAGAAAAACAGTATCAATACATGAACTCCAGTTGCAAACTATGTAAAGCGATAAAGCGCAGACACTATAAACACTGACCTCTGTGGTTGAGAAATGGATGCCCTGCTCAATCCGATGTCCTGTTAACTGAGGTGACAGCGAGACAATAAACATGTCTGGCTTTGGGGAGACAGCCCCACCTTGGTCTTGAAAGTACTCTAGGGCTTACATTAAGCAGCTCCCTGCAACTTACAGGTTATGAAAAGGACCCAAGACAAAATCATAAACTTGTGTAAAACATTGAGCTTCTTTGAAAAATGCAACTCAGTTCCAAGGTTCTCAAGTGTGAACTTTGTGACAACATGGCAGTTATCAAATGATTGACAGGCCCGAATCAGAATCCTGATGGTCCAGGAGCACCTGTCATTGCCGTTAGCCACTGTTCTGTTACTGTGATAAAACACCACGTCTAAAGCAAGTTATAGAAGAAAGACAGCGTTTACTTGGGGATGAGGCTCGATGATGGTGGAGAGGGCGCATGGTAGCAGGAGCAGGAAGCGGAGAAACGCTAGGAATGGCGGGAGGCTTTGAGAGCTCAGAGCCCACCCCAAATGACACACTTCCTCCAATAAAGCCAACATTCCTAAACCGACACAAACAGTGACACCAACTTGGGAACCAAGTATTCAAATGCCTGAGATGGTGAGAGATATTTTTCAGTCAAAATACCACATTCCACTCCTTGACTTTATTATAATGCAAAGTACATTTCATCCACCTTCAAAAGTGCCCACAGTCTTTCACAGTCTCAACACTGTTTGCAAGTTCAAGGTCTCTTCCGCAATTCAAGGCACTGATTTAACCATAACTCCCTGAAAAAGCATTAAACAAACTCATACCCCCAACGTACAATGGCACTGAATTTACATTGCCATCCCAAAAGGGAGGAATGGGGGGATGGTGAGGAAATGCTGAGTCCAGGCAAGACTGGAAAACAGCAAGAGCAAATTCTCTAGCTCTAGGGCTGGGATGCCCTTCCCGCTGTGCTGCCTGCAATCTCTGTCTCTCTCTTCCCCCACCTCCTGTCTGGAGGGCTCCACTCCCTGTTTGCAGCTCTCCTTTGGAAACACCTCATTGCTCTGGTGTATCCAATATCTTGGGGGTCTCCAACACAACCCAGGATTTCCTTCCATAGCTTCACACAATGGTCTCTCAAGACTCCTGTCCTCTCAGAGCCTTCAGACAGGGACTTCCCTGCATTGGCAGCTTCGGGGCAGCTTTATGGCCTTCCGAGACTGTGGAGGAAACTTCCATCATTCCTTAACTCTTGCATCTTTCTTGAGTCTACTGCCAAGTGACAAGTTCAGCTCCCAGCTTGGAATAGCCCCTGGTGCCTGGAACCAAGCAGTTGCTTTTCAGGAGCAGAAAATGCCTCCTGGCTCTCACAAGTTGGAAGCATAGCTTGGTGGGGTCTTGCCTTTCCCTTTATTCCCTTTATTATCTTTCAGCACAAGCCCTGGCTGCAACGCTAAGTTGTTAGTGTCCTTTTTCTCTCCAAACTATACATTGTTGTGTTTCTTTTCTGCTCGATTTGCTCTTTTTCATTGTAGACCTGAGTAAAAGTGATTACTAATAACCACATGACAGAGCCAATATTAGGCTGCCTTGAAACCTCCTCTGTCAAAGAAATCAATTTGTTACTTTTAAATTTAGCTTCAAGCAAGTTCTGAGGACAAAGGTAGAAGGCGGCCACATTATTTTTTAAGATATCACAAGAATGGTCTCTAGCTCAGCTGCTAATACTGTTCCCCTTAGAATCCTCTTGAGCTGGGCCTTCACAGGCCACATTGTTCTCAGGTCTGTCTTCCAGGATTTGAATAGGATGGCCCATTAAGCCCCTGCTCACAGCATTTAGCTGTTTTCCTAGTCTAAAATCTCAAGGCTTTACACATTCATAAACAAACAAACAAACAGCATGGTCTGGCCTGTCACAGCAATATCTCACCTCTTATTCCAACTTCCATATCTACTATGTTCTATTAAAAAGACCATAACTACTATATCATATAGAAGAAGAAATATGCTTGGTCTTAGAGTTCCAGAGAATAAAAGATCATGACCACAGAGAGGAGGCATGCCACTGAGCAGGAAGCTGGGAGCTTTTATCTTCTGCACAGAGAACACTGGGAATGAATGATGGGAGGCTTTAAGACCTCAAGGCCCACCCCAATGACATGCTTCCTCCAGCAAGATCACACCTCCGAACCTACCCAAACAGTGCCGCCAACTGAGAACCAAATATTCATAGACCCAGGACTATGGGGGCCATCTCATGCAAACCACAATTCTCATCCAGCTTCCAGAAGCCATGTCCCGCGGTGGGGTCTGAGCTGCACAGAGTTCTGGGTATGACAAGGATGGCGCAGAACCCCTGGGTAACTGCCATGCCCACCAGCTTATAACCTTCCTACAACCATCACATCTGCCCAAGCCCTGCCAGGACACATCTCCATGCCCCTGCCCCCATATCTTCCCATCTCCGTGGACACTCCATGCCTGCCTGTGTAGGACATCACAGTAGCTACCTTAGATGGCAATGCTCCAGGTCCAGGCTGTAGCTTTCATCAGCCGTACTTAGCATGGGAGCAGATGCTACTGTCCTCAGTGCTGGGCTCTGGCGCCCAGCCCCGCCGCTAAATTACTGTCTCCTGCCTGAGGCCTCAAGGGCAGATGACTCAGGAGGCAGATGTTAAGAGCTCCACTGAACCTGGAGGCTACAGGACAGCTGAAAAGGTATGAAAAGAATTCACCGCGCCATGTTCCCCACAAACAAGTTTTTGCTTAAAACATAAATGATTCATTTGACTTTCGGTTATATGTGTATGTGTGCTGTGTGAGGCTATGAGGAGAGGAAGGCAGGTCCCCCAGTGTTGAAGTCACCCAGTGTGCATGCTGGGAACCAAACCCAGGCTTCTCTTCAAGAGCAGTACATGTTATAACCACTGAGCCATCTCTCTAGCCCCACAAACAGGCTCTCTTGTTTTGCTGACTAATCGTGATTGTGATGGTTACCTGTGCAAACATATGGTGCATACATGTGCGCGTGCACCTAAGAAAGCCCTAAGGAGCCAAAATAAAATGGTATAAATATTAACTAAATCCATTGGCCATCAAGACCTAGAATAAACTCCGTTTATAGATTTATTAACTGACCAGCACCACAAGTTATCACAAACCCAAACCAACAGCTCCAGCTTCCAGTGCCAAAGAACGCTTGATAGTGCAAAGGAGGCCGGGGTACTATTATCAGAATGATATTAGATGTACCAAAAATGTATTAAAAATCTGGCATTATGCAGGAAATGAAATACAGTGAAATATACTTAAAGCATTTAAAACTCTTCTTGTAGTTAGCCTAACTTGATGTGTGAAAATGTTTCCAGATTCACTTGGCCCAGAAAATAAATCATGAAATATGTAATACTTGTGTTCACTTTAAAAACATTAGTGGAACCGCCTCAGCTTTTGTGGGCCACATATATCAAGAGCCAAGAGTCAGCAGTATCTAAAGGCCCCATTTGTGGATTTCAGTGGAGGTGCTGGCGGGGTGGCTATGCCTAACAGAGGAGCTGAACACAAGGTCAGTGGCCAAAAAGAATGGTGACCTTTATTTATTTATTTATTTGATGCCCTGGCTTAATCATGAAGAGTGGTGCATGATGCTAGAGAGGGCAAGAGCACTGGCCGCTCTTCCAGAAGACCTGAGTTCAATTCCCAGCTCCCACAAGGTGGCTCACAACCATCTGTAACTCCAGTCCCAGAGACCTGAACATTCAGAGCTTGGGCAGGAGGGGCGGTGAGTAAGAGACACAGAATTACAGGACAACGGAGGGGCTTTAGGGGATCTTGGGAGAACGGCTGGCAGGTCTACCACCAGCAGCGGCCTGCCAGGGAGGGATCTTTTGAATCCTGCCATTCAGATATTGAATTCTGAGAGGACTTCAAGGCCTCACAAACTTGGCTACATAGATCAGAAGCCCCTGGGGAGCATTTAGAAAATTCCACTGAAGCCTGAGCCCCACCCCAGCCCAGCTGAGCATGACTCTTGGGGGCGGGGGCTGGGCATGAGCATTTCTGAAAAGCTCCCCAGATGATTCTGACGTGCAGTCCCGGGTTGAGAGGCAATGGACCCCCTGACCTCTGAGCGCTTTTCTTTCTCAGAATCTGGACAGAGTGCATTTCGTGTTTATCTTAGTGGTTCTGGGAGCATGCCCCTGGGCTGCCTGAAGTCTGATTTCCTCCAGGTTCAGTCTAAGACGCCCTTTCTAGAAAACTCAGTAGATGTGCATGTCTGTTCTGTGTGTGTCTATGTGCACAAGTGTGCATTTACATATGTGTGTATGCACATACGCGTGTAGGCCAGAGGCTGACATGGTGTTTTCTTCATTTGTACTCCCCTGATGAGGAGCTCTGCGGCCCCTGAGCCCGGAGAACCTGCCACTCACCCTTACCATGCACACATGGGTTTTGCTCTGAGCCACAAGCGCCCTTATGGCCCGAGCCATCTCCCTGAATGAACAACTCTGATGAACAGGGTTCAGTGGCTAAAGAAAGGCAAAAATAACCAACTCTCCATTTGCTAAAATCATTAACGCAGTAAACTTTGGTTGCATAGCAAACGCCCATGCACCAGAAGCTCAAAGATAAACCAGAATCAAACACCCAGAAGTTTCAAGGGGTCATTCCCAGAACAAGCAGACTCCACCAAGCAAAGAGAGGAATCCCACAAGGGTTCGCTCCTGGTGGTAAAGAGCCAGGGCACTGGCCAACGCCACAGACGTTGACCCCAAAGATGTCATAAAGGAGAACACAGGAGTCCAGATTGCATTTTATAGACTTCCTTTACTTTAAGAAATATCAGTTTCTGCAAGGCTCCTAACTCTAGGAGAGCTGACGATTCCAGGAAATTAGTAGCAGCAGAGTTATCCGGGAGACCTACAGTCCACAACTCACTCCTCAGCTATGCTTGGGGACCTGAGTTTGGAGGTCCCCCTCCAAGAGCAGGGAGGGCATAAAGTTCACGTCTGTGAAGCCAGAGCTGGGGAGGTGGAGGATTCCAGGCTGCTGAGGGGGCTGCCTCAAAAAACACGGCGACGGAAGGGCAAGGGGGCCCAGCAAGTAAAGGCCTTCACAGCACAAGGCTGATGACCTGTGTTCAATCCCTGAAACCGTGTAATGGTGAAGAAGAGGGCTGACACCACCTAATTGTCCTCTGACCTCTACTTGTGTGACCTGGCACGATCCCTCCCCCAATAATAAAAAACTAACTATAATGTTTAAAAAACGTAACATAGAGAACAACTGAGGAAGATAACCCCTTGCTGGCTTCCGGTCTCCACACGTGCACACATGAATTCGCTACACACGATAAGTGAATAAATAAATACGCAGTTTTGGTCTATGGTCAAGAAAGTGCTTCGTTTTAATTTGGTCTTTCTCAAGGGTGGCCTGTGCCCACCAGGTGCTGAGACAACAGGTGTGCGCCACCGTATCTGGCACCTGTGCGTTTTTTTTAACTCCCCCTTGCCCTCAGGCCCTCGGTAGTCGTAGAAGGATCACTACGAGCAGCTTTCCCGTCTAGTAGAGTGCTGAGCTGGGGAAAGCGTCTTTAACACGGGCTTGCGCCAAGCCTGCAGGTCAGAACCTCCTGCTGTAGCCTGGCTGCGAGGTGGAGGATGACCATCTGGGCTGAGCTGACTCTTTTTTTTTAATTTATTCTTTTATGTGCACGGGTGTTTTGTCTGCTTCTCTGCCTGTGCCCCATGTGTGTGCAATGCCCCCAGAGACCAGACGAGGGTGTCGGCGGGTCCCCTGGAACTGCAGTTACTGGGCGCTACCAGGTGGGTGCTGTGACTGTAGCCAGGGTCCTCTGGAAGCGCTTAACTGCTGAGCAGCGGCTGTAGGCCCTGGTTGCTCTTTGTTGAGAGAGTGGCTGTCAAGATGCTGGGAGGGACTTCAGGGCAGAATGGGTGTCAGGGGCAAAGGAAAATGGGGAGACTTTCCGGAGCTTGGAGTTGACCTCATGCTTCATCCTACACTAATCAGTAGGTACTATGGGAATTTCAGAATAGTCAACAAATATTTGGGTAGAGTGTGAGTGGTGGTTACAAGTGTTTGGAATTACAGTGGCACGAATCTGTATGTTTTATTAATCACAAAGCTATCTTTTTATATGTTCATTTTTCTACATATTATTTTAGATTTTTGAAAAAAAAAAAACCAGACTTTTAAAGATCATATTCTTCTTTAATAGGTGGATTTGTCTGCCTGTCCATGTGTGAACCTCAGAGTCCTGAAAAGGGCTCAGAAGCCCTGAGTAGAGTTACTCAGGTTGTGAGCTGCCTGAGTGGGGCTAGGAACCGAACCTGGGTCCTCAGGAAGAGCAGCAAGCACTCTTAACCAGTAAGGCATCTCTCCAGCCCCCGTTTTTAAATGTGTAATTCTGTGAAGATGTATGTGGGCATGTGCATATGAATGCGGTGTCTGTGGGGGCCAGGGGAGGGCATCTTAGAGGTAGGGTTACAGGCGGCTGTAAGCCACCTCACCCACATAATGAAGTGTTGGAGGGAGACAGGTCTGTGGTTACCACCCCTCTCTACCTATGTGACAGTGTCTCAGGACGCACCCCCCCCCTCCCTGAGCCAACGCTGCTGTCCTTACCCAGGTACATGGGCTCAGAACCCAAAGAACCAAGTAACCAAGTCAGAGCACCTTGGCAGCAGAGGCAGCAGAGACCAGTGGACAGCAGCGGAGAATTTGAGAGGGCAGCTGGTCACACAGCAGGAGAAAGAGACAAGGGCCGCAGAATGGGTGCCAGGCCTGCTGTGAGGGTGGCTAGGAAAAGAGCCAGCTATTTCCTTTCCCACCAAGCAGCCTCTTCACTGAGCTTTCCCAGTATCCTGGCCCAAGGAAGTCTAATTATATGACCTTTGTCAGACAGAATTAAAGGCAAATACACTGAAGAGGAGAGAGGGCCAGACAGCATTGGTGTGGAAAGCAGTAGGGAAAAAAAGAGATCTCGTCAATATGCCATGCAAAGCTTCTGCAGGGTAGACAGCAAGTAAAGGCCCTTCTAGATCTCCAGGACTCTGTCAAAAGCCATCGCCAGGCAGGCCGGCCAGCACAATGTAGGGTAAGTCTGAAGAAAAGTCAAAAGAGGAACAGCTGTCAGCCCAGCAGTTCCCTGGGTCACGTAGAGTGGCCAATAGTTCATCTTGTGGAGACAGCAGGAATGATGATGGAGACCTATTGATGACATAGGGTTCTGTCCAGGAGCTCCCGGGTCAGCCAGGGCAGCACCTGAGGACCAAGGGCCCAAGAACACCCTGTGTTCACAGCAAAGAATGAGGACAAGAATCCCCAAGAGGGGTCTGGAGAGATGGCTCAGAGGTTAAGAGCAAAGGTTCTGAGTTCAATTCCCAGCATCCGTAGGGTGGCTCACAACCATCTATAGTGAGATCCGGTGCACAGGCACACATGCAGGCAGAATGCTGAATAAATGATAAATAAATAAATCTTTTTTAAAAAATCCCCAAGAGCCCCAGGAAGCGCATTCTGCTGTAGGCTCCATCTCTTGCCTTCCAGGACTCCCGTCTTCTTGAGGCCAAGCCCATTACTGTTAGACAAGGCTGGCCCCACCTTGCAGGGCACTGTAAACCCTCCTTACCACAAAGCCCAAGCGTGCTTCCACAGGCCTCACAGCCAGCTCAGAGGAAAAACAGCCTGAGGAGAGCTTGTGCCACAGTTGAAAGCACAGCCAGACTAAAACGCACATTTCGATAGCAAGAAAATCCACGCTAGGGTGGTGCACGACCTTCTGCAGATGGACAGACAGCAAGCAGGTCTTGAGGGTTTGAAGCATGTCCAAGGGACCAGGCTCCACCAGGGACCTCACTGAGAGGGAAAACCAGATGCTATTCTGTTTGGTTATTCACTCACAGAGAGGCATAGAATCTTATCTTAAAGCAGGAATGGTGGGTGAAAGACACACCAAGAGTACACAGTGCCAGAATCTTCCTCTTAGAAAGGAGACAGGAAGCTTCACTCTCCACCCCGCCCCCAAGTGAGGGTTAAAAGGCTTAATCTAAGCTATGCCAGACAGAGTTTGGGAATTGAGTCACATGACTTTTCTTAGGACTGATGTGGGAACAGAGAATGTCTAAATCGTCTCATGTTTTTAAAAGGATGACAGTTTCTCCTCTGAGCCTATACAGCCATCGGCTGCTCAGGGAGCACTGGACACAGAGCTCGAAGTGGGGTTCCAAAGACCATTTATCCTTCAGTTCCCTGGGTTTGCCTGCAGGAGCGAGAGCAGGAGTTGTGATCTAGGCTGCAGAAGCAGAGTTCCTAAGTAGATGTTGTGGGCTCTCTAGATGAATGTCAAGGGCCACAGACTTTGTTCTCACCAGCCCTGTCCACCCTCTACCCCCAAAGCCCCGCTGCATGCCCAGCCTCCTGGGAGGTCTTCCTGCTTGTCCCCTTGCTGCAGAAGGTTTTTCTGTCCTCAGGACAGCCTTCTAAGTTTCCAGGGCTCTCTCAAGCCCAGCAGTCATCTCTAAAGTTCATGCTACCTCTCTTCACAAAGAGGAGCAATTATGCTAATCACCCCTCACCTTAGACTAACCCCCTGAACAGAGTGGAAAGACTCAGGCGGGATAAAGCCACCCCATTCTGGAATGGAAGGGTCTCCCATTCTGCCCTGCCCACTCACTGTCCTCCCTCAGTCCCCTGAAGACAGAACGGCCACTGTCCCAGCCTCTGCTCCTCAGCAAGTATCGCCCTGTGTGTGAAGTCTAAAGCTCAGGGCCGCCAAAGCTCAGACACAAACCGTCATTTCAGCAACAGAGCCTTAGATCGCAGCAACCTGCTCGGCAGGTTCATACAAGCTACCGTGGTCTGTGACACCACACAGTAGGAGCTGGATGAGATGAATCTGGATCTGAAGCCCATCCGTTCCCTAAAGCTGCTGTGTGCCTTCAGGTAGGGATGTTGGCCTCTCTGAGCCTTGCCTTCGTCTTGAGTAAAACAAGGATAACCTGGGCTCCCACCACAGGGTCTTTCTGGGTACTGAGTGAAGTGATGAACCTCATATTCCTTTGGGTCACAGAACAGAAGATAAAATTGTTATTGCTGAAAAGAAAGTGTTCAGGGGCTAGGGAGACAATGCAGTTGGTAGCATGTTTGCTATACAGACATAAGGACTCAAGTTTGGATTCCATGTAAAAGCTGGGTACAACATCTGAAATCCCAGAGCCAGGGGGCAGGGGCAGGCCTTCCCTGGAGCTTATTGGCAAGCCAGCCCACCCCGCCCACCATCAGTAAGCCCTATACCCAGTGAGAGACCTGAGATCAGAAACTAAGGTGGGCAGCCAGCCAGGTTGCTCTAGGTAAAGGCACTCACCGCTGAGTCCAATGACTTGAGCTCCATCCCTGAAGCCCACATGGGAGGAGGAGAGGACAGTCTCTGAAGCTGTCCTCTGACTTCGACAAACAGAGACATGTGCATGTACACACACTCATACACACATATACACACTCACACATACACACACTCACACATACACACACTCACACATACACACACTCACACATATACACACACATATACACACACTCACACACACTCACACCACTCACACACACACACATACACACACTCACACACATACACACACACATATACACACACATACACACACACGCATGCACACACAGGTAAATTGATGTAATAAAAATAATTTGAGAAATAAAAATAAGAGAGGGACTGAAGATTTCTGATGTCTCTACACACATGCACACACATGTGCACCACACATACACAGCACAAACACACAGATCAGAGAGAGAGGCTCAGGTCCCCATCCTGCTAGGTTTCTCATGAGCCACCTCGTTAGCTTCTTGTTTTTAAAAACTCTTTGTCCTTTACTGCTTAGTATAAGCATCCTTGACCTCTCTCCTAGCTAGATGCTAGCAACATCCCCCTCTTCAAGGCTTGACCAACCCAAATCTCTCTAGGCATCACCGGAGTCTGCTGAGGTGTGCCGCCGATGGAAACTATGTGGGTGCACAAGTGCATACTGATACAGGAAAGGGTAAACATGCTGGGCTGGGCTTGTAGCTCAGTAGGTAGACTGCTTTCCTCGCTTGCATGAAGCCTTGGGTTCTGTTCCCAGCAGCACATAAACCAGGGATGGTGGTATGTGTTTGTGATCCCAGCACACCTCCGTGGAGGCAGGAAGACCAGGAACCAAGATCACCTTTGCTATGGGAGATCCTGTCTCTAGGCCAGGGTGGGGGTCAGTGGAGGAACCAAATTTCCATGGTCAGAGCCTTGAATGCACTCATGGAAAGTCCGCAGGAATGGAGACTCCACACACACACAGGCCCTCTGAGTTTCTTTACATCTGCCAGCGCAGTCACTGGGCTCGTAAAGATGCCTGTAGACTTCATTTGGCATATACATACAGAGTCCCATTGAACGCAGGGGCTCACTGGGCCCCAGCTCCCCCCATCTGGTCAAGAATGTACTCAGGAACTCGGCCTAGAGGAGAATAAAGAACACAGGGGGTTTCTGTGTGCTCCCTGCCGGGTCCTTGCCTTCAGCAGACTGGAGGAAAAGGAAGCCGCGCCAGGGCAGCAGGCTGCGGCGGTCATTCCTGAGGCAAGGGGCATTTTGCCAAATGTTCGATTCCCTTTGACTTGGTGGACTTGACCCAATTCCTCTGTGTTCTATTTTCCTAGTGCTGAAGAACTAATGGCTTGGTGAATGGGGCCTGTGCACACTGACAAGGGGCCCGGCACACACCGGCCCACCCCTCCAGGTTTAGGTACAGTGAATGACCCAAGAAGATTGAACCCCAAGGCTCAAAACCGTGAGGTGGAGGAGGGGCGGGCATGAATATTTGGGAGAAGTCTGTTTACCCAGTGTTATTTGAAAACAAGAATTCTGAATTCCCTCCCTACCTCATTATGACTTCTTTAACATTTGTTTTTAATTTATCTGAGATCATAATCTTCACTGAGAACTGCATATGAGCCAAACTTGAACTCGAAAACCAAGTGAGGCCTTTTGTTCTGCCTGTGCTAATTAGTGTGCAAAAGAGTCTGATTTCTCCCCTCCCCAACAGTCGGAAACACTGGTTCCCATTGATGTAACTACAGTATTGGAAGGAGGCGAGGGCTGCGGACTGGGTGACGGGCCCCGGAACAGGTATCAGGAAATGAAGGTTCTAATCCTGGCTGGCTCACGGTGCTCCACTGAGATGGGTTATTTCCAGCACAGTGCTGCATCTTTAAATAAACTGACCGCTTCCTGCTGGATGTGCCTAGTACCTGAACTAAAAATGACAAAGGCCTCTCGCGTTCTAGTCGGCAGTATGTGAAAGTGAAGTTCCAAGAGCAGAACAGCCAACAAACCATTTATAGCTTTCATTCTGAAAATGGCTTCTGTAGAGGGTAGCTCCCGTTGGTCTACTTGGAAGCCAGGAAGTCTCCTCTATGATCCCTTCCTTCATTCAACAAATACCCAGTGAGGCTTTCTATGTGCCTGGTGCTAAGAATGTAATAGAGATGGGAAATAGCAGATCCACTCCCTGGCATCCTCAGCAAGCTTAGGATCCAGGAGACAAGTATGTTTTGGATAAAGAGGCCATGTGTTTGCCAACAGTGAAATGTGCTTAAGAATTTGCAGCAGGGAGCCATAGGTGAGGCGGAGTAGAAGGCATGGAGAAGGATAAGGTTTCAACCACAAGGAAAACCTTAGCCAAATGGGCAGAGAAATCCTGCAGGACCCACTCCCTCGAAGAAATCCACAGTGGTGTGTCAAAGGCCTGAGAAGTCTCCCCAGATGAAACACAGCACGGTCTACCTATTAGCATCCCAAAGACCTCTGGGAAGCATTGATAGAAGCCTATTGTTCTCAAAGCCTGTAAGAAACTTCAGTATGAAACAAAAGCCCTTGTTCATAACTGGAAAACTATCACGTCTCCCCTCGGAGCAGCCAAAATACCTTGAGTTGCTAATGTAATTCTAAAGTATTTTCCTTGGCATAGCCCTATCAAGACATACGGTCTCTCCAACCCTCACATACCCTCATCATCACAGACATGGACCAGGGGACCAAGTTCAAAGTTCCATTTGCAGCTCAGACTTCTGCTGTATTTGTTTTTAGAAGGCTGTGCAGCCTCAACTCTGAGAGGAACTGGAAGGAAAAGCCTACCATAATAAGCAAAATGAGATGATCATCCACCAATGACGGACTTATCAAAACTACACAGTGGAAGACAACAGAAGCACACAATGATTGCTCTTGTTAACCTAAAATTTCAAGGAGACAGGTCTTGTATTTATTTTATTACGTGCAGTGCGTAGAAAGAAGTATATATAGACAATATCAGGTATTCACACACATGTAGACTGAGGCAAGACTTTATAATTGAGGCAGTGTCTCAGAGTCAGGCTGATCAAAATTGAAATTTAATAGCCAGGGTCTTTTGGAATATGAATTCAAGAAAACTGGCCACCCAAACTTAAACACAAGGAGCTAAAGATATCACTGAGTGGTAGAGCACCTGACTGGCACAAAACCCTGGGTTTGATCCCCAAAACCACAAAACTGGGCAATGAAGTGCAGGCCTACAACCCAGGCATTCAGGAGGATCAGAAGTTTCAGTCATCCTCAGCTACATAGCAAGCTAGAGGCCAGCCTGGGCTACATGAGAGCCAATCTGACAACTTGAAGTAAGGGCTACATAGATGGCCCAGTGATTAAAGCACTTGCCCAGAGGTGCAAGGACCAGAGTTGAACTCTAGAACACATGTAAAATGAGGCAGCCACCCATAACCCATCCTTTAAAAATGGAGGCAAGATGGGTTTGAGGCCAGCCTGGTCTACAGAGAGTCCCAGGGCTACAAAGAGAAACCCTGTTTTGGAGAAAAAAAAAAAAAAGTAGAGACAAGAGGTCCTTCATATTGGCGGGATTTGAGCTTGAGAGACCTTGCCTTGAAGAATACTGTGGAAGACACATAGGGGATGGTTCCTGATATCAACTCCAGGCTCCCATATGTATGTGCATCTATACACAAATGCACACTCGCTCACACATCCATGTGGCCACAAACATGCAATCATAAACACACTCATGCTCGCGAAAATGAGAACCAGGAATTGTATATATGTGTGTGTGCATATACATATAAATATGGATCAGGCATGGTGGTGCATTGTTTTAAGCCCAGCACTGTGGAGGCAGACGCAGGTGGACTGATGTGAATTTGAGGCCAGCCTGGTCTTCATAGAGCTACATAGTGAGAGCCTGTCTCAAAAAAGAGCCAGTGAGAACATGACAGCCAGGACTGCCATGCTGGCCGGGTTCGCCTTGACAAAGCATCTTCTGTGCACAGCCACAGCCATATCCAGCCATATCCAGCCTGCGCAGCTACAGAGCGGGCCCCACGGCCTCAGACTCAGCATTGAAGAGGGACACCTCACTGACTTGTAGCTTCAGTCTTATTAAGTCCTGAATGTCCACCTGATCAATGGACAGGTGTTCTCGTAAACTGACAGATGTTTGTGGCCAGTGTGGTGATGTTGGGGCTGGGGTGGGGGTTAGGGAGAGAAGCACAGTATGGGATCTCATCGGCTATGCGTGCCCTCTCAAAACCAGATGGACATCCTATGGGAAATGAGCAAAAACCCTCCAGTGAACTTTTTCCTGTTTATTTTTACTTTTGATTACACGCATGTGCATGTGCCTGTGTGGGTATGTGCCTGTGAATGCAGGCACCTACGGAGTGCAGAAGAGGCCACGGGGTCTCTTGGAGGTGAAGTCACAGGCAGTTGAGAGGTGATGGGAGTGGGTGCTGGCAAGCAAACCTGGGTCCTCTCCTAAGCAGTTCGCTTCATTGACGCATCTCCAGCCTCGTCTAGTGAGTGTTGAAAAGCCACCAGCTGGCAGAAATATGATTTTTTTCAATTGAAAGAATAAGGTAAGTATGAAAGAGGCTTTATCTACAAAACAATTCCCATGTACAATTACAATTATTAAGGAAGTAGAGAAAGTGACTGAGCATGGAGAGCATATTGAAGCCCGCATGGGGCTGCACACTTAAGCCAAGCATTCCTGGGAGGCAGAGGCAGACTGATTTCTGAGTTTGCAGCCAGCTTGAAATTCACAGCAAGTTACAGGCCAGCCAGGGGTGCAGTGAGACCCTCTCTCAAAAAAATAGTATACTGAAAATGATTTCTTTTAGAGCAAGGACGTTCTGAATAGTTTTTTAAAATACAATGAGCATATTTATTTCACTTCTGATCTCCACGGTGTTGATGGTGCCCTTGTATATTTTACTACATCGGGGCTTCTGGATACCTGTTCCCACTAAAAGGGGCCAACTCCTTCTAGAAGTGACTGTTCAGGTCTGGGGCAGACCTGGAGCATCCTGTCCAAAGGACAGGCAATTAGGAAGCAAGGAAGCAAGCAATTAGGAAAAGAACCAACTGGATAAAATGAGACAATCTGAGTATCAGTAAGGGGAGTATTTACAAACAGAATGGAGGCTAGTGAGTGCATTTAAATCCGCAAGTTCGATGTAAATTATTAAACTTCACAGCACAAGAGAAACTACCTAGAAACAGTAAGAGCCAAGCATTGAAATCAGGATTGTCCACAGCAAGGGTCTGTTAACGCTGTAAAGAGCTGGCCAGTAGCTTAGCTAACTCTGTGGTCCAATAGGGCCATGTCAGCTAGGAGACTGGGTTCCTCACCATGCAAAGATGCCCTAAGTGTGCAAGTGAATAACATGTAGCTGTGTTCTAACAAAACTGTACTTATTAAAGTGTCAGGTTGGGTTTAACTTGTAGATGTTGATTTACTATTTACAACTAAATAGGTGATAACAGGAACTTTCATTTTTTAAAAACACAGCTAATGAATGAAGAAGGAAAGGAATGCTACAGGACCTTGGCTGGCTAACAGGGTCAGGAAGGCAGGTGTGCTAACTCCAGAGAGGGCCAGCAGCTCTTGAGCATCTCCTTGGGAAGCAGTCTTGAAAAGGAGATGCTGATGGCAGGGAAGAACCTGTTGGACCTGCTAGGCGCGGTGCCGCACGCCTTTGATCCTAGCGCTCAAGCCACAGAAGCAGGAAGATCTCTGTGAGTTGGTGACCACCCTGGTCTACAGAGCCTGTTCCGGCCAGAGCTACATATTGAGGCACTGACTCAAAGCAAACAAACCAAATGCTTCACCTGAATGAGCCATATGAGCAGGAGAAAGTGCTCGCTGGTAGATGGAAGTCATAGTGAGTGCTTGGGTGAGGAGCACAGGCAGGTGGATCAAGGCTAGCCTGGTTTACAGAGTGAGTCCAGAACGGCTACACAGAGAAACCTTGTCTTGGAAAAGAAAAAAAAAAATCTTAGCTAGTGAGATGGTTCAGTACAGTACTGCCGAGCCCGCTGGCCTGAGTCCAATCCCTGGGACCCAGATAGTGGAAAAAGTAAACTGACTCCCACAAATTGTCCTCTGACCTTCATGTATGTGTTGTAGTCACACATAAAACAAATAAATGCAATTTAAAATTTTTAAGAGAATCGAAACTTACAGCCTGACTGTAATTCCAATGCTTGGCAGGCTAAAGCAGGATTGTGGGTTCTAGGCCAGCTGGAGCCATGTAGCAGAAGTCCACCTCATAAACAAACAAACACGGTGAACCTGGAGCTGGATGGCGAAGCGCAGACTTGTAAGAGCAGTCAGTCCCCAAGAGTGGGACTCAAGAGGACTGTGGTCTGGGCTCAAATGGGCCACAAAAGCAAGACCCTGCCCACCCCACAATAACAAGATAAATAATAGACTGACAAATTCTGCAGAAGTGAGTCAAAATTAAAAAAAAAAAAAAGCCAGATTCTAGCTAGTAAGTTATTTACATTCCATGTTGAAGTCAGAATAGAACACCACCTATCTCTCTCGGAAAACACACCTCCCAAATCACTGTTATGTCACTCCATGATAAGCCCACTCTGACCCAGACATAATAGAGACTACAGAGAGGCTGGGCTTGGCTTAGTTTTTATTATTATCATTATTATTATTATTATTTTGACAATGCTGGTGATCGAAATCAGGCCTGTGTGTATGCCAGGCAAGCCCTTCACTACTGCCCTGCTTCCCCGCCCCACAGACAGACCGCCAAATGCCTTGCCCCTTCATCTTGATTAGGATTCACAAATACACCAGTGGCCTGAGAAATCACTGTTCCTGTTACAGTGTTGAGGTATAGAAACTGGACCTTTTGCCTGACAATCGTCACAGGAATCATCGCTCTGGCAGGAATCACAGGGGCTGCTAAAACCAGTGGGGAAAGGTTGGTGCAGAACGCGATACTCAGTTCTCTTAAGCATTTCCCATAAGATGCTCATTCATTTGGAGAGGAAACAAACAAACAAACAAAAAAACCAGCAAAAACAGAGAAATACAGCAAATTTCTCGGGGAAACTTGACAAACATATTTCGGAGTGGGGATGGTTTGAGACAAGGTGGGCTTTTAATCTTCTTGCCTCAGTCTACCTCAGGTGGACGCACACCATGTCCAGCTCCCTGGCAGACAAGAGTCTAACCCAGTGGCAGACTGAATTCCACACCAGAAAGAAAAGAATGCACCAAAGCAAGTAGATTCAAGAGTTGCTCTAGGGCGACAGAGAACAAAAACCCATAATAGTCGACCATGGTCTGACATGGAACCCTTCTTAGCCCAGGAAAGTGTCTTTCTCTTTTAAATGCCCTAGTCAACAGTAGCTATTACAATTTTTTTTGTTGTTGTTTCTGTTTTTGCTTTGGTGGTTTTTTTCCAGACAGGGTTTCTCCTTGTAGCAGTGGCTGTCCTGGAACTCACTATGCAGAGATCCATCTGCCTTTGGCTCCTGAGGGCTGGAATAAAGGTGGGTGCTACAATGTGCTTTTCGATGTAGCTGAGATTGAACCTGGCGCCTTGAGCATGCTAGCCAGACACTGTCCTGCTGAGCTACATTTTCTGTGTTCCTATTTATTTACTGTTTGTTGTGCATTGGTATTTTGCCTGCACGTATGTCTATGTGGGGGCATTAGATTTCCTGCAAGTGGAGGCTGGCAGGTGTGGGCTGACATGTGGGTGCTGGGAACCGAACTGGGATCTGGAGGAGCAGCCAGCGCTCTTAACCGCTGAGCCATCTCTCCAGCCTTTACTCCACCACCACCACCCTGGTTTAAGTGCGGGTTTTCTTTTTAAGTCTTTCTGTGTATGTGTGTGGAGGGTTATATACACGGCTGTGGGCATGTGCACGTGTGCAGATCTGAGGACAGCTTTCAGGAATCCTCTCCTTCGACCTGTTGAAGCAGGGCCTCTCCTACTGTGACCCTGCATCCTCCGGGCTAACTAGACCTCAAGCTTCTGGGGCATTTTCCTGTCTCAAACTCCACCCCCACCCCCACGCCCACCACCCCTGTAGGAGTGCTGGGATTTCAGGTGCATGTCACAGCTTGTTTTGTTGATCCTACTCAGGTCATCTATTTTGCAGGCAAGCACAGAGTCGGTTGGCAGATAGGCCGGGTGGGATTCAAGGCTAGAGTCCATCTCAGCCCCTCCCCGCACGCCAGCTCTCCGGGGTTATCTGGGAAGCCCTCTGTGAGGATGAACCTCTCCCACTGCAGAGCTGTAACAGGACGGTCTTTCCCTGACAAGCACATCGTGACACAAACACTGAGGCTGGAAAACATGAGCACAAGTGCAAAGCGCTTTCATTTCACAGACCTGGCTCTCCTCTACATTAGCCCGCTTAGAAAACAGCTCAAGAATGCTCGCGGATAAAAGAAAGTAGAGCTGGTCCGGAGGAGGAGGAGGGCCATAGGCTAGGTCAGCAGATGTAGGCAGAGTCAATGGAGCACAGAGCACAGAATAAAGAAAGATTAAGGCAGCAGTTCATACCGTCTCTGGGGCTGGAAATACACCTGCTTGAAGACTCTAACCACCCCAGGCACTGAAAGCGCCCAAGTGAGCAGGGAGCGTGTGGGCCAACTCCTTTATTCCCAGCACTTGGGAGGAAGAGGCAGGTTGATCTCTATGAGTTCGAGGCCAGCCTGCTCTATATAGTGTGTTCCAGACTGGCAGGACCTGTAGAGCAAGACCCTGTCTCAAACAGTCAATCAACCAATGGTGCCTGAGGGAAAGGGGTAGAGATACCACTGCAGAGTAAGGATGCAGCAGTTGCTGGTTGTTTCGCTTGCATATACCATTTCTTTAACTTTTGCTCCAAATGGCATCTTCTCGTTTGTTTACTTCTTTATTTGGTTGGCTTTTTTCCTTGGGGAAACTGCCGCCTCCAGGTAACCAGGCCCCTCCCCCACCCAAAAGGCTCTACTACATTTGGGGCTCCAGAGCTTCATGGAACAGCTACCTGGAAGATGACGGGGAGATCACGCTATCAGACCCACACTGTGGGAAAAGTTCTAACACACCCCAGGAACACTGAAGGCAGGTGCCTACAGGGCTACTTTTAGTTGTTTTTTACACTGATGTTTAAATGTTTGTGTTGCCAAATCTAACAAATCACTTAGCATGTGTGGGTGCTGTGTTTAAATACATAAGTATTTTGTGGTGCACTGTCTCTGGGGTATGGCTCCCTGTGTCAGAGGGTTACATTCCAGTGACCACATCTGATCCCAGTCTGTGTCCATCATTCATTCACTTCTAACTGTTTGCTTTAGGCAGGTCAATAATCACCGGAGCTTACTCACTATGGCTAACAAATCTGGACTTGTAAAGTGATCTGATTTGCAGGATGCTCACACCTACTTCTTGTGTTTATTTTCTCTCTCTTTCTGAGAAACAAGGACTCTCTGTGTAGTCCTGGGTGGCGTTGAACTCATAGATCCTCCTGCTTCTGCTTCCTGGCTTTCCACAATTTCCTGCAGTCATGTCTACAAGTCTTGGCCCCATTCACCTTAAGGGAGCCAAGATACTTAACCTCACTAAGATTCTGGGCATGGTGGCACATGTCTTTAATCCCATCACCTGGGGGGCAGAGGCAGGCAGAGCTCTATTAGTTTGAGGTCAGCCTGGTCTACAGATTGCCTTCTTGGACAGCCATGGCTGTTACCAGAGAGACTCTGATTGGAAAAAACAAACAAACAAAACAAAACAAAAACGTTTGGTACCTTTCAGCAGTCAGGGTTTCAGCCTCAGAAGAACCCCAACTTCTCTCACAGTAACTCAGAGAGCCTTCACAATCTTTCCCTGGCACGGTGGCTTAAGAGGAGGCCACCAGCCAAGTGGTTTGAAAAGTAAAGGCAAAAATGCTGAACTTTGGGGGCTGAAGAGACTCAGTGGTTAATAGTTCTTCCTGCTCTTCCAGAAGACCCAAGTTCCACATCCACTGTCTATATCCAACAATCCCCAACTGCCTGTAACTTGAGTTGTAGGAAATCTAACACTCTCCTCCTGGCCTCCTCCAGCACCTGCACATACATGGTATAATACATCCACACAGACGCACATACACAGAGTAAAAAATTAAACTATGTTAAGATATATTAACATATATTAAACTATGTCAAAAAATACAGAACTTCGTGATTTCTAATGTCAAACCACAACACATAAACATAAAAAGATAGCCATATCTCTTGTGCAATTCCTAAAATAATCACCATGTAAATATTCGGTATTTGTTTCTTTAAACATTAACGGCACTGTAAATAGTCTGTCACAGATACACAAGACTGTGGTTTATTTGGGCAGTGCATAAGGAAAGCAAGCGACTTAACCACGCATTTTATGAAAAGGCTCCATAAGGAAACACTATTTCTATGCTTGGTTTCTCAGGGCCTCGACTGTTAAACCAACCATGCTGTAATCCAAACTGCAAGGAGAGCAGGCAGACTTCCTCCTCCCGGGCTCTTCCATGCCAAAGACACACCTGTGCGCACTTCCGACCCTCACCGATTTCAACAAGGAGAAAGTCTCCAGGTTCCAGATGTCAGTAGATAATGGCTATTTCCACAGGTGGTGAAGTCCCTGGGCAACGGGTTAAAGGTTACTGACCCCCGGCGCAAAGCCCTGGCTGGACAGCTTCCAGCCACACACTGCTGACTAGACGAGGGATGCAGCATGTCCAGTGACTGTAAGGCTGAGGAGAGTCTACTGACCTCCACCCAAGCTGATAGTCACCTCAGAATTTCTGTCCTGAGAAACAGGCCAGCACCCTTCTCTGGTGTGTATCACGGGGAGAAAGGAAAAAAGCTCCGGACTTTGGCCCCAACCATGTTCAAATCCTAGTGCTCGCAATGGCCAGCAGAGGGGCCTGTATGACACACTTGACCTCTACAAGTCTGTTTGCACAGCAGCAGAATGGGATTAACAAGAGCCTACTTCCTAGCTGGTCAGAAACTATGAGAAACACTCAGATTTTAGTAGCCACTGCCAAATGCTTTCCAAATAGGGTGAGACCGTTTACAGTCTTTCAAGAACAGCCCTTTGCTACACACATGCCAGCAATGGAGTGTCAGGACAAATGGCTTTTGATATTTCTCTGTTTGTTTGTTTGTTTTGGAGGCGGGATTTTGAGACTGGAAAGATGGTGGCTCAGGAGTTAAAAGCATCGCTGCTATTGTAGAGGACTATGCACACCCGCACCCACAGTCATCTGTAACTCCAGTCCCAGGAGACCTGATGCCCTCTTCTGGCCTCTACTGGCACTGTACACATGTGGTGCACACACGTGGCGTACAGACATGCATGCACTCATATACATAAAATAAAAAATAAAAGCAGAGTCTAAAGCTAGGCATGATGGTGTTTGCCTTTAATTCCAATACTCAGGGGGCAGAGGCAGGCTGATCTTCTTGAGTCCAAGGCCAGCCTGCTCTCAAGAGTAGGAGTAGCCTGGACTAGGTCAGCTAGGACTACACAGCCTTGTCAAAATAAAAACAAAAGCAAAACTTTAGATTATAAACATAATGAAAAGATTTAGGATTTTGAAATTTGCTTTACAACCTTAAGGTTGTCAAGAAAAGAAGCAAAGCACATCTTTATGCCTCTTGATATATCCGAAGAAGCCAGTGCCTGGGAAGATGTCACTGGGCAGACACTGGCCCAGAGAAAAGGCTGAATGCCTTTTCTTCTCTTCATGCTCCTTTCATTGCCACATGCAAGGTTCTGAAAAATGAACATTCTGCATTTATTCCTAAATCTGATCCAGCTTACGTGTGTGCCCAGCATGCCTGGAGCCCTGGGTTCATCCCAGCATGACATAAACCTGGTAGCTAGCACACATTTGTAATCCCAGCAGCAGGAGGTCAGAGGCCAGCTGTGGGGGCTGACAGGGTGGCAGAGAAAGCAGCGGTGCTCGCTCTGAAGGCTGACAACCTGAGTTCAAGCCCAGGGACCCACGGAAGAAGAGCCAACCATACGAAGTTGTCTTCCCTTTACACACTGGAGCACTTCCCCTCCCCAACACCTCACTCACACACAACAATAATTTTTTTTTTTAAATTTAAGTCTACTAGCAGAGGTTTTCATTTTACTTTAGGAAAAGAAAATTCCACAGACTGGTTTGCAGCACTGTGTGAAATAATAATAATAATAAAATAATAATAATAATTTAAAGGAAAAAAAAAGTCAACTGAATTCCAGGACCCTGCAGTAAACACTCCGTTGGTTTTACTGAGTATAAGGCCAGCCAGGGGCTGGGGTGATAGCTCCAAGATTGAGAGCACTTGCTGCTCTGGCAGAGGACACGTTTTATTCCCCGCACCCACGCTGGATTGCTCCGACCTCCTGCAGCTCCAGCTGACGCTTGACCTCTGTGGGCACCTGCGCTCATGTGCACACATACACGTACTTAAAAATAAGACGATTTTTTTTAAAGTCCATCCAGCCATGCAGTGCAAGACTCAGCCTAATGGCTATCAAGGCCACCTCTGCATCTTTCTACCCCTTCAGTGTGAACTGGCCTGTAGAGCTGGGAGGACGCCTACAAAGTGCATCTTCCACCCATGAGAGAAGCTCGCCTCCCTGCCAATGTCCTCTTCTCCTCCACTCATCTTAGGTCCGGTCAGCCTACCCGACACGCGAGCTCTGTCCCAGCACCCTGGAGAGTCGCTCTCCAGTAGCCTGCAGATTGTACCTCTGCCCTTCTCTCTTCTTCCACAGCCAGGTCTCTTCGATGGGTTCACTAAAGCCTGTACTTCCATCACCTTTCAGGTAAGCCGAGGTAGAGAGTGAGTTGTGGGACTAGAGAGATAACTCAGACTTGAGAGCACTGGCTGCTCTTCCAGAGGACCTGGGTTTGATTCCCAGCACCTACACGATGGCTTACAGACAACTGTAACTCCAGCCCCAAAGGATCCGACACCCTCTTCTGAACTTCCAGGACACCAGACATGCACATGGTACACCTACATACAAGAAAGCAAAACATCCATACACATAAAAATAAATCTTTAAAAAAAAATAAAAGGAAAAACAAAGTAGAAGTATGGAAGATACGGCGTTTCTTTCCCTTTCATATTACCCACAGTCCTTTGCCAGTGAGATCCCCTTCAGTGACCTTCCCCTCTTCTGCCACATCCTTCCCTCTACTCCTGAAACAAGCCCAGGAACACACTGTGTCTCTACACTGACACGAAACAGTCCCTTCGAACTAGAGCCTCTCAGCCTGTGTGAGCTGTGCTGTTGCCAAACTACTTGGGGAGCTTCCATCCTACGCTAAGGTGGCAAAGACAGAAGGCCAGTTTCCCACCTGCTGAATTAATTCCCCAGGTCATCCAGGCTCAGACACCAGCAGTTACCTGTGACAGCAGCTACCACACCCATCGGGTGGCACACAGCCCTCCTCTCCCACCCAACTTTTCTCTCCACTGACACTCAAGCCCTTTCTCCTCTGCCTGGCTCCTGGTAAGTGTCCTCCACAGGGTAGCCCCTTCCAGGTCCTGCCCTCCATCATCTCCCTAAGCAGCGGTAGACATATGCAAGTCTTCCTGTTTCTGTGTGACTTTTTTTTTTGTGGCTGGAGTTCGAACAAAGGGCCTCAGGCATGCTAGGCAACTTCTCTACCAACAAGCACTTCCCCTAGGCCTTGGAAAAACTGGAGGGTTCTCTGCCGCCCGATGAGTAAGAACAGATTTCTTTTTTAGAATTCAGGGCTTAACATGCCCCTTATCATTCTAGGCAACTAGAACAGAATACGTTCTACTGCAGCTGTGAGTTTTTCTCCCTCCCTGTCTTTATTCTCTCTGGCTTCTGCCCTCTAGGATCAGAGTGAAGAGCACAGATAAACGCATCCAGGCTATTTACATTTTTTTAATAATTAACAATAATTACTTTGAACTAAAACAAGCTGGTCATAGCTCAGGCCTGTAACCACCGCACGCAGAAGGTGGAGGCTAGGTTTGAGTTTGAGGACAGTCTGGGTTACAGAGCTAGTGGAAGACCAACTAGAGCTGCATATGAAGACACTGCTGCCCACCCCCAACAACAAAGAGTGAGTTCCAAGGACTACTTTAAAGCTACCTCCTCCACTGGCCTTGCTTGAAAAATCCCAATTCAAAGGAATTTTCCCAAACATACTCTAAAAAGTGCCTCCCCAGATTTAATTGCTTAACACAGACCTCCTTATATCCCTGTAAACTGCCAATGTTACTGTTTTTTAACTCAAGTTTGCATCTTTCAGGCAAAAAGATCTGGCCTAATGCCTCTTATCTCCCAGTCGCTTAGCACTGTTCAGGATAAGCACTCAACACTCATCAGATAAAGACGTCAAGGCATTACAGGTTAATTCTCAGCATGCAAACCTTAGTATTCCCAGGGTAACAAAGGAAAGTCTTCTCCCAGTCCGACTGTGAGTACAACCTTCACATTATCAAAGATTCCCAGTGGGCTGATTTTTTTCGTTCCACAATTTTGTTGGTTAACATTTCAAGTTTGTAGACTGCGTATGGCTCAGTGGTTAAGAGCTGGCTTCTCTTACAGAGGACCTAGGTTCCATTCCCAGCGCCCACATGTGGCTCCTCATCATATGTAACTCCGGTTCTAGAAGATCTGAAAACACTGCACATACATGGTACACAGACATACACTCAGGCAAAACAGCCATACACACACAAAAAAAACACTTCAATTATGTTACTTATTATTAAGGTCAAAATACATGTGTGTGCACCGTGTGGCTGGGTGTGTATATGTGTGCGTGTGCATGTACACATCAGACCACCTTCTCCTTGAGAAGTCCTAGAAATGAGATCAATGGAGAAGGAGCTTAAGCCAAAGGTTTCTAAAATTATAACAGAGCAACTCAGATAGTCCCTGCCAGAGCCACCTACCTAAGCAAAAGACTGACAGGATTCAAGCCCTGCCTTGGAGCTTGAAATCAAATGTCACCCCAGCAATCCAAGTGCCAAGATTTCGGTAACACAGGCAGGGCACTCCCAAAAGCTCACTCTATGCGAAAAGTCCTCATTAAACTCAAGAGTTATATTTAGCAAAAAATGGAACAGAAGTTATATTTAGATGAAATGACTTAAAAGAATTTTACCAAAAACAGCATGTTTTGACTGATCTGAAAAAAAAAAAAGGATTTTTAGGGTGGCTAGCTGGCTCGGCGGATAAAAGTGCTTGCCACCAAGCCGAGTGGCCTGGGTTTGATGCCCAGGACCCGCCGGGTAGGACAGCGTTGACTCCCACATCATCCTGACATAGTGCATGTACCTCCACCCCAGAAAAGTAATAAGTGTAACTAAGTATGAATCGTTTTTTTAAAGCTGTAGAGTACTTACAGGGCAGCACACATGTGGGCTTCAGGATGGTGACTCCTAGGCGTACTCGGGGAGCCCAGCACCTCCCCCTAGACATGGCCCTTTCCCAGCACTCACTCTATGGTCACAAAGCGCCCTGTCAGTACCGCCCACTTGGCTCTTCTTTACGATATTTTTTGACATCCACTTTACTGTGTTCATCAGTTTTTGTTTTGGGCACAGACTCCTCCTAGGTAGCCCAGCCTATCCTCAGACTTGCAGTGACATGTGCCACCATGCTTGGCTTAATTTACATTTTCTTAGCAAAACTGCAGTCAGCATCACCTAAGTGGTCCTCTAAACCCGCAAGGCCTCCTCTGGAATGAAGTTACAGTTAGGCGTGGTGGCATAAGCCTGTGACATCATCAAGAGGCTCGACGAAGTTCAGGGCCAACCTGGTCTGCAGAGCAAGTTCTAAGTCAGACCTTATGACATGTTTCCAAGTACTAGGAATAGTACAAAACATGGCAGTTATTCCCTTCTCCACAAGCATCAGGTCCCCCATGGGCTTGAAAGAGAAGTACACCCACCCTTGGTGACACATCTGTAAACCTAGCACTCAACAGGCTAACTTAGGAGGATCCCAGTTTAAGGCTAGACTATATGATGAGGCCCTGTCTCAAAACTTGCCCCTTAGCCCCTCAAGAGTCTCAGGAAGAGACCATTTCCCAGCACCCCAACCAAGCCAGAGTGGAAAGCAGAGGTGACCCCTGGAGAAAGATGGCCTGACTCTAGGACTGGCAAGTTCCCACTGTCCAGGCAGCAAAGATGCCAGAGGGTGAGGGCTTAGGCCTCCTGTCCACAATGCCTAAGATCATGAATGACTCAAGAACACTGCAGCCAGTCTCCACTTTGACTTCTGGTTTGCTTATTTCCAGAAAATTAGAACAGTGGGGAGATGGGATCCCCCACTTTTATACTTATAGGCCTTAAAACAGCAAGGCTTACAGTTGCACAATTTGGAGGAGAAACAAGACCTAGGAAGCAAGACAGATTGAATCATGTATTCCAAGAATCTTCTTCCAAACTCCCAGCTCCTGCATTACCCCTCAATTATCTACTTCACTGGGAAACAGCAGAGAATCAATTTTGCATCCCATGAAAATCATATTAATTATATCGATATGACCATCAAGCAAATAATAAAAATTTCAGCCATATAATCCAAACAAGAGTTTAACTGTGCCCTAACCTGCTTTGCTCACTGGCCATGATGCTCCAGGAGAGAGTCAAACAAGAAGGAACCTTTCCTAGTAAGTCAGTGAACTTTGCAACTGAGTAGGGAGGCACGTGAGGAACACCAAAACACCGAGGGAGCTGAGCTCACTCTGTTAAGCCAATTTATCAGGGAGATAAGATACAGACATGAGGGTGAGATGGGAATCAAATTCCCCAGGCCAGCGGGCTAGGGGATGGGTGGGCCAGCAAGATGGCTCTGTGGGTAAAGATGCTGGCCAGCCACGTCTGATGGCCTGAGCTAGATCATGGGAACTCTCATGGCAGGAGAGAATCCAACTGACCACCAAAGGCTGTCCTCTGACCTCCATACAGGTACGCAGACATACACCTCACATACACCCACACAAACACAGAAAATAAGTACATAAATGTAAAAACGAAAAGCGATGAGTTCGTGGAGGAAATCTCCACCTAAAGGAGAAATAGTCATGTTGGGACGTTTCTGATGACGTCTAACTTTCAAAGCCCTGGCTCAGAGCTGACGTATGGGCATTAGTGTCTCCTAATGATAAAGCAAGAAAAAAAAAAAAAGGACTAAAGTGGCTCACACACTGTGATATGGGTGTGTGATTTGAGATATGGGGACTCCCTGCACCTGAAGGCATGAGACAGAAAGCTGGAGTGTGGTGGGGGGATGGGATCCCAGACATTTGCACATACTTCACCTTGAAAAAGAAACAGCAAGGGCCTAGGTTAATACACACTTTTCAAAAGGACTTCTTGGGGTGCCCTGATGAGTAGTAGGTCCAAAGCTGTGGGGGGTCTTCCTCCATCCCAGAGCAGAAGCAAGAGGTACGTGTGTGGTTCTATGTCCTTCTTCATCCATCAGAACCTTCCCCAATCCCCAACCAGTGAACACACACACACACACACACACACAGCACACAAACTATGGAGGCCATCCTGCTCCACCAAGTAAGGGCCCTGAAATGACAGTAGGAACGCCCATTCAGCAGCCGGGTCTTCCCTGGTCGCCCTTGATTATACCCGTACTTAAGATAAACTTTTACTTCACCTTGGTTCCGTCGTCAGGAGTGCCCTCCCAGCACCGAGAGTGAACCAGCCTACTTCTAGGAAGCTCCGTAGGAGGCAGGGATGCTGCGCCACACAGCAGGAAGGTGTGCGCCCGAGAGCTACCCATCCGACCCAGCACCAGCACAGGAAGCCTGGGTGTGGAGCAGCGGCTCGAAGCCAGCCCCAGACTGTACCCCTCGTTCCGCGGGGGAGAGGGGCGGGAGCTTGGAGCTGGAGAGGGGTGAAGGAATCCGCCCTCATTTGCACATTGTCTGGGGCCGGGTCAATTTGCTTAATCACCGCTCTAAATGCCAGGCACACAGCACACAATGCGCTCCCATTAACAGGTTTAAAGTGTCGCAGCGCTCGCTTTAAATGAGAAAAGCCGGCAACAAAAGGGGGAAAAAGCCAAGGAAGAATGCCTTGGGTCGCCCTCCAACCATCTCTGAGGAGTTTAAAACCCAGACTTCTGCAGAAAAATTGAGGCCCTGGTGTGAGGGTTGGGGGTGGGGACGAGGGTCGTGAATAACCCACACAAAGTAGTTCGTAGAGCTCACAACAGCCCAGGGCCCGGCGGTCAGTGGATCACGACTCATCCCGGGCTCCTCCAGGCCCTTGACCAACTCTCCCTCTTGCCAAGGGAAAAGCTGACGGAACTCCAGGAAGGAGAGACCCCCCCCCCCCGACCACCTCCAAAAGCAGACACAAATCCCAAGTTTTGCTTTGGAAGAAGCAAGGGATTTGGGAGGCTGGGAGGAGGACCCACCAGGCCGCGATCTCCCAAAGGCGAGAAGTTAACAGAACTTTGCTTTCAGCCGGTCACTGGCCAGTGCAGCCCCACACTAGGCCGCCACAGGGGAGTTTAACTCCGCCAACAAGTTCTGCCCAGGATCGGCGCAGGAGGCCCCATCCCCCACAGCACGGCGGAGCCCGGGGGCGCATCTCGCCGGGCCCCGCGCCCACCCGTCCCGGCACAGCCGGGCTGACACTTACGGTGCGCGCTCCGCCAGGAGACAGGGGTCCGTTGGAGAGGTACGGGCTGCTCAGGTCCGGAATCATCAGGAAGGGGTACCCGGGGTACGCAGGTCCCTTAAAGAAAGCGCCGTCCTGGGGCCTTCTCACTGCGGACAAAACCAGAGCGGAGTGAGGTCAGGGGTCCCGCAGACGGCGCGGCGATCTGGAACTCCGGGCGGGAATCCGGAACCCGGGCGCCCCTTGAGTGAGCCCCCGGGCGGCTGCCGCAGCCACCGGAGCAGCGCAGGGCTCCGCCGCCCGGGCCACGGGGTACCCGGAGGGCCAGCCGCCACCGGCCGGAGAGTGGAGACTGGCGGAGAAGGCACGTACCTTCGGCGAAGTAGTCGCGCGGCTTCTGGAAAGCGTCCCGGGCGGGCTGCGGGCGCCTCTCCGCCTGCGGAGGAGACACAAAGGCGAGGGCGGGTGAGCGGGAGCGGGACCCGGGGCCCCCGGGGACCAGCTGACCCTGGGGCCCCCTTTACCTCCGAGTCCGAACTGCTGCTCTGATTCTCCGACTCGTTGACCAGGGACGACTTGACCTCGTCCAGGTCCCTCTGCGCCGAGGCGCTGTCGCTGCTCGGCTCCTGCTCTTCGCCCCCCTCGTCCTGGAAGGGGATCAGCTCGTCGTTCGCCCCGAGGTCGTCCCCTCCACCGGTCGCCCCGGCACCGGAGCCACCGCCTCCCCCGCCGGCACCGCCACCGCGGCCGCCACCGAGCTGGGGCATGGTGGGGCCACGGGCCGGGGCCGCTGCGCTCGGAGCCCCGCGCCCTGCCTGGCCCGGCCCGGCGCCCCTCCCTCCCGCTCGCTGGCCGGGCTTCGCTCGTCCGGCCGCTGCGGCGACAAAGTTTTGACAGGGCGTGGCTCCGTGGGAAGCGGGCCCGGCGCCGCCCAGCCGGGGCGAGAGACGCTCGGCTCCCGATCGTCCCGCAGCGCGGAGCCCGGAGCTCCGCTGCCAGCCGCCGCCGCCGCCGCCGCCTGCTCCGCCGGGGCGTCCCAGCGCCTGGCCCGCCGGGGAGGGGCGATGGGGAAGGAGGGAGGGACCGCCCGGCGGGGCAGGGGGGCCGGAGGGAGGAGCCCGGCTGCAAGCTGACACCCGCGCCTCGCGGAACCGGGAGCACGGCAGCGCGCGCACGCACACTCGCCTTCACACTCGCGTCCTGCTCGTTGGCACCTTCCGGGGGCTGCGCCTCCCCTCCTCGGGCGGCCGCCCTACCCCTCAAACCTATCCGTGTCCTCTCCGCTGAACCCCGGGGCCGCCGTGGGAAGCCCCTCTCGCACTCTCCCGCAAAGCCCGGGCGTCTGGCCCTCGCTCCTCCTCATCCCCTAACTTTTCTTGGCGAACGGCCCCCAGAACTCCGCGCGGGGCAGTCCCACTCCTCTCCCACCGCAGCGGCGGGCGGCGCTGCCCCCTGCTGGAGAGCGGAGGACTAGCCGATCCGCCGAGCACCGCCGCGCGGACTGTGCAGGATCCCACCAGCCCTTCCAAACCCAGCCGGATGCAGAAAGAATTTTGTGACACTTCAAAACAAGCTGAGCGGCCTTCCGTCCCTTTTCCTATGGTGTCCCGACGCATGCCTGGCCCCCAAACTGTGTTTTTGATCCTCGGTAAGATACTACTGAAACCCTGAAGATCACCCTTTCTCTAGAGCTGGAGGAGAGTGTGAAATCCAACACTCACTGTCTTAGAGTCAGAAGGGATTTTGATTGTATTCGTTCCGAGGAGAAATTCTCACCCAGAACTTCCAAAGCTGATTATGAAGCTGCCTAGATAGCCAACAAGCACAATAAGCAAATGACCTAACCAGCTTCATAGGTAAAGAACAGCGTTGAGAGAGCATTTTCGGGCTGACAAGACGGCTCAGTAGGTAAAGGTGCTTGCCATCAAGCCCCAAGTTCTACGTCCAGTCCCCACAATGGAGAAGTAGAGAACAGACTCCCTTCCAGTTGCTGTCTAGCTTCTGCGTGTGGGCCATGCTGCGTGCACTCATACAGCTCAGGGGTAGAGTGTGTATTTAGCATTTGTGAGGTCCTGTGTTCAATCCCCAGGGGACTAGAGATTGCACTCACACATCTTCAGTCAGCTAGGAATTCCACTTGGAATTGTCTACCGTGGGGAACTATTGGTGACAATATGAATTTTAAAATCAGTCTAGAAAGCAGTGTGCCACTATTTTAAAACGTTTTAAACACAACTTAAAGCCTGTGCCCTTAATCCCCAAACCTGGGAGTTTGAGGCCAGCCAGGTCTACAGAGAGATCCAGGACATCCAGAGCTGCATAAAGAAACCCTGCCTTAAAAACAAACCAACCGGGGCTGGAGAGATGGCTCAGAGGTTAAGAGCACTGGCTGTTCTTCCAGAGGTCCTGAGTTCAATTCTCAGCAACCATATGGTGGCTCACAACCATCTATAATGAGTTCTCGTGTGCAGGTGTACAGGCAGGCAGAACACTGTATACATAATAAATAAATAAATCTTTTAAAAAAAAAAAAAAAAAAAAAAAAAAAAAAAAAAAAAAAACAAACCAACCACAATTTAAGCACAGAGGCATTTTCTCCAGTCCCCTTCGGTCGGGACAAAGGTGCAGCTTGAGGAAGTGAAGAAGGCTCCTGAGAGAGCTGCAGTTCACCTGCGTCTCTTCCAATAGCACCCACGGCAAGCAGCTGGGCAGACCGGGCTCCTGCTCGTGTGGATCAAGAACGGGTTTGAAGAGGCACCCTTAAAACAAAGCTTAGTACGTATGACTTTCATTATTTCATTAATTTTTTTTTTCTTTGTTAGGGTTTGGGCGTGGTGGTTGCACTCCTGTAATCCCAGCACCCGGGAGGCAGAGGCAGGAATTTCAGGCCAGCCTGGTCTACAGAGTGAGTTCCAGGACAGCCAGGGCTACATGAGAAACCCTGTCCAGTTGCAGTGATAGCTTGGGGCTGAGCCATGGAGCTAACAGTAAGCTCAGTGCCGGAGGCTGGTGGCTGCTGCTCACCCGCAGCCTACCCGGGCCACCTGCACCACTTGGTCAGAACACCTCCAGAAGCGGCATGGGCTCTTCCACAGCCTCCCTCGTGAACACATGGGATTTTGTAGACTTCTTATTTTAATGAAAAGATCCCCCCCCCCCTGTGGTGTATAAATGTATGAGAAGCTCATTGTATTGGTTCTCTATGGCTACTATAATAAATCACCACAAAGTCGGTGGCCTCAAAAGAAAAAGGTGTCCTGAGAGAACAGCACTCTCTGTTGTTGAAATAGAGATTTAGTTTTACTGAATACAAATTAAAATGTTGGAATGTTGGTAGCTGGGAAATAAGATGTTACTTCAATGGTAGAGAGCCTGCCTAGCTATGAGGTCCTGGGTTTGGTTCCCAGTACTACTGAAGAAAAGGGCAGGGGGGAGGGGAAGAGGGAATAAAGAAAAAGATGAAATCGTACTCCCTCCAAGCGTTCCAGGGAACCTTCTGCTAGCTTCCGGGGCTGTTGCTAGCTTTGCACCACACCTTGCAAATTTCTGTTATCTGTGGTCACACTGTGGCCTTTAGAGACCATCCCACGAGCCCAGCATCATCTTTCTGCCAGGCTACAACCCATGGCTGAATCAGGTCATGAAAGACTATTTGACTTCATTCATGGGCTGCAGGGATTAGGCCACGGTCCTGTCTGTCATATTTGGGAGTGAGCTGTTATCAGCCTACCACACCTGTCAACTTGGAAGAAGTGCAGATTGAAGCAATACAGAATAGCATCTTCTCACCTATCAGATTGGCGCAAGGAGAAAGGAAGGGTAACACCCAGCGCTGGCCCCTGTGCAGAGAAGCACACAGGGCTCCAGGCATGCCATTGTGTAAGATTTCTGAAAGGAAGTTTGGCAATACCTTGGAAAATCTTTAAAAGTGCAAATGCTTTGACTCATCCTTGTACTTCTAGGATTCCATCCTAAAGAAATAACCCGGAAGAGAGCGCTCACCGCAGTGAAAAGCTGGAAACAATCTTGATGCTCTTTTACAGGAAATTGTGGTACTTCATTCAGCAGAACATCCTGACATTGTGGAAATAAGTATGTTTATCAGTGTTCAAAGAGACTTATAACATAGGGAAAGTAATAAATTAAAAAAAAATATGTGGGGGCTGGAGAGATGACTCAGCAGTTAAGAAGTGCTGGTTGTTCTTCCAGAGGACCCATGTTCAATTCCCAGCACCCCACATGGTAACTCACAACCATCCATAACCCTTGTTTCACTTTTCATGTGGGTAAAACACTCATGCACATAAAATAAAAATAATTTTTCTAAGCAATAAAAAAAATGCATGGCTGCTAGGCATGATGGCGCATGTGCGCCATCCCGGCACTGGTGACAAAGAGACAGGAGGGTCATAAGTCCAAGCCAGAGGCTAGCTTGGGCTACATAGTGAGTTGAAGGCCAGCCTGGGCTATATAGTGTGAAACCTTGTCCTAAAAGTGAATAGGGACTTAAGAGATGGCTTGACACTTAGAAGTTTAACAGAGAACCCGAGTGTGATTCCTGGCACAATAGCAGCACAGCCTCCTCTGACTGAGTGCCAGGGGATTTGATATCGTATACTTTTGCCTCTACTTCCCAGGTGCCATCTTGTCTAGCCTCATGCCGTACGCGGCATCAAATGGAGGGCTCCTGTAAATGCCGGGCAGGCCTCTGTCGCCTGAACTACGCTTCCAGGTACACTTCCCGTACCTGAATGATCATCATCAAAAGCAGTACGGGCCGGAGGTCAAGCAGGGCAGGCTCCTGCAGGCAGGAGCTGATGCAGAGGACACGAGGAAGCCCTGACTGGCTTGCTCTCCATTGCTTGCTCACCTTATAGAACCCAGGGCCACACAATGAACTAGGCCCTCCCCCACCAATCACTGACTAAGATGCTCCACAGGATTGCCTATAGCCTGATCTGTTTGTTTTGTTTTATTGAGACAGGGTTTCTCAGTAGAACAACCGCGGCTGCTCGTGTACTTTCTTTGTAGACCAGGATGGCCCTCCAGCTCACAGAGCTGCTCCTGTTTCTGCCTTCCAAGCGCTGGGATTAGAGGAGTGCACGACCATTCCCAGCCATTTGAACCCACTCTCACGGAGATATTGTCTCAATCCAGACTCCCTTCTTTCAGATGACTTTAGCTTGTGTCAAGTTAATAAAAAATAAATAAATAAAAATTAAAAAAAAAAAAACCTAGCCAGCACAGAGAGAAAAGAGGAGCTGGAGAGATGATTGGCAGTTAAGAGCACTGACTGTTCTTCTAGGGGACCCAGGTTCAATTTCCAGCACACACATTGTGGCTCACTACTGTCTGTAACCTCAGTTCCAGAGGACCCAACACCCTCACACATACATGAATGCAGGCAGAACACCAATGCATATAAAATAAAAATAAACTTAAAAAGGAGAAAGAGACAACCATGTTTCTCTTCACCAGACATGCAACTACCTAAAATATTTTGAATTCAGTTCTTTATAAGAAGAATAATAAATTTTAATGTTTCTATTTCAGGGATAAGAACTTACTTATTCAGAAATCCAATCAGGGCCAATGACAGAGCTCAACAATTAAAGGCAAGCCTGGAGACCTGAGTTCAATCCCCACATGCACACACAAAGAGATGATAGATAGATAGATGTAATAAATTTTAATTGTTAAAAACATTTGCTGGATTCCTGGACGTGAGTTCGACAAACAGTGTGTACCTGCGGAGCTGGAGAGCTGGCCCCACACGCAGTGGTGGCTCTGGTCCAGCAGCCACAGCGTGGTTCACCGCCACTGCAGTTCCAGGTGTTATGAAGCCTTCTGTGCTGTGGCAATCGGCATCCACCTATTGCTCAGGCAAAACACCCACACATAGAAAATATTGTAAAAAAAAAAAAAAAAATTTAAGCTGAGACTCTGGAGGCAGAGGCAGGCAGATCTCTGAGTTTTAGGCTAGCCTGGTCTGCAACGTAAATTCCAGGACAGCCACACCAAGAACTCTGTCTCAAAAACAAAACAACAAACCAAACAGAGAAATGATTTTAATGAATCGCTCAACCAAAAGAAAAAAAAAAAAAAGAGGGTGTTTTATTTTCATCAACCAAAAGATACACACATTCAATATGTCAATAAAAACATCCTAGTCCATTAAAAACTTCACAGTTGTTTTCTTATTGTTGGTGGTGGTGTTTGTGTGCGTGCGTGCACACATACATTGACAAGCAGGATTCACGAATCAACTCAGTGTTTATTTTTTAATTGTACATATTGGCCCCTTTTTCTTTCTTTCTTTCTTTCTTTCTTTCTTTCTTTCTTTCTTTCTTTCTTTCTTTCTTTCTTTCTTTCTTCGGTTTTTCAAGACAGGGTTTCTCTGTGTAGCCTTGGCTGTGCTGGACTTGCTTTATAGACTAGGCTGGCCTCGAACTCACCTGCCTCTGCCTCCCCGAGTGAGTGCTGGGACTAAAGCCACGCACCACCACACCTGGCTTCCTTCTTTTCTTCCTTCCTTTCTTTCTTTCCTTTTATCCTATCTTTGTGGAGATGGCCAGGTGCTGTTCCTGAAAGACTGCAGATGACTGCATTCTGAGGGGTCTTTCTTATACAAAACAGTCAATCCCAAAGCCATTCACGAACTGTGTTTACAGAGCTCTTACCTCTAAGGCAGTCTCCCTGTCCCGAACCTGTGCAGAGCCCCACAGCCCAGACTGGCTCCCGCAGCAGCTTAGGCTAGAGCACGCTGCACATAGGCCACCTGCTTGACCGGTTCACCTTGCTTCTCCCATTCCTGCCCCAAAACCCACAGTAAAAGTTTCACTCTGCTTTCTCTTCACTCCTCTTTCCTTCCAGCTGACTCTGGTACTTTCCCATGTGTCTCCGGAATGTGTTACGTGCCCCTTCCTTTTAGGTACTGTGAATCACACACTGTCTTTTCCATAGCATTTGTGCCCTGATCAGTTGTCTTCATGTACATTCATAACAAAATCCACATTTAAAAATAATATAGGAAGCTGGGCCTCGTGGCGCATGCCTTTAATCCCAGCACTCAGGCATGCAGAGGCAGGAGGGTCTCTGAGTTTGAGGCCAGCCTTGGTCTACAAAGCAAGTCCAGGACAGCCAAGGCTACACAGAGAAATCTTGTCTCAAACAAACAAACAAAACAAAAAAACAAATAATAATAATGGTAATGTTTACAGTAATAATAATAATAATAGGGAATCTTATGGGGAGGACAAGGCCTGGTAGAGGCAGAGGAAGAGCTCGTCCCCCTGTCTCCCCAGAAGGGATTTCCCGGGGTCCCGGAGCTGAGGCAATGAGGGGTGACATCACAGTGGGACTGCAGGCCTCCTTGCTTCTATTTAAACTTAAACTTCATGTCAGGACCCCAAAGATGGATTTGGAGGATCACTTGACCTCATTGTTCTACTTCCCAATATGGCGACATTGACTAAATCTTATTTATTTGCTTTTCACTATTGTCTCCGGAAGTCAAGTGCACGTGTGAGCGTGTTGGGGCTCCTGGGGCCTAGGCTCCGACCCTCACACCTGTGGTAACAGTTTTTCTCTGACCCGAAAGCTCCAGTAATAACCGCTTGGGAGAGGAGTGAGGTTTGAACTAAGTTTTGTCTGGCTGAATAACTGCTTGCACTTTCTAGTGTCTCTTGGACCTAAGTATCATGGCCTGTGAGTCCCAGGAACCAGCAAGTGATTTTCCACCCCTTGTAGCTCTCCCCCTAGCCCAATGCTGAAATAATGTCAAACTAATTTCTTAGGACAATGTGAGTCTGCTGAAGCCCCTCACCCTGGAACAGACCTTTGGTTGGTAGCCTCACCATCTGTCCGGCATACCTTCCCCTGTCGCTGTCTCTTACCTCAGTTGTCTCTTTCTGAGGTCTGTCAGCCCTCCTCCGAATCTGAGACTCCCCAGGGCCCAGGCCAGCATCTAAAAGATCTGTGTTCAGTATTTTAGACCACGACACCCCCAATCTCTCTCAGTCTCATCTTTCCTATTTTATTTTTTACTCTCCCCCCTTATATTGAAAAATAGATTTTTCTCTTCTAATAAAATATCGTGATTATAATTTCTCCTCTCTCTACTCCTCTCTCTTCCTAGTGCCTTCCGACTTACCCTCCTATCCATATACACTCCATTTCTGACTTTATTAGGAAATAAAGAGGGGGCTGGCTCAGTGCTTAAGAGCATTGTCTCCCCTTCCATGGGACCCAGGTCCGACTCCCAGTCCCCATATGGCAGCTTGGCAGTTCACAACTGTCTGTAACCCCGGTTCCATGGGATCTGATACCCTCACACCAACCAATGCTCATAAAGTAAAACCAAGTAAATTACATAAAAAACCATGAAAAAAAAAAAAAAAAAGAAAACCAAACCTGATAGTGATGGGACACACTTTCAATCCCAGAACTTTAAAGGCAGAGGCAGATGGATCTCTTTGAGTTCTAGGCCAGCCTGTCTACAGATTGAGTTCCAGGAAAGCCAGGGCTACACAGAGAAACTGTATCTTGGGGAAAAAAAGTAATTGATAAGAAGACATGAGGATAGAAAGGAGACTATTTTGAAATAGAGTTGGGACTGGAGGAGAAAGAAAGGGAACAAGAGAAAACAATGCAGGCTGACCATGATCAAAGTACATTTACACACTAGTCTACGGGGTCTTTCTTTTTCAATTGTTTGCTTGTTTGATTTTTTTTTCTTCTTTTTTTGAGACAGGGTTTCCCTATGCAGCCTTGGCTGTCCTGGAACTTGCTCTGTAGACCAGGGTGGCCTTGAATCCAAAGAGATTCTCCTGTCTCTGCCTCTCGAGCACTGGGATTAAAGGTACCTGCCACCTCCAGCCAGTTTACAAGGGCCATTCTTACTCAAGCCTCCACAAACCCTATTATAAAAACCTAAAATAAAGAAATAAAACATAAAATTAAAATAAAGGCATGTGTCAATACTGCGCAGCTATGTATTTTAAACTGCAAATCCATAGATTTAAAAAGCCAACCCAAGAGAAAAGGATACAAAGAAAATGAAGAAATAGTCCTAATAAAACAGTAGACAGGTAGACAGGAAGTTGAATAAGTAGTCAACAAAATTGCTGTCAAGGGCATACAAATTAAGACAGTAATGATAGCCAGGCATGGGGTGAGGAAGGAAGATAAAAAACTCAAAGCCCCAGCTGCAGAGCAAATTTAAAGACTATTTGCAGACATTGTTTCAACACGCACACACTGTAATGGGTTACTAATATAGAGTCACTAAAATGGCTAAAGTTATTAAATTATATGTTGCAATACCAGGTGTCATTACTATAGAACAATGAAACTTGGTAACATCGTTGTGGGACCTTGCGTTACTATAACCACCAGGATCGCTGACCTGATCTACAAAAGCTGGCCAAATGCATGACCCATAACTGAAAGTTACACTCCCGAGGAGACAGCCCTGGCTCTCTGCTCCCCTGGGAAACAGACCCTACAGGTTCACCCAAGCACACACAGACAATCTTTGACTCAGTGCTAAATGTGCACAGGTTTCTTTCTTGCCATTGTTTCCCAAATGATATGCCCTGGCAACTTTGTAGCACCCGTGCTGTATCATAATTAATCTAGACAGAATTTCGTGTGTGTACCGGACTGCGCAGGTTGTAGGCAAAGTGTTATAAGATTTATTTCTTTTTATAATTATGTGTGTGTGTCTGTGAGTGAAGATACATAGGTGTGAGTGTAGGTGCCTGAGTCAGAAGAGGGTGTCAGACCACCTGCTGGAACTGAAGTTCTCCCTGACATCTCCTCTGGCATCTCCGACATCTTGGGCTCGGCAGAGAAACCCAGGCTTCACTGTCCCAGCTCCCCACACCGGGCTCTCTAGGCCCTTGCTTTCCAGAGCCTTTGGGTAAGGACTCCCCTGCCACATGCTGCCTGGCCTCCAGGCTCTTTAAAACCACGGAGGAAGAATCCATGAGTCCTTCGCTCTTAAATCCGTGATGCTTCTAAAGCCAGCACCATGTGGACGACACTGCCACATACTGCTGACAGCGTGGGACGGGACCGTGGCCCTTGGATCACAGTAGCAGCAGCACTCTTGCTCAGTTGCTTCTAAATTCACCCACCTGTCTCTTCCCACCCTCCTCCCATAGTCCCCCTGTCCCTCTGAGCTTGTAGTCACCCCCCTCAGTGTCCTGAGGGCTTAGAAGACAGCTGCGCTCCATCCTGCCAGCGATGCTCAGGGAGCCAGTACAGTACCTCGTTCTGAACTTGGAAGTTGTAATCAAAGAAGAAACTTAGAAGTCTGTGTATAAAAATGTGTGTGAGTTTATACATACTCGAGGTTTTAAATACAGATGGTTTTATATATATGAATGTGAATGTATCCACTTACTATAACCTGTAAGGTTTTATATGTGAGAGTGTTCATATGTATCTGTGTATGTAAGTTTATATAATATGTGTGTGCATGCATACACACACAAGGAGCTTATGTATAACTCCTGAAGTTGTGTGTGTATGTATGTATGCATTTTTATATGTGTATACATCTTCCAAGTTCCTGTCATCATCTTTAAATTTGAGAGTTTCTGTTGCTATTGCTTTGCTTTGTTTTTTTGTTTGTTTTTGAGGCTGGCCTTGCTGGTTTTTAAATTTCATGAAGCAGGTAGCAACACTAAACTAAAGTAGCACACTAGAGGCCGGTGTGATGGCTCAGATGGCTAAAGCGCTCGCTGTTCGAGGCTGAAGACTTCGATTTTCCGATCCCACAGTGGAAGGAGAGAACTGATTCCTAAATGTTTTCCTCTGACTTCCATACATGAAGTTTCATCCAGCAGGCTAGGCTGGCCAAGCAGTGAGCCTAAGGGACCTCCCTGTCTTTAGCATTCCCACACTGGGATTACAGAGCTTGACTTAGAAATAAAAAAGTTATTTTCATTTTTAAGTGTGTGTGTGTGTGTACATGAATGCATGTGCCCCGAAGAGCCGGAGAAGACACTGGATTTCCTGAAGCTGAATTACAAACAGTTATGAGCCTCTTGCTAGACATCTAAACTTGGGTCTTCAGGTCTGAGTGGCAAGCCCACTATGAGCTGGGCCATCCCCAGCCCCTAATTTCATTTTGAGGGCTAACTCTTTCTGAGGAAGCAGTTCTAGATATCACAAAGCTTTCCCACACGTGACATGACGCCACGCTGAGGCAGTGTGCAGTGTGGGGCCACACATCTGTTCCCCACACCTGTGCGCACAATGAAACTTTCAGCTGATTCAGCTCATCTTCTTCCAAATAGCAAATTAAATAATTTTAGGGTTCTGTGAAGATTAGAGCAAGAGCACACAGCCTACTTGGTCTATGAGTTAAAGGATTTTTTCCCATCGATAAAAGCTGTGCTGAATTATCCCAATAACTGAGCATGAAGTATTGTTTCTTTACATTTTTGAAATCAAGGTGAGCAATATATTACCTTCCATGTTTGTGTTAGGTGATGGGAGAGTCATGAGGGTTTGAGCTTGCCTCTGGTTCTGTGAACTCCACCGCAACTGAAAATTTCAGCTTAAGATCTGGAATTGATCTCTTCATCTTTAAGAGAAGACAGAGTCACAAATGCCCTGTGTGGTTCTCACTATACAAACAGGGCTACTGTGAAGGGTACTTGATCCAACTGGGAAATGACAATTCGTCAAAACGTTATTGGGGCCAGAGAGATGGCTCAGAGGTGAAGAGCTACTCTTGCAAAGGTCCTGAGTTCAGTTCCCAGCAACCACATAGTAGCTCGCAACAGTTGATGAGATCTGGCGCCCTCTTCTGGCGTGCAGACACACTTGCAGGCAGAACACTGTAAATGGAATAAATAAATCTTAAAAAAAAAAAGTCCTTTAAAAATTGTTATTGGGGGGACTGGAGAGACGGCTCAGAAGTTAAGAACACTGGCTGTCCTTCCTAAAGGTCCTGAGTTTAATTCCCAGCAACCACATGGTGGCTCATAACCATCTATAGTAAGATCTGGTGTTGTATAAATAATAAATAATGTTTTATATATATATATAATATACACATGTTATTTTAAAAAATTTTTATTGGGACCTGGAGAGGTGGTTCAGTGGTTAAGAGCAATGGCTAATCCTCCAAAGGACCCTGGTTTAGTTCCTAGCACCCCCATGGAGGCTCAGACCTGGGAATCACATGGAGATTCCCAAGGGGACCTGACACTCTGCACATGCACATGACACACAAGCATATGTGCAAGTGAAACACTGATACACAAAATAGGAATTTTAAGGAGAGAGAGAGATGTCTTACATTTACTATTTCCTTCCAGCAAATAAGCTTTTCTTCCCTAGTGGGCTTTCTAACTTTACAACTCATTTGTGTCATTGTTCTTTGCAAAATTAGACATATTTATTTTTCCTGTCTCATTGAACAGATGGCTCCTCAGCATTTTCCTCCCATCAAATTGAAAATTACTCCAGGATTTTGACCCATCCTGCAGATACACATGCACAAGCAGGTTGATAAAAATGAGCTAGGTTAGCCAGGTGGCACACACCTTCAGTCCCAGCACTCAGGAGGCAGAGGCAGGTGGATCTCTGTGAGTTCAAGACTAGCCTTGTCCAGATAGTTCCAGGATAGCCAAAACTATACAGAGAAACCCTGTCTCAAAGCTAAGCAAAACAAAACAAAATAAAACAATTTTTTAAAGGAGTTAGCATTTCCTGGAGAGCCAAAATGACAACTGAATTCTGGCATAATTTTAGAGTTGGGGGAATTGGCATTAATTTACCAGTTTGATTTCTTGGTACCTTTACTTACTATTCTCCTGTCCTTCTTGATCCCTTCCATCCCACACAAAGTTTACTCTACTCTACAGAGTAATTACTCTGCAACTTATTTTGAGACAGGGTTTCATGTAACCCAGGCTAGCCACAAACTTCCTGTTTGGTAGAAGATGTAGTGGCATAGGTCTTTAATTCTAACACTGAGAAGGAAGAGGCCAGAGGATTTCCATGAGTTCAAGACCAGCCTAGTTGTCATTCAGTCTTTGTCACACTCTCTTGTAAGTCGGGTTTCTTGGTTAGAGAAAGTGTTTCATAGTGGTAGATCAGTCTAAAGGTCTGTGGCATTGGCCAACAAAGAAAATATAAGAGTATATGCCCCCCTCCCCCCGGGATCCTTGGCCACTGGTCCCTGGGGACCAAGGGAGCAGAAGCTCTGAACTGGGGATTTGGATGGCTCATGAGTACAACGGAAATAAAACTTTCCAAAACCAGCTTCAGTGAGTCCATTCAAGTTTATTTAGAATGAACAAAGGCTATAGCATTCTTGGGGAGTGGGCGGAGAGCTCCCAGTGTAGATCCACACCATTGGCTGGGGCTTGAAGTGCCAGGAATGCTTTATTTGCATTTGGCAGCAGGGTACTATCATATGAAGGGGACACAGTACTTAATTACCCTATGGGCAGCCGGGTACTATCATGTGAAGGGGAACACAGTACTTAATAACCCTATGGGCAGCAGAGAGAAATGCTTTTTTGGTTTTTGGTTTGTTTTTTCAGGGAACTCTGTCAAAGGTCATATTCCAGGTGTGCTTAGAGGCATCTGTGCTAGGGAAATTCTCCAGATGTAAGGCAGAAAAGAGGAAGCCGCACTGACAAAAGGGGTCCTCCAGATAGTGCCTGGCTCAGGAACTTCTGGGCACGGTGGACTGCAACCGTAGCAGCAGGGTTTCCCAACAAATATATTCAGAAAGCAGGCTAATTCCAGTGAGGATGAAGACTTCTTCCACTCCAGTGCATGGGGCCCAGCAATCATCTTGGAACCAAGCAACCACGTACTAGTCAGCATTTCAGTCTCTGTTGCTGGCAACTTGGCCAACAGCACTAGCGACACGAGCCTTGGTGGGTAAGAGCTTACTTTTAAAAATTCTTACTTTTTTATTGTTGTTGTTTTTAGAGAGACCAAGTTTCTCCACATAGCCCTGGCTGTCTTGGAACTTGCTTTGTAGCCCAGGCTGGCTTCAAACTCAGAGAGCTGCCTGTCTTTGCCACCCAAGTGCTGGGATTAAAGGCGTGCGCCACTACCACCTGGCAAAAATGATTACGTTTTGTGTGTGAGTGTGTATGTGTGTGGTTGCTCATGTGCCAAGGCATTTTTGTGGAGGTCAGAAGACGACTTGTTGGAATTGGGTCTCTCTTTCTACCCGTGGATCCGTGCGTCTTGCTGGGTGACTGTGCCAACACTGGAGTGGTGACAGGAGAGGCCTCCTGGTATAGGTGGCTGAATCACACATGTATTTGGTTATCCAGTCACTTTGTATACATGTGCGTGTGTGATGTCTGTGTGTATTATTGTGCATTCATGCGTGTGGATGCAGGTGCATATGTGGAAGCCAGAGGGCACCTTAGTTATTCACCTCATCTCCACTTTGCTTGAGAAAAGGTCTCTTTGCGTTTCTCTACCAGTCTAGCTGGCCCAAGAGTTTCCACTTCAATCTTATAAGGGTGTTGGGATGCTAAGAGACTACCTGTCCAGTTTTTACATGGATTCCGGGGATTCAAATGAGGGTCCTCATGCCTCTAAAGGGAGAACTAACGTACCGAATCCCAAATTGTCTACTCCCTGAAGGGATAGATATGCTCACTTGGTCAATAAAGTTCAATTCAAGGATGCCTGCTCTTCTGCCCGCTTCCTCTACCCCATTTATCCCAGAGGCTGATAAGCTAAAGTTCACAGGCCAAATCTGCTCAGTGCCTATTTTGTGGATAATATTTTGTGAAAACAAGCTGTTCTAGTCAGTTCTTTGTCAACTTGACACAAGCTAGGGTCATCTAGGGAAGGGGTGTCTCTGCTAAGAAAATGTCTCTATCAGATTGGCTTCTAGGCAAGCCTGTGGTGGGGCCACTCCTGGGCAAGTGGTCCTGGGGTAGAGAAGAAAGTAGGCTGAGCAAGCCAATAAGCAGAGTTCCTCCATGGCCTCTGCTTCAGTTCCTGCCTTGAGTTCCCGCCCTGACTTCCCCGCATGGTGAACTGGAAGCTGGAAGCTTTCCTCTCTAAGTTGTTTTTGGTCACAGGAACAGAGAGTAAACTAGACCATGAGCCATGCTTATCTATTTCAGCAGCAACTGTGACGGCTTCCAGAGTTTCAAGAGAAAGCCTGTGACTTGTGAGCTGAAAAAATTAGTCCAACTCTCTGTGTACAGAAAAGCTTTGCAGATATCAGTGTTCCTTTCCAATGCTGTCTCAGATCTTTGGTCCTTCCTTTTATGTCTTTGGTCAATTAAGCCATTTGCTGCTTAATTTATTTCCATGTGTATTTTCACTTTTCACCTCTTCTTTTTCTATAAAACAAAACTAATGAGAGCCAGGCGTGGTGGTGCACTCCTGGAATCCAGCACTTGAGGAGGCGGCGATAGGAGTATCTCTGAGTTTGCGGCTCGCTGGTCTACGAAGCAAGTCCAGGTCAGCTACACAGAGGAACCCTGTCTCAACAAACAAACAAACAAATAATGAAGATGTACTGTCCACAGCTCCAACCACTGGGGAACTTCTTCTCATCCATCTCTTTTCCCCTCCTTTTCCAGCTGTTGTTTGTGTTCTTTTGACAGGGTGTGGTTATGTAGCCCTGGTTAGCATTCTGCTCCTGATCCTTCTGCACCACCACACCAGGCTCACTACTAAACTCTGTAATAACCTGCTATCCGGCCCACGCAACCGTAGGTAGGTCTGCCAGGACGCAGCTATGAGCAGCTCTGAACACATGCTCACTTGATGCCAGGTAGTCTGACATTGAACGCTGCTCTTTTGTGGGCCAAAAATATAAAATAGCAGGATCTATCTCTGTCTCTTTGTCCCTCTGTCCGTCTGCCCCTCTCTTTTTCCCTCTCCCTCTCCTTCTTATAACCCAGGCTGGTTTTGATCTCCATAAGTAGCCGATAATGACATTGGACTTGTGACCCTGTCTTCACCTGCAACCTCACCTGAATTTTTGGTATTTTCTTATCTTTGAGATGCTGGAAACTAAGTCTAAGGCTTCATGCATGCTAGACAAGCACTGTATCAACTCCGTTCCCTCAGTGGCCTCAGAGGCCAGAAAGAAGTATTGAATCCCCTACAACTGAAGTTACAGTCGGTTGGGAGGTACCTAAGAAACCTAAGAAATTGTTTCTCTCTTTTTAAAAAAGCTTTATCCTTTTTGCCAAAATGGTGCTGAAAGCAAAGAAAGAGGCTCCTGCCCCTCCCAAAGCTGGAGCCAAAGCAAAGGCCTAGAAAACTAGAAGGTGGTGCTGAATGGTGTCCACAGCACCAAAATGAAGATCCACACATCACCCGCCTGGAAGGGCCCAAGACCCTGTGGCTTTAGAGACAGCACAAATACCCTCAAAAGAGCGTGCCCAGGAGAAGCAAGCGTGGTCACCATGCCATCATCAAATCCCCCTGACCACCGAGCCGGCCATGAAGAAAGCAGGAGATAACAGAACACTTATGTGCGTTGTGGACATTAAGGCCAACAAGCACCAGAGCAAACAGGCCGTGAAGAAACTTTAAGACACTGACGTGGCGGAAGGGGATACCCTGATCAGGCCTGAAGGAGAGAAGAAGGCACGTGTTCGGCTGGCTCCTGATTATGTGTCTATGTAGCCTGTACCTGGAAGCAGTGTCCTCAGAGGCCAGAAAGAAGTATTGAATCCCCTGAAATCAAAGTCACAGACAGTTGGGAGGCACCATTTGGGTGCTGGGACTCCAACCCAGTCCTCTACAAGAGCGGCAAGTGCTCTTAACTGCCAAACCATCTCTCCAGCCCCTTAATTATGCACACATGCGCACATGTATTTGTATGCAATCTTAGGACTCCATGCATGCTAAGCAAGTGCGCACTGAGCTATTAGTTTCCAAGACAGCAGACTACTGTAGCAAGCTACAACTGGCAAGCTCCCGGGAGCAGCCAGTCTTCCCTGGGCATCCAAACTCAAGTCCTCACGCTCTTGCCCAAGCGTCTCACCCACTGAGCCATCTCCCCAGCCCCAGGGCCTCGTGCGTACACAGGCTGAAGATCTGAACATAGATAATGGGTGATAAATGGCAAAGGTGCTTGACTTTTTACATAATAAAAGATGTACAAATTAAAATTGCGCAGAGATAACATTCTGTCCTACTATCAGATTGGCAGACTTCCACAGTGCTGACACCAGGGGCTGTGAGGACTCAGGCTCTTGTACACATTGTGCATGGAGTGCAAAGTGACATCATGGCTTTGGAAGGAAATTGGCTATGGCCGTCAGAATTGAACATGCCTTTATGCTGAGATTTAGCAATGCTGCTTCTAGGAATCTGTCCCCAGAAGTCACTCGCAGAGCTAACAAAACGGTGCATAATTGAGGCAATTCATGGCCACACATGGCAACAAAAAATTACAAACCACCCAAAAGCAGCTTACGAATTGGTTTGCTACATACATGTAAAAGGCAAGAAGTCATTGAAGGATATATAGCTGATTAGGAGGAAAATTCATGGTGTGAACGATGCCACTTTGGGTAAAAAAAAAAAACCAAAAAGAATAAAATCATGAAAATGTAAGTGTATTTTGTTTGTAGCTTATCTTCACAGAGATACAATGAAAGCATAAATAACTTCCCGTTTCCCAATGCTTATATCCCACAGGAACTGTGTGTGTGTGTGTGTGTGTGTGTGTCGTATGAGCGAAGCATGCGCACGAATGTGTGAGTGTGCCTGAGGAGGACAGTGCAGGAAGTCTGCTGTTTTCCTATCACTCTCTGCCTTGTCAGCTTGAGGCAGTCCTTACTGAGCCAGAAGCTTGCTGCTTCAAGGAGCTCTCCTTCTGCCTCCCAACGCTGGGGCTCCAGAAGTGCAGAGCCAAGCCTGACTTGAAGTAAGCTGTGGAGATTTACGCGCCAGGAGGGCTCGAGAGGGAACCCTCCTGCTCCAGTCCTACAGAAAGTACTGCAGTGCCTTTTGGTCCCAGAGAACTCCTGCATGAAGACTATGCTTGCAGCTCTCGGTACCTCACAGGACAGTGAGGTGGCAGACCCAGTCACCAGCCATCTGTCCGCGGCGCTGATTCCCAGGGAAATGCCTGTGGAGGGGCCGTATCAGCACACCTTTCCCTCAGCTCCTCTAGCCACAAGGGTACGGCAGTTTAGGTAAGCAAACCTTTAGCTTTTCATTCAAGAAAATGAAAATCCAGGCTTGCCTGGGACTGGCTGTATAGACCAGGCTGGCCTTGACAACTTGCAGTAATCCTCTTGCCTCTGCCTCCGAGAGGAATTGCTCAGCGGATAAAGGCGCTTGCTGCCAAGCCTGGCAGCCTGAGTTCAATCCCAGGACCGCCTGGTAAAAGGAGAGCCCTCACTTCCACATGTTCTCTGGCTTCCCCGTCGTGCTGTGACACACGCCTATGCACACGCATGTGCAAACACACACACAAATAAATAAGTTATTGTAACTTAAAAATGAAAAGGGGACAGTGAGATGGGTCAGTGGGTGAGGGTGCTTGCTGCCAAGCTTGCCCAGCTGAGTTCCTGGAAGCCACACATTAGAAGGGGGAGCTAGTGCCAGTAATTGATCCTTTGACCTCCACAGGCAAGGTGTCATGCACATGCTCACACACACGCACAAACAAATAAGCAAAGAAACAATGAAAACATTTTTTAGGGCTGGAGAGATGGCTCAGAGGTTAAGAGCACTGGCTGTTCTTCCAAAGGTCCTGAATTCAATTCCCAGCAACCACATGGTGGCTCATGGCTCATAACCACCTATAGTGATAAATGGTGCCCTCTTCTAGCATGCAAGCAGAACGTAATATATAAATAAATCTCAACAAAGAAAGAGAACATTTTTTTTTAAAGAAAAGAGAAGTAAAACGCTGATGCTACATGGCAGTCAGAAAGCCCTGTGTTTGACCCCAGCACAGGAATATGTCCATGCGATGAGATGTGATATGCAATTTATGCCTTTTTCTTCCCTGAAGCCTAAGAAGAAGCAGGTGTGGTGGCTTGTACCAGTACTCTCAGCACTTGAGAATTTGAGGCAGGAGAATTGCCACATATTTCAGGCCAGCCTGGGCTAGAGAGTGAGACCTTGTCTCAAAGCACCCAAACCAAGCAATTAGAGAACAATAAACCTGTGCTGAAGTGACTTTTTATCGGGGTGATTCACGGCTGCACTTCTTGGGACAACCAAAGTTCTCAAACCACCCTGATGCTGTTTGGAAACTGGCTTACTCTTCCGGCTGTATGATTAACAACACACTCCACAGAGGTAGGCAGGCATAATTCTTCCCGCTTTTACCTACGTGCAATCTTCTGACTTTGCTTTGCATGTGGTTCAGAGGACCCAACCAAGGATCTGCACATAGTAGATGCGCTTTCTGACTAAGCTGGAGTCCCAAGCTGGATTCATTTTTTAACTCTTTTCACTTTTTAAACGTTTTTAGACAGGGTGTCATGTAGGGCAGGCTAGCCTCACACTCTCTGTGTAAGCAAGGATGACCTTGAATTTCTGATCCTCTGCTTCCACCTCTCTGAGATCACAGGGTTTCCTGCAACGCTGGGTCTGGGACCCAGAGCTTCATGTGTGCTGGACAGACCCTCTACCAATGCAGCTGCATTCCCAGCTGTGTCTTTTTGCCCTTTTGATACAGGGTTTCACATAGCCTAGGCTGGTCTCCAGCTTGCTATGAATTAATAACTGAAGATGATCTTAAACTCCTGATCCTCCTGCTTCTGCCTCCTTAGTGCTGATATTATAAGGGTGTACCATCATGCCCAACACTGACTTTTATCTTAACAGTTTTAAAGAGTAGTCTGGTGGTGGTAGTCCATGCCTTCAATCCCAACATTCAAGAGGTAGAGGCAGGTGATCTCTGAGTTTGAGGCCAGCCTGGTCTACAAAGCAAGTCCAAGACAGCCAGGGCTACACAGAGAAACCTGTCTCAAAACCCAAAAAATAAATATATAAATAAATAAAATTTAAAACTAATATGCATTCGGGATAAACAATATCCAAAACAACAGAAATGAATTAAACTGTAAAACATTTGACCTGTTTTGCCACTACAAATAGGAATTATCGTCACCAGAATTCTCTAGTCTGTTTATGCTGGAATTTGTTGACCTTGGTCTTGGTTTTCTTCCCCCTCCCTCTGTTCCCTTCCTCCCCAGCATAGCTCAGGACTCCCACTAACTGCTGCTAAGCAGACACAGATTTTGGGGTTCCCTTGGGAGCCCCACCTCACAGCCACCCATGGGAGAAGTGCCATGCAGTCTAGACCAGGCACCATGAATCTGAAGCAGCATGTATCTGAAGCCAGTTTTTCCCACTGACTCAGAGCCTGAACACTTGGGCAGGTCTCTTCTGGCCCTCACACAGGCTCTCCTAGAACTCACAGAGCTCATTTGTCCCTGCAGCAGGTCTGGTCCCTCCCAAATACACACTACAGTCTAGAGAGACTCAACTTCATCCCCTGCTTGTGGTGTTTGGGCTGCTGACTATCAAACCTAGAGCAAGGCTTGTTTCTTTATATGGATTTATTTTGCAAACTTTACCAAATGAGCTCATATTTATTTTATGTCTTTTATTTGCTATTCATGTATGTATAGCAAATATCTTTGCGTACCATTAAACATACACATGATATTTATCTGGCCAAGTTTCTGAAGTCACATGCTATCCTTCAAATTATTTTTCACAGTGGTTTTCATGCCTCTGAAATAGTGTCACAGTTAATTTATATGAATAAACATTTCTATCTCCTCAGGACAAGTTTCTCAAAATGGGATCTTTGAGGGCTTCACATGTGGCTCTGTTGGTAGAGTGGTTGCTGAACATACACAATTACCCTAGTCCCAGCCCTGGCACCATGTAAACCGGGTGTGGTGGGGCCTGCCCAGAATCCCAGCATTCAGGAGGTTCAAAGTCATCCTCAGATAAGAAGTGAATTTGAGGTTTGAGACCAGCCCTGGATACTTAAGACCCTAACTAAAAAAAAAAAAAAAATTACTGAATCCAGGCACTTGAACATTATGTTGACATTGATTCACTGACTGAATGATTAAGACAGCATTGCACTGTATGTACCAGACTGTACCAACTCACAAGTTCTCCTGCCTTCCTGAGTGCTGAAACCAGAGGCTTCTGCCGCCCATTTTATCTTGAAATGTCATACGCTGGCCCCTGAGATGGCTCTTCAGCTGAAGTCACTTGCGGTCAAGCCTGATGACCTGAGTGTGACAGAAAGAGAAAAACATCTCTGAAAGGCTGTCTTCCAGCTTCCCATGCTTGCTGTGGCATGCACACATGGGTGCGTAAATACATAACAAACAGACAGGCAAACAGGGAGATGTAATAAAAATGATGAGATGAAAACTTTCTAAAATGTCACACGCAGAAGAAATGTTTCTTTCCTGATTTGGTGCCGATGATTCCACTTTGTGCTTTGCAAAGGGTCAAGAGATGTTTCATGGGGCAGGAGAGTTGGCTTGGTGGTTAGCAGCACTTATTGCTCTTGCAGAGAACCCAGGTTCCGTTCCCAGCACCCACCTGGTGGTTCACAACCCTTTGTAGCTTCGATCCCAGGGGATCTGATGCTCTCTTCTGAGTTCCTTGGGTACCAGGTACACACATGGTATGCATACATACAAGCAAGCAAAACACTCATGCACATGAAATAATAAACAAATAGAGGGAGAGAGAACCTAGGACCTCTGGGGTCAATTCCTATCATGGAGGTTTTATCCTCTCTTGTGGCTAGGTGTCAAACATCAGAGATAGACAGAATTTAACATGTGACCATGGGTAGGGTTCTTGTGAGCTCCTTTACCTCCTTGTGTTCTGTGGGTATACCAAGAAGTGATAAATAGTGGACTCAGCTTTCACCTGCCCAGAAACAAGCTGCCAGCTGCCAGGATCAGCACATGAACATTTGGAAATGGTTACTGACCCCAGAATGACATTTCAGTTCACTATGGACTGCAGTGTGACAGTGATCTCATAAGACTACTGCCTCGTGACTGATGTTATAACCACCTTTGTGCAAACACTCTCTGATGTTTGCACAGTGATCAGATCTGCTAACCATGTCCGTCTCAGAATGTACTGCATCAAGCATGCGTGACGGTATTCTAGTGTCAACAAGGACCATTGCAGCACGCTGAATAGCGGGCGCTTTTCTCTTGTCTTTTTTTTTTTTTAAATCTTTCTTTGTACTATTGAATGCTTTTATAATAATCATGGATTATTTTTTAAAGGAGATTAAAACTTGACACACACTCGACAAAAACACATACTCTTGAAGATGCAGCTCTTCTCAGGTGGAAGCCTCCATTCCCCTTAGGTTTGCCAATGCCTCCGCGCAAAGCTGTCCCCCTAGACAGCTGCCCATCCGTGCGCCCACCATGTAGCCACCGCAAAGTGTCTCAGAAGGCTGCACGGATGGGTGCTGTAGCCCTCTGCTGGGTGCACAGCTGTGACCCTGTAGTCTGAATCACTCCTGTCTCTGCCAGTTGGGTCCCTGCTCTGGCCCTGGAGAGAGTCCTGCTGGAGATGGGGAGCCCAGAACTGCTGCAGTGGCCCAGCCTGGCCGGTGTCACCATCTGTGCCCGTGGCCTAGCAATGCCCAGCAGGCTACATACTATTCCTGGCACTGACGGGGGCTCCCAGATCACCTAGCGTGTGGTTTGGTCTGGGCTGCATGTGAGAATTCAGGAAACAGTGTGAGAAGGCTGGGAATGTCGCTCTGTAAGCAGAATGCTTTTCTAGTGTGCACAAAGCTCTGGGTTCCTCTGCCAGCCCAGAACAGAGTAGGAATGGTGTTCAAACCTGCAACCTCAGCACACAGGAGGCAGAGGCAGGGTGATCAAGAGTTCAAGATCATCCTCTGCTACATAATGAGTTTGAAGCCAGCCAGGGATACATACATTAGACCCTGTTAAGAAAGAAAGGGAGGGGAGGGAGGGAAGGAGGGAGGGAGGAAGGAAGGAAAGAAGGAAGGAAGGAAGGAAGGAAGAAGGAAGGAAGGAAGGAGGAAGGAAGGCAGGAAGGAAGGAAGGAAGGAAGGAAGGAAGGAAGGAAGGAAGGAAGGAAGGAAGGAAGAAGCATTTAAGACAAGTTGTGGGTCCCTTGGGCCTACTGGCCCAGAACCTCCGGAGGTAAAGCCTAGTATCAACAGGTAATTCTAATGAGCAGGAAGAGCCAAGAACGACTGAGGTTTATGTATTACATCGCCAGGATGTTGAGGCCTGGTGTTAAGCAACACTCAGAACACCAGACAGCACATTGTCGACCTTCCATCCAGACCTCAGGTGAGAACACGCCCTGACGTTAGAGTCCTTTATCGGGCAGTGAGAGGTTTGGCTGGCTTCCACAAGACGTCCCAGCCATCCTGTCAATGAGGCCCAGGACACAGGGGCGGGGTGGGGGGGATTAGCTCAGCTTTGTTTCCAAAGCAGGAAAGCAAGACCCAGCAAGACACATGCCTTGAACTCTATCTCTTGGGAGGCAGAGGTAAGAAGTCACCAAAAGTTTAAGGCCGGCCTGGGGTGCATAGTTAGACCCTGGTCAAAAAAATAAAACAGAAAAATAAAATAAAATAAAATAAAAGGAAGGACTGCTGTCAGGAAGTAAACAGGCCTGGAACCCCAAAGAGGATTTTGAGTCTGACATGAGCTACAACTATAACCGACTCAATTTCTAGTGCTCAGGAGCCGCGCTGAGCACTGAGCACTGTGTGGACATCAGCTCCTGCGGGTGTGGACACATTTTACAAATGGTCACTAGAGTTTGATCTCACATATCGATGCTGTATAGACCTCATGCTACGTAACAATGGAGTACGAGATTTAGAGTCTAACCTTAATCTTGGAAGGAGAAATGCCAAGGTCAAAATGACAGCAGAAGAACACGCAATGAAATTGTAATTCAGTTTCATTTTGGTTTGGTTTATTATTGGGTTCCTTTCCCTTTTTTTGTGTGTGTGGGGGGTGTAGGGGGACCTTACTCTCTAGCTCAGGCTAGCCTTGGACTCACAGTAATACTCTTGGCTTAGCCTCTCAGTTACTAAGATCACAGATAGGCACCATCACATCAACCTTGATAGATAGATATATATATATATATATATATATATATATATATATATATATATAATTTATTTAAAGCCAGCCTGGCTCCTTGTGTAACCAATAACATCCTTGAACTCTTGACCTTCCTGTCCCTACCTTCCAAGTGATTCTGGGCATTCACCACACAACTGTTTTTAGTGTGGCGCTGGGAACCAAAGCACCAACGCTTTGTGCACTGCCAACCCAGTTACATCTCAGCCGTTAGTGTTTGAAAGGCAGCATAGAAAACTGACAGCGGTGGAGACGTGCCAAATTCTAGGTTGTGATGGCACCTTCTTTTCTGAGGTGGTAGTCATGGAACGCAGAGCCTCACGCAAGATGCGTTTAACGTTTATGATTTGTGTGTGTGTGTCTCTACGTATAGATTTGTAAGCTTGCACATGCATGTAGATGCTTGTGGAGGCCAGGCCTTGATCCCAGGTGTTCTCCTCTATCACTCTCTACTTTTTATTTTTAAGACAGGGTCCCATCATGTGGACCAGGTTGGTGTTGAACTTACTGAGATCTGCCTGCTTTTGCCTCCCCTGCCCAGGTCCCTCCCTCTTTCTCATCAATATAGCCAGTCTGTCTGGCTAGTAACAGCTTCTCACCGACAGGCTTTTTGATGTTGGAGCTGGAGGTCTGAACTCTGGTCCTCATGCTTGCCTACTATGTACTTTATTGACAGGACTGTCTCTCCCAACCCCAGGATGCTTTTCAACCCAAGAGCTCACCCAAACCTGGGCCAAACTCTCAACAAAGTGTACACCAACCTTAGAAGTAAAATTTGTAAACAAGCAAACAGGGCTGAGGAGACGGTGCAGAAGTTAAGAGCACTGGTTGCTCAGAGGTCCCAAGTTTGATTCCCAGCAACCACATGGTGGCTCACAACCATCTATAATGAGATCTGGTGCCCTCTTCTGGCGTGCAGGTATACATGCAGTTCAGAAGATTGAATACGTAATAAAAAAATAAATAAATAAACAAGCAAAAAACAAGAGCCAACCACCCAACAAACAGAAGCATAAATCCTCTCTCAGAAATATCTAAGTCAGGCATAGCGGGACATGCCTGTAATCCCAGCCCTTAGGAAATGAAGGCAGGAAGATGAAGAGTGTGAGGCCAGCCTTCTCTATGTGAGATGCTGTCAAAAGGGGGGGGGGGGATAAAATAAAAAAGAAAGTGGCTACTTCAGATGGGTACAAGAGAGGGACAGTTAATTCTCTGTGGAATGTTTTTAGGAAAAAAAAAAGCTAAATTTTATGCTGAGAGGCATTATATAGAGCAACTGAAATATTTGGGGAGGCCTGAATGGAAACCGTAAAAACTAAACAAATAGTGAAGAATAAGGGAAACACAAAAAGTTCTGCTAAAAAATAAATGCAGCCTGGGCATGGTGGCATGTGCCCTTGATCCCAGCACTTGGGAGGCAGAAGCCGGTAGATATTTGTGAATTCAAGGCAAGCCTGGTCTGCATAGTAAGTTCCAAGACACCCAGGGCCATAGAGAGAGTCTACATAGTGAGTTCCAAGACACCCAGGATCATAGAGAGAGACCCTGTCTCAAAACAAAACAAAATTTAAAACAAACAAAAGACAAAAAAAAAAAAAAGATAAACCCAAACAAGAAAACATAGGCTGAGTGACTAGGTGTGGTTTCAGGAGACTGAGCCAGAAGTTTGGTGACTCAGTGGGTAAGGACCTCTGCCGACAAGTTGAAGTTGGATCCCCAGAAACAACATGGGGGAAAAAGGACCAACTCCTGACTCCAGACATGCGTGCGTACCCACACACATAGACACAGACAAAATAAACAAATGCTTAAAAAGAAAGCGTAAGAACAATTTGGACTACACAGTCACACAGTGAGACCTCATCTTGAGACGATGGTGTCATCTTGGGACTGTGGTGTGTGGGTGCCTTGGAGGAAACATTGGCTATGGGACTGGCAAACGCTGCGCTGTGTTCAGGGGTGAGGGAGTGAGAGGCAGAGTGGGCAGAGGAGATGGAATGCTCTTTTCATCCCTGAGAAGTTGTGAATAGTGAATGAATAATAAATAAGACTGAGTACCAAGAGATGGCAGACTGAATATTTTAAAATATAAAAATAAACGGTAATTGAAGAAATGAAAACAATGACTGTGTTTGCCTCTAGAGAACAGAGAAGGGGTGAAAAGGAGGAAGGGGAAAGAGAACACAACTTCATTCTTCCCTGGTAGCCACCATTGGGCTTTTGGTTTGTTTTGAGACAGGATCTCACAGTAGCCCTGACTGCCCTGGAACTCACTATGTAGACCAGGCTGGCCTTGAACTCATAGAGATCTCCCTACCTCTGCCTTCCAAGCACCAGGATTAAAGTCGTGTGTCACCACGTCCTACTTAGCAAGTGCCGTTAACCGTTGAGCCAACTCTCCGGCCCCTGAATGAAAGTTTTATAAAAAGAACTGCACAGATAAATAAGAGGCAAGAAACTTAAATGCTAAGGAAATATGAGCAAAAGGCATGAGCAGGAGATATGAGGGACTCACACCTGTGTGAACAGTTTCCCAGTGTAAATCAGGAACTTGAGTTCAATTCCCAGGACCCACATGGTGGGTAGTAGAGAAAACTGACTCTGGCAAGGTGTTCTCTAATCTCCACCTACGTAATAAAAAGAGAGAGAGAAGAAAAGAAAAGCACAGTGAAATAAATGCTCTTTTAGTTTTTGTCCTTTTAAAACAATGGTTTGGAGCCATGCACGTTGGCACAACACACCTGGAATCCCAGCACTCAGGGAGGCAGAGGCAGGCTGATCTCTGTGAGTTCGAGGCCATCCTGGCCTACAAATTGAGTCCAAGACAGCCAAGCTATACAGAGAAACACTGTCTTGATAAACAAAGAAAGAAAGAAAGAAAGAAAGAAAGAAAGAAAGAAAGAAAGAAAGAAAGAAAGAAAGAAAGAAAGAAAGAAAAAGAAAGAAAAACATGGAGATATGGTTAGTGAATAAGAACACTTTTGCTCTTCCAGAGGAGCTGGTTCAAATCCCAGCACCCACATGGTTACCTCAGCTCACAACCATCTGTAACTCCCATTTCCAATCCTGTGTCATCCTCTGACTTCCAGAGTCACCAGGCACATAGGTGGGAAACAAACATACCTGCCACAATATATTACATTGATAGAGAGCCAAAAGCAATGGCAACCTGGCCATAAACTCAAACCTCTGCAACTACACCAAAAGCAGTTCTTATTCAGGTACTTTGTCACAGAGACAGAAAGCTAACTAACAAAACATTTGTGCTGGTTAGTTTTATGTCAGTGACACAAGCTAGAGCCATTGGAGAAAGGGTTAGAGAGGAGGGAACTTTACTGAGAAAATGCTTCATAAGGCAAGCCTATAGGGCATTTCCTTCCTTCCGTCCTTCTGGCATTTTCAAGACAGGGCTTCTCCCTGTGTAGCCCTGGTTGTCCTGAAACTCTGTGGACCAGACTGACCTCAGGCTCAGAGATCTGCCTGCCTCTGCCTTCCATGTGCTGTATTAAAGGCCTTCACCACCAAGCTGGGTATTTTCTTAATTAGTGATTGATGGGGAGGAACCAGTCAATTGTAGATGGGGCCATCCTGGTGGTGTAAGGTTTTATAAGAGAGCAGGTGGCACAAGCCATGAGGAGCAGGCCAGTAAGCAGCACCCTGCACGGCCTCTGCATCAGCTCCTGCCTCCAGGATCCTGCCCTGCTTGAGGATCTGCCTGTAACTACTTTTGATAATGAACTGTTATATAGAACTGTGAATGAAATAAACCCTTTCCTCCCCAGGTTGCTTTGGGTCATGGTGTTTCATTACAGCAATAGTAACCCTGACTCAGAGATCATTTTAGAGACATCCCTATAAGCAGGTGGTATACTCTGTGTATATCCTGTAATCCCAGCCCTTGGGAGGTACAAGCAGGAGCTTCAGGAGTTCAAGGCCATCCTTGGCTATACACCAATTTTAAGGTCAATCTGGGCTGCATGAGACCCTGTCTTAAACAACAACAAAGAAGATTTCTTTCTCTTTCTTTCTGTCTTTCTTTTTTTCTTTCTTTTTTTCTTTCTTTCTTTCTTTCTTTCTTTCTTTCTTTCTTTCTTTCTTTCTTTCTTTCTTTCTTTCTTTCTTTCTTTCTTTCTTTCATGTGTTAAGACAGGGTCTCACTGTGTGGCCCTGGCTACAAATAAATATAAATAAACTTAAAATAACTAAAGAAAAATAGGCTGGGTGGTGGTGGCACACGCCTTTAATCCCAGAACTTGAAAGGCAGAGGCAGGTGGATCTTTGTGAGTTCGAGGCCAGCCTGGTCTACAGACTGAGTTTCAGGGCAGCCAAAGAAAGCTATACAGAGGAATACCATCTCAAAAAAAGAAAGAAAGAAAGAAAGAAAGAAAGAAAGAAAGAAAGAAAGAAAGAAAGAAAGAAAGAAAAGAAAAGAAAAAAGAGGGGGTGGCCAGGGAGGAAAAAGGTAGTGAGAGGGAAAAGGAAAAGAAAGTACGTGGTGAGTATTTTGTTTGGTTTTTCTCTTTTAAAACAATAGTATTTTATGTGTCTATGTATGTCATGTACGTATGTGCACCACATGTACACAGCACTCACAGAGGCCAGAAAAAGGCCTGGGATGTCCTGGAACTGGAGTTGTAAATGGTTGTGAGATAACCGTGTGGGTGCTGGGAACCTAACGAGGTCCTCTGTAAGGGTGACAAGTGCTGTAATTGTTTGAGTCATCCCCCGAGGCCTGGAAGCATATTTGTGTAGTTTTGTTGGTTTGTTGTGGTTTGCTTTTCTGAGGCAGGGTCACTATGTCACTGGCTTGCCTAGAGCTCACTGTGTAGATTAGGCTGGCCTCAGACCCAAGGAGATATGCTGGCCTCTGCCCCTCAGCTGCTGAGAGTGAAGGCATTTGCTGCCCTGCACAGCATGAAAGCACATTGCTTGAAGAGAGACGCTAGGAATGGATAACGACAATAGGCAATAACTGCTGTCATGTTTGAGTACGGGATGGCCCTTCAGGTGTGCTGGAGGTTTGCCTGCTGTCTCTCTTCTGGAAAGCCCTGGTAGATGGGGCCTGATGGAGACTGTGGGTCACTGAAGTTGTATCCTTTGGGCACTACATCCTGCCCTGGGCCCTTCTGCCATGTTCTGTTTCTGGCTGCCCTGTGGTGAGCAGCGCTGTCCCACTAGGTCCCCTCTGTCATAGTACTCTGCATCACCACACACCAGAGTGATGCATCCGTCTTACACTCCAGTACTGAAAAAGAAAGTTCAACACTTTAGTTTAAAATCTTCCTAACTGTGAGCTAACTGAAAAGTTCTGTGACTGAAAAGCAGGCAAAGCTAAGGGGTAGAGCTAGGTCAAGTTAGGTGTTCAATTTATTGAAAAGTGCAGGCCCGGCAGCGGTGGTACACACCTTTGATCCCAGCACCCAGGAGGCAGAGGCGAGTGGATTGCTGTAAGTCTGAGCCCAGCATGGATATGAAAGGGCCACATATAGGGCTGTGTTTGCTTAAGTGGCCCCTCAGTATCTCCTACCTCTGAGGGTTCGAATCTCACTTCTCTCTTTCTGAGCTGTAGGACATACAGAGATGCGAACATCTCTGTAGGTGATGGAGATTGTAGGACCTACAGAGATGGGCTCTAGATGCCAAGAACCCATACCAAGGACCTCAGACTTGGGCCCCGTGGCCTAGGGCCTTACTCTGCAATAGATGGTCCATTGGTATGATAACTAATCTTTATTGTTATCTTGTCTGGATTTGGAACTGCCTAGGTAAGACATTCTGGGCCTGTCTGTGAAGGTTTTTCTAGAAAAGTTTAAGAGAGGAAAACCCACTCTGAACATGATTCTATCCCATGGGTTCTGGTCCTGAATAAAAAGGCAGAGAAGAGGAGAAAGCAAGGGGAACATGGCCTCTCTCTCCTCCCTCCCTTCCCTTCTTTTCTTCTCTCTCCTTTCCTCTTTTCCCACCCCTCTTCCCCTCTTTCTGCCTCTCCAACATCAGTGCTGCCCCTACCACAGCTAGAGCTGCTCATGCTTTCCTATGTCCCCTCCGAGACCCTCGAGTTAAGAGCCAAAGCAAGCCCCTCCTTCCTTAGTGGGCTTTGCAGGGATTTTGTCCTAGCAGAGAGAAAAGGAACACACCTGACGCAGGCCAACGGCCAAGAGAACAGGTCATTTTGGGGTGGGCCCTGACACCCTGCTCTGCTGTGGGTTCCCAGCTCTACCAGTCTGACTACACCTTCTGAACAAGCTGCTCGCGGGTCCTCTGCTTTTTATGACCTCCCATACCTGATCTGTTCTTAGCCGCCATCTGTTTCCTCATACAGAGCGGGAAGCTGAAGAGGCAGGCAGGCATTGGCTTCCTGGAATCGCCAGAGAAAGAGAGAGAAAACAACTAGACTGTTGAGGGTCTCTAGCCCCTCTAAGAGTCCAGGACTCTCACCCTAAGGTCTGTCAGGCCTCAGACGAAGGCTGCAGACTCACTGGACTCTGCCAGGAGGGATGATTGACAGCCGGAGCTCCTAGTGGGGCTCATTAAGAGAAGCCGGCTGGGGCATGAGGGTCTCCTGCCGCTGCCCCCCCGCCCCCCACCCCCGCCAGGCCCGGGCCCAGGCACCGGGCTGAGAGCGGATTGCAGCCTCCCAGTCTGGATGTCCTCCGCATCCCACCAGCTTGAGGCCCAGCCAGCTTGAGGCCACAGCTGTGCCTCTAGTAGAGGGTCAGGTTCTGCCCCCACAGGCCTGGAAGTCAGTCTGGAATATTCATAAGTTCCAGAGCCTCCTGCCCCAGGGCATGCAGGGCTCCTCCGTCCCCCTGGCTCTTCACTGCCTTCTGTTACAGACACCAAGAGCCCCGACTGCTCATCACCTCTCTCCACAGGCTCACAGGCCCTTGCAACACACCGGGCCCACCTGTCATCATTTTGATTTGCAAATTAAACCTGCGAAGAGATTCTCACAGTGTGTGGTATTAGAGACCAGATGCAGACATTGCTTTTTCTGACATGGCTCCTGGAGAGAGCCGCCAGTGCTATAGCGGTCACTTTGGTTCAACTCTGGTTATGTCTCTTTTGTTACTCCACAAATGGTGGGGGTGTGGAACCAGCTTTTTCTGTTGGCAAGGGAAGAGGCTGCTATTTGTTTGCCAGGTGATCAGGAACACGGCTTTTGCTTTTTAATTATCCGTGTGTGTGGCTATGTGTGCTGGATCAGGGAACTGGCTCCCCTGATGCTGGACTTACAGGCTTTTGTGAGACACCTGATTGGGGTGCTGGGAGCTAACCTCAGTCCTCGGCAGAGCTGTACCCCGCTGACTGTGCTGAGCCCCTCCCAGGAGCCTACCCCCCCTTAGCTGCCCACAGCCTGGCAGGTTTGGGCCGTGAGCCTGTGGTTCCTCCCCAGGACCTGGTTGCTCTCCTCTCTCAGCTCTGCTCTCCTGTTGTTGGGACAGGAACAAACCTTGAACACTCACTAGTCACTAGGGAAGGTCTCGGCTGGGCGAAGGCTGCAGAGACTGCCGTGCGGGTGACCAGGGGTGGGGGCTGTGGGCAGAACCAGAAGAGTGTAAGGGGTGTGGAGTGGCAATGGAGGATCCCAACGGGGAAGAGGCATCATGTGCCTTCCCAGATTATAGTGAGGTCGTGTTGGAGGCACTGTGCTGACCTTAAAGCATGTAGGCCTCAACACCTGCCAAAACAGGAACAAAGACCTAGTCCACACCTCCAGGAAAGTCTCCTAATAAAAACACCTAAATGAGCTAACCTTGCTTTTCGGCTCCTGTAGTTCTGCTTCCTTCTGGCTGAAGTGTGACAACTGGGATATAGTTTTTGTCCATAAAAGACAAAGGCTCAGGGCTGCAGGCTTTGGTCAAGGTCTCCATGCAGTTGCTGGCCAGCAATACTTTGTTTTGGCCTTAAGCGTATCTGTGTGATGCCCTCCACCTCACACCATCCGAGATGCGCTGCGCCTTAGCACCAGAGTCTGCCCACAGGGAGATTCTAGAAGAAGCATCTGTTTGACACTCGTCCTTACGCCATGGCTACCCTTTCTGAGCTCTACTCTCATCTGTAAAATGGTACCACAATGCCTTCCTTAAAGGTGTGTCAAGAAGACCCCCCCATGGCATGGCATGTGAATTCAGGGTGCTGAGCCATGCACAGGGTAGTAAGTGGTACAAATAAATACTAAGAGGATTTCCCTCCCCACCCCTTTTTTCCAACATGGGGTCTATGTAGGCCAGGCTGGCCTCAGACTCATAGAAACCTACCTGTCTCTACCTCCCATGCTGGAATTAAAGGTGTGTGCCACCACTGCCCAGCTTTTTTTGTTTGTTTTTTGTTTTTTGTTCCCCCTTTTTGGGTTTTTGAGATAGGCTCTCACTCAGTAGCCCAGGCTGGCCTGGAGCTCACAATCCTCCCATCTCTCCCTAGTGCTGGGATTACAGGCATGCTACACTGTTCCCATTTCCTGAAAAGATTTTTGTTGTTTTGGTTTGTTTTAGGCAGGGTCTTTTGACATAGCCCTGGCTGTCCTGGAACCCACTACATGCACCAGGCTGGCCTTGACCTCAGAAATCTGCCTGTCTGTCTCCAAGTGCTAAAATTGAAGTTGTGTGCCACCATGCCCAGCCTGAAGAGAGTTTTAATTGGTTGAACAGCTTGTCCTTGATTAAGAAACTAACCAGAAAGATTATAAAGTCACAGGAGGCAGGAGGTGGGTCTCTTCCTGATTCAGAATTCCAAGCCTTCCTATTCCCTTTTCATTGAGATCTGTGTGTGATAGAAGTGGATATGCATGCACAGGTATGAGGAGGTCTCTGTTCTACCTCTCTCTGCCTTATTCCCCCGAGACAGAGTCTCTCACTGAACCTGGAGCTAGGCTGGCTGCCAGCAAGCCCCAACAATCTCCTGTCTTTGCCCCTCACAGGACTAGGGCTGCACACAGCAATATGGAGCTTTTTACACGGGTTCTAAGGATTTGAACTCAGGTCCTCACGCTTGTGTAGGACTGAACTATCACCCAGCCAAACCCCACTGCTAGCTTCTTGGGTTTCATTCTCACCCAGAGTTGCTTTGTTAGGGTGTGCTCTCTGTGGGTCAGTCCTATTTTCCTCTCCAGGAAGGAGTAAGGCACAGCTTGAACTACCACTAAAAAGCAAATTCAGGGGCTGAAGAGACAGCCCAGTGGTTAAGACTGAATACTGTTCTCTCAGAGGGCCCCAGTGGGATCCTCAGCATCCGGGTCAGGGGGCTCATAGCCTTCTGTAACTCCAGTCCCAGGAGACTGATGCCCTCTTCTGTTATTCCACAGGCATTGTACATATGTGTACCCACATCTGTACATCATTAAAAGATAAAATCAAACAAAGCAAAAGCATGTATATATAATATATTACATTATATATACATATATACATATACATATATATACATATATACATATATATACATATATATATATCACAATAAAGGCACCAGGTGCTGAGGAGGAGAAACATTTGTTTGCTTGCTGCTTGTGGTGCTGGTGTTTGAACCCAGGGTATCTCACATATTAGACAAGCGTGTTCACATTGAGCTAAGTTCCTGCCTAGGAGAGTTTGGGTTTTTATTATTATTATATTAAATCTTTCTCTTCCCATTGTCTGTTGGGTCTCAAACCCAGCAAATGGCTGCGGTGCCTATTTAACATATCAAAGTGGACCTGGCTGTCAGGTTCTCCCGGCATCCCTCAGTCCCTACCTGTTACAGAATATGGCTGGCACACTCTGCCCTCCACCCCCAGCTCCCAGCCCAGGGGCTGTGCTGCCCCTCCTTATGTAATCCAACCATTTTGGTTATCCTCCCCTTTTCTGTAGCTTTGCCTTCCCGGCTGCTACTCCTGGTCTCCCTCTCTCCGTCCTTCCTTCCCTTCTCCCCTCCTTACACGGCCAGATCAGTGGCCATGTTCAACCCAGACCCTCCCAGATGCCTCAGCCTTTGCCTACATTCCCCTACAGTAAACCTTCTCCTCCACCTTACCTAGGAGCAGCCATGCCCTTTTCCTGTTATTTCATTTTTCATTCAGTGTCCAGTGCAAATGCCTGTGTAACTAGGCAGAGAGCCCACGTGTGGTAATTTTGAAGGCGATTCTCCTCTAGTGGGAAGAACACTAGTCTCACCTCGCCCTGTGAAGGCAGTTTGTGATGGTCCTGGGCCAGTGTTTCTGCTTCCCAAGCGGCTGCTCTAGCTGTCCTTCCAGAAGTTTCCCCAAGGCTTTCCTGCATGTCAGATGAAACATTTTACCAAGTGAGCTCCATCCCCAGGACCACCCCCAACTTTGCATTACATTTTTATTATTTATACTTTACATTTTAGCTTTATTTTGTGGGTATGGGTGTTTCTCCTGTTCATGCATCTGTGCACCACATGCGCGTCTGGTGTCTGCAGAGGTCAGAGGAAGGTGCCACATCCTTCGGATGGAGTTACAGATAGCTACAAGCTGTGATGTGTGTGCTGAGAATTGAACCTGGGTCTTTCGCAAGAGCAGATGGTGCTTTTAACCACCGAGCTATCTCTGCAGCCTTATTATTTATCTGTTTTGATATTTTTGAAGACAGGTTCCCTCTACATAGTTCAGACTATCTTGGAAGTTACTGTGTAGAATGGGTTGGCCTCAGATTCAAAGAGCTGCCTGCCTCTGCCTTCCGAGCGCCAGGATTAACAACGTGTGCCGCTATACCCGACCCTTTAAAAATTATTTGTATTTATGTACATTAGTTCAGTGCTTGAAGAAGTCAGGAAAGGTGACAGACCGCCTGAGCTCCAGTTCCAGGGGGTTGGGGTCGCTCTGTTCCCTGCAGCAGCACTGTGCTCTCTTACCTGCTGGATCCTCAGCCCCTACCTTCTGCCTTTAATCACTGGTAATCATCAGATTCTCGGTGTCTAATGTAAGTGTTCATGTAGATCGTTACAGGTTCCTTCGAGGGAGAGGCTGGAAGGGATCATTGCCAAGTTCAGTCGCTGCTTGCTGCAGTGTCCGTCCTTTCTCCTGGAGTTCCAACTTCTTTCACTGGTAGGCTGTATGTCTTATAATTTGGTGTGACTTCACATGGGTAACTGTCCTCAGTTTATCACTATCTATCCTTGGTTTCTCTGAATAATTCCATTGGAGTAGAGCTATTATTTTTTGTTTTTTTAAATCAATTATAATGAATGCCCTGTATCCAAACTGTCTTCTGATGGACCCTGTGAGCTCACTACTCATAGCCATCACCACAACGGTTCCCTGAGGACAAGAAAGCAAGATCAGACTGAAAAGGAAGGAAGGGTAGCTTCTCCAGACCAGAGCCAGTAAACAACAGCGGTGGCATCCAGGGAGCTCTGTTAAGCGGGCCCACCTGCTGTGGGTTTGCTTCCAAAGCCAGAGGGCAGGACGAGGGGTTGCTTGTCTGTCTCACGCTGATCCACTGCCCCCACGCGGCCACATCTTAAACCTCAGCCCTGTTTGAGCTCTACCTTATCCTGGCAGGAAACAGCCTTACCTCAGACAGCAACCTGGGACCTGGGACAGGACCTCAGCTGGATTCTTCTGAAAATGATGTGATACCAGGTTAATCGGAAGTAGGAAATAAAATAATGCATCCAAATCTCTGGCCAGAGCTGCAGTGCTTCATTCCTTCTCGTTTAAAATGAGGTAGCCTCTGTGGCCTTCATGCTCGGGCAGTGAGCAAACTGCAAAAGGACTGGGGTTCAAGATCACTTTCTTGTAGAGTGGCTGGACTTGCTTGGTCCCCTTTGCCTGGGCTCAGATCCTCTTCACTCTTTTTTCTAAGTTATTTTATGTGTTTCTTGTAGAGTGGCTGGACTCGCTTGGTCCCCTTTGCCTGGGCTCAGATCCTCTTCACTCTTTTTTCTAAGTTATTTTATGTGTTTGGACATTTTGCCTATACTGACGTCTGTGCGCCATGTATGTGCCCAGCACCCACAATGACTGGAAGAATGCAGCTAATAGCCGGGAATGAGTTACAGACGATTGTGAGCCACCCGTATGGGTGCTGGGGGTTGAAACTTGGGTCCTCCGCAAGAGCAGCCAGTTCTCTTAGCTACTGAGCCATCTCTCCAGCTCCTCAGGCCCACTTTGAATGGAAGGGCTGAAGTTACTGAGAGGGCCTGAGATGGCTTATTTGGTAAAATGTTTGTCACAGAAGCCTGCGTTCAATCCCCACCAGTCACCTAAAAACGAGGCATGGGACCAGGTACAGCCGTTTATGCTTTTAACACCAGTACTTGGGAGGGCGATGCAGCTGGATCTTTATGAACTTGAGGCCAGCCTCAAATTGGGGTAACCTTGAGTACACTGTGTAAAGGGGGCTCCGTCTATTCAGTTGTTGATTGCTAAGCCAGCAGAGCGCGAGTGCTGTCTGGACTTTGTGTTGCTTTACTGGCTCGTCACCAGCCTCACGTTTTGTAAGCATGCCTCCCCTCTCACCTTTTGATTGGCATAATGAAGAGCTGATGGTCAGCATCTAGGCAGGAAAGGCAAGGCAGGACTTCCAGGCTGGGAGGGGGTCTCTGGGCGTGGCGGGGTATGATACTCGCGGGAAGGAAGGTGCTGGGACTGAAAGAGAGCGCTGGGCCACAGGGCAGGGAGCCAGGGTTTATCCGCCGAATCCCTCCAGCTTTAGTGCTTGAGTTTTTATAATAAATCTTGGTGTCGTCAGTCATCCACTGGCGGGTCCACAGATCCTGCCGTACTGCCTGCTCTGCACTCAGGACCGACCGTGTAAAAAGACCCCGAGTCAAACAAAAAGTGTGTGGGAGGGCTAGAGAGATGGCTCTGAGGTTAAGAGCACTGTTTGTTCTTCTAGAGGTCCTGAGTTCAATTCCCAGCAACCACATTGTGGCTCACAACTATTTATAATGAGATCTGGTGCCCTCTTCTGGTGTGAAGACACATGTGCAGGCAGAATATTAATACATAATAAGTAACAAACCCAAAACAGAGAATTAAAAAACAGCTAGTCTAGACAAACGAGTGAGCTCCAGCGTCAATGAAAAACTCTGCTAAACAAATAAAAAGGATGAGAAAACAAGATAAGCTATGCAGACCTCTGACCCCCACATGCATTTGCATGTGAACATGCACACACATGCACACACACGTGCGTGAGAATGCACACATACACACATGTGCACATACATGTTCATGAACACGTAAATACAGTTGCTGAGGGGATGGCAGGCCTGGCTCCTTTTTTTCTGCCCTCTGATTTTGCCATTCTTCAGGAGGAAAAGAAAGGTGTGCACTAAGCAAGGAGCTGTTGTTCTCGAGGCTGGAAGCACTTTATAGTTCAGGTCGTGGAGGAGCAGGCTTCTCTGAAGCTTCCCTCTTCAGACAATGGTTGAAGTGGTCCAGATGTGAGGCTGCCAGCTGCCTTCACAGATGCTGTTCCTCCCCAGCGACGCTGCAGCTAGGATTTGCAGGAGTTCCTGAGCTTCCGCAGCCCTAGAAGACAGCCTGGGCTGTGCTGGGACTTGTTCGTGGGGTCTACTGCTTCCCAGTTGTGGCCCAGCAGCCTTAGACTAGCCTGCTCACTGAGGCAAAGTGGCTTCTTTATGGCTGACCCCCAGCCTCACAGAACAAGGATGGGAGCCTGGCCCTTACTGCACACTTGGGCCATTGCTGAAGTCAGCCCTGGCCCTAAGCACATTCTGAAACATCTCTGGATTTGCTCCTTCTTTTTCCCAGAAATGAGAACATATCTATCATTAGAGGAAAAGAGACAGTTGGAAGGGCAAGATGGTAGAAGGACTAGGTGAGGTACCACAACTCACACCCATAAAAGGAGTATAGCCTAGGCTAGCTTCAAACTTTACATAGCAGAGGGTTACCTTCTCCTGTGTTGGGATTACAATCACGGACCACCCCTCTCATTTTATGTGGTGCTAGGAATAGAGTCCAGGGCTCCGTGCATGCCACACAGGCACACACCCTGCTAAGAGCTAATCTGTATTCCCATGCTGGCAATTTTGAAGACAATTCTCTAATAATAGATCACCAGCCGTGTGAAGACAGCTAGTCCTGGCCCTGAACCAATGTTCCTAGTTCCCAGTGGCTGCTTACCTGCCCTTCTAGAAGTTTACCCAAGGATGCTGTCCATCTGTCCCAAGGGAGACTTCTGTGGCCTTTGACCCTAAATCTGTGTTAGTAAAGTCAAGGCAGACATTTTGAAGAGGTCAAAGAGAACACCAGAATGGATACTGTTTTCTAGAACTGCCTGTTACTCTAGAGTCCCTGTCACGGAGACTTACCTTTGACTTGAGTCGCTCTTCCTGGGATTCTGGGATCTGGGGGTGTTTATTTCTCGTTTTATCTCAGTGTCAAGTTTTCCCAAGTCAACAGTGGTGGCTATCAGAGGCATGGGGACCCCAGTGGGACGGCTGGTGACAGTTTCCCAGATGGGACTGTAAGAAGACTAGGAACCCACTGAGACAGGCTGGTCTGCATAGATAAAAAGCAAAATCAGCATGGTGCCAGCTCTTGGTGTCCTCAGGCCTGCAGGGTGACATTAAGCTTGGTGTGTGACGGGGGGGGGGGGGGAAGGTTGGTTTCCAAACACCAAGATGGTATATTGTGCCAACTCCCAACTGTTGCCAAGTGTCGTCACAGAGCCCAGGGAGCTGCAGCTGTGTCGTGTGGAGCTGGAAGAGGGAAAAGCTGGCCTCTGTAGGACTAGGGAGGCAAAGGAGAACTGGCTTCTCAGCAGGTTCCCACAGGCTGCCGAGACTGCCTTTCCACAGGGAACCAGGCAGTCCACCACGACTCATCAGACCAGACCCTGGTCACATTCTGCTCATGAGACATTTGGAGTTGCCCCACATGTGCCAGAGGTGGTCCTTAAACTCAGGCTGCCATCTGTACGTTTGGCTTTTTGGAACACATACAGGGGGCTGGGGCCGAGTTGGTAGAGCGCTTGCCTGACGCACATACAGGAACTCAGGGCCCCTGAGCACCAGCATACACCAGACACAGGAGTGCATGCTTGGACCCCAGCCCCTGGGAGGTAGATGGAGGAAAATCAAGAACTCTGTAGATGCAATTTGGGGACCTGTGTGTTCCTGGGTAATGGTGCCTTGAATCTTGCCCAAAATAGCTGTAATAATGCTGGCAGCCACCCCTTACAGTGGGGCGCTATGCTGTGGCAAGCAATTACTTGTTAAACGCCTGTAGAAATTTTTGTAGTGGAGTTATCATTCAACCCAGCCCACCTGTCTGAGGGTCCACTTGCCAACGGCAACTTAAAACAGCCACGTGAAAACAAAGGCTGTTGCTGGGTATACTCTATCTAGTGAGTCTGAGGTGGGATCTGGGCCAGTCAAGGGAACTGTGTTGGTACTTACTAGAATGCTAGAACCCAGACCAGATACTGCTCAGGTCCTGCCTTCTGTAGCTGTGTCTCCTTTTTCCTTCATAGCTGTTCTGTGTCTAGACCCCAGATTCACAGTAAGTTATCAGCAACTACTTGAGACACACCTTATAAAATGGACACACATGAATTACTTGGGCCTTCTTTTCCACTTCCCCATACTCCTTCCTCAAAATCCAAGAGCCTCCCCTTTCCCTGTCCCCTAAGGATCAGAGACAGCTCGACTACAAGCTCATGCTCTGGACCACTCATTGACCACAGACGTGGGAACTCCTTCTGAAACCTGTAAGGGAACCCTGCCGCCACAGGAGCCCCACGATGCTGCTGTCTGCTATGGCATCAACAATTAGCCTAGTAACTCTCTCACCCAAAAGGACAGTCTCCACAAACATCAGACCTGAGACCTTGCAAATATTATGATGAAAGTATGTATAAATTGTTCTTTAAAAGTTGCAACCCTGGGCTGGTGAGATAGCAGAGTTGGGCAAAGGTGCTTGCCAAATCTAATGACCCGAGTTCAATACTTGGGATCCACACAATAGAAGGAAAAAACTGACTCCCAAGAGATGTCCTCTGACATCCAAATGTGCTGTGGTATGTTTGCATGCATACAAAATAAATTACAGGCATGTTCCACTGACCCTATCTGTCTCCTCCAGAGCTTCCATTTTAACAGTAGTAGTCCTAAGTGCTGCTCTCTGACAATTTATTATTCAGTTAGATTATATTCACAGTGCCAATTGAATAAATTCATAATGCTTATATGCATGTGTATATATATATATATACATACACACATATACATATCTATATATGCTTTAAACATGGGTATACTAATACTGCCTGTAATTCCAGCATTCAGGAGACAAAGGCAGGAGGATTGTTTGAGGCCAGCCTAGGCTACGCTCTAAGATCTTGCTACAAGAAAAAAATATTCAAAATAAAAACTGAAATGGAGGCCTCTGTTGATGAAGTTAGCATACTGCCATCCAGAGGGCTCTCACAGGCAAAGACCAGTACTTCTAGCATAGGCCAGATGCTTCCGTGAAGGGTAAAGATCCACACATTCCACTTGCTTCCCGGGGATAGGCATGCTGCTTAAAGTGGGGGTCTGGTCACCTTTACTTTAGGGAGACATCAGAAGCTTACCTCTGGAAGAATGCTGAACCTGCTTCTAGAAAACCTCCCCCACACCCCAGGCATGTCAGAAGATGGTAAAAGAATGTGATGGATAGGGTTGGAGATGCAGCTCAGCTGGTAGAGTGCTTGCCTTGCATGCATGAAGCCCTCCCTGGGTTCTACCCCCGGCACGACACAAACCTGGCACTGTGGTACACTCCTGTTATCCAAGCACCTAGGAGGTGAAGGAGGATAAGGAATTCCAGGTCCTCCTTGGGCTGCATAGCAAGTTCAAGGCCAACCTCAGACAAATGAGACTCATCTCAAAATGGATGGACTCATTGCTTTTAGCAGCTTCATTTTCCTGTCACATGGTTCAAGTTTCTCATAATCGGAGGCCAGGTTCCAAACACATTTGAATCTGGCAGATTTAAAGTAGTTCTTGGGGGATCAGAGGATTAGAGCACTGGCTGCAATCCAATTCCCAGCAACCCACATGGTGGCTCACAACCATCTATGAGATCTGGTGCCCTCTTCTGGCGTGCAGGTGTACATGCAGGGAAAACACGGAATACATACATACATACATACATACATACATACATACATACATACATACAATCAATAAATAAAGTCTTAAAAAAATTAAAGTAGTTCTCAGTCAGTTCAGTGATTTGGCCTGCCAAAGGCAAAAGGCATGGAGATCTCCGAATTCCCCTGTTGTGCGAGAGGCATCACTGGAAGACAGGTGCAGACTGGAAAGCTGGCTGAGCAGGGCAGAGCGCGAGTGCATTTCCAGCAAAGGTTTGGTTCCTAGCCTCCACAGGGAAGCTTACTATCATCTATAATTTCAGTTCTGGACACCAGGAATACACATGGTTCAGCTATATATGCAAAAATATATTCATTAAACAAACAAAACAAAACTATGTGTAGTGGTGCACACCTGTAATCCCAGCACTCGGGGAGGATGAGGCAGGAGTTCAAAGTTAGAACTCAGCTACACAGGCTATTAAAAGGGGGTTGGGTGTTCCCTTAGAAGATGTCTTGACCTAGCTATACCACTCTTAGGCATATATCCAAAAAATGCTCAAGTACACATCAAGGACATTTGCTCAACTATGTTCGTGGCTGCTCTATTTGTAATAGCCAGAACCTGGAAACAACCCAGATGTCCCTCAGTTGAGGA
>CM053761.1:65172416-65205273 GCA_028658305.1 Pachyuromys duprasi | reverse complement strand
GGGGTCTTGTATGAGACGGTTTCTACAACCAAGGACCACGTGTGGATATGTCCTGGAACCCCTGTTCAGATGGGACCCAGGATAGCTCAGTGTAGGACTAAAGACCCTAGTGAGGGAAACAGGGACTGTTTCAGTCATGAACTTGATGGCTGACTCTTTGACCCTCCCCCATACATGCCAGGGAGTGACAGACTGGCTAGATCCCAGGGGAGGACATTGCAGCCAGCCCTGAGGAGACAGGATGAGCTGGGGTTGGATGGAAGGGGAGGAGGTCCTCCCCCATTGGTGGACTTGGAGGGGGTGGGGAAGAAGGAGATGAGGGAGGGTTGGGAGGGAATGAGGGAGGGGGCTACGCTTGGGATGCAAAGTACCTAACCTGTGATTGATTAAAAAAAAAAAAAAAAGATGTCTTGAAGTTCCGGGTTGTAAATTGAAGGCCCATACCTACAGAGGCCAGAGAGATGGCCCAGTGATTGAGAGCACTTGTTATAGCAGAAGACCTGGGTTCAGTCCCCAATATCCATGTGGTGGCTCAAAACCATCCTTCACTCCATTCTGGGGGATCCAATGCCCTCTTCTGGATTCCAAGGGTTCTTAGAAAGCCTAAGAGAAGAAATGAAAGAGAAACGGGAAGGAAAAGGGCCCTTTACCCTGGAGTCTGGCTGTAGTCTCCCACCACTTGGGTAAAGAATTCCTCAACAATTAAAATTTACTGTAAAGGCCAGCACACAGTGACAATATTTCTTTTATCCATGTTACAAATATGCATGTTACAATAGCACTGTAAAGCCTAAGCATATATGGAGAGTACAGCCCTTTCTTTTCCCAGCTGTGAACCTGTCATTTAGACCACTGCAGGCGGTACACAGAATGGTACCTCCAGCCCATACCCACTGTCAAGGACATGAACAAGCTGTCACCAGCATTAGACCCATGCACAGATGACATCTTTACCGCAAGCCCCTTCAGTTTCGGGAACCCCCTTCCAAGGTCCCAATCTCTAACACTCCCACCCTGTTCTATACCACCCCAGTCCCCATCTACCGCCTACTCCTTTATTGCCTTCACCTTTCTCAGCAGCAATAAAGCACAGGGAGTGGACTCTGCTGGCAGAGGCCCAGCTTTCTCCTGGGAACTAAAGACAGGACCCATCCAGAGAACTTAACGCTTACTCTGTCTGACATGGCCCACAGATGAGAAGACACAAGAGACTTGATGACATTAAAAAGCCCTACTGGTTACTACTGGAAATACTATACTATTAAGAAGTATCAAGAGGGGAGAATGAAGGACTGAGAGGCACAAGCTATCCCAAACTCTCTGGAGGCCACAGGGGCAGTTTTTCTTTAAAAAGAATCCACTACTTTAGCCAGGTGTGGTGGTACACAATTTTAATCCCAGCACTCAGAAGGCAGATTAAAGCCAGCCTTGTCTTCACAACTAGTACCAGGACAGCCAGGACTACACTAAAAAGCTCTCTTTAAAAACAAACAAAAACAAAACAGAACAACCCACTACTTTGTGGCTATGCACAAAACTGTAATCCTAGCACTCAGGGTGCAGACAGGATTAGAAGTTCTACGTCCTCACAGTGATTTGGATGATAGCCTGGGCGCCATATAACCTTATCTTCAAACAAAACAAACTGTACCCTCTCCTTAAAAAGCCCCAACCCAACTCAACCAAAACAAACACTACCAGCAGCAGGCTATTTTGTTTAGCAAGTCCAAATTCTAATTCCGTGAAACACACAAACGAGACAGCAATGCAACCTAAATATACTAGATTTCACTGTAGTAAGCACAAAAAATTGTTATGATTGTGGCCATGAAGTAAGAACATAGCTATTTCTAGTTGTCCTTTACTCCTTAGAATTGAATGACTTTAGGAAAGTCAACGGAAGAGCTAAAACTATGAGAACAGCCGACTATTTCCCTCAGGCTGTCACCCTGAGGCTGGTCCCGGCACAAGCTCATGGGCGTCTGAGGGTGAAGCAGGAGCTGTGGCACACTGCACATCGCATCCTGAGAAGACGCAAAGGCACAGCACGCTAGCACGCTCTCAAGCCTATGTAATTTTGGTTTCTACAAACTGTGAAATTAAGCTCCTTCTAGAATACCCTGAACAGAATGTATTTTCAAACAGGAAATAAAAGCAAGAGCTGCAGAAAGATCACAGTTATCTCATGAACACTACGAACTCAAGATATTGTCCTTTTCTCCAGTCAGTATGTAGCTCATTCACTAAAGTACATCCAGTAATATGAAACTAAAGAAAAAGGACACAAGAATTCGAAGGGCTTAAATATATTTTATATTGATAATCTGTCTTTCTACCCTAAAATAATACATTATTATTTGTTACATACAGGATGAGGTGAGGTATTTGTAAAATATCTGATAAAAATAATTAATATACAGTATTCTACATGAGATGGAATCTTATGAACCGCTAGGCCTTCTGAACTTTAACTCCATCTTCTGAATGTAACTGCCCTGAAAAGACTTACAGCTGTTCCCTAAAACCACGTTGAAAATGGAAGATCTTACATTTTCCCAGAATTTGTGCAGAAAAGGGAAAAGTACATAATTGGCAGTTACTCTTACTCACATCCAAAGTTATACATTCACAAAAACCCAGTATCTCCATGTTTAGCACAAAAAGAAAAAAAAAATACTGCATTAGAGATGTAAAAAATTTTCTGAATAATGATTAGGTTATTAATTCAACACCAAAGAAATTCAAGTGGCCAACAGTCTTGAAAACTCTTTATTGAAATGTGTGCGCTATGTGCAGATGTGTCTGAAGCGACCACAGCTGGAGAACGGACTTCTGAACCTTCTCAACAACCAAGTAAAAAAAGAAAACCCCACTGGACTTGACCTCTAGTGTGACCAGAAGCCCAGTGAAAGGCATTCCTTCAGAACATTTCCATCAGAAACCAAAGAAGACAGCTACTGAATCTGGAAGCTGGTGGAGTCTCAAGTTTCCGAGGAGAAGCGACAGTTTTTTAAACATGTAGGGTGACTTCTTTTTTGGTACATTTGGATGAACATGGACTTCACAGTTCTTGAGAACACCAGGGGGTGTTCAATTCTGTATGCTTGTCATGAAGAAACAGAGGGAGGGACAAGATGGCAGGAGAGAGAGGAGAGCAGAGAGAAGGGCTCTCAGGAAAGACTGGAGGCCGACATGATTAGGTTAAGTCTCATAGAAATTTATCAGAAGCTGCACATCTCAAAAGTCCCATTACATTCCAAAAACTTCCCCATCCCCCACCCACTGCCCCTTTCTGGAGCTAGTGTGAAAAATCTGAAACATATATAAAGCATCCATCCTCCACACCCCTAACAACCCAAGGAGGCTCTTCATTTTTTTAATAACACACAGGATTAATAATATAGGCATATAGGTGGCATGATTCAATTAAAAGACTTTACTTTTTATGCCAGAAAAAAAAAAAAACCCAATAAATAAAAGGTGCTAAAATTAGCACTAAGAATTTGGTTGACAAAATCCGGGAAGGTGAGTGCAAACCCTCAAGGCTCCCCTGATACTGATCTGTCTCAGCAAACCACAAATACAGAAACAACGCAAAGTATGACTGAGAATGTGAGATCTTTAAAAACAAGACAACATAATTCAGGTTAACTTTGCTCAACAGTGAATAAATGAAATTCATCTCCACCTGAATGAACATGTTTAACAATCAAAAAAACTTTAAACAACCACAAAATGTAAAAACTTCCAACAAACACAAACAGGATTTGTTTAACGGGCACACGGACACCCTGCAGCAGATCTGCCTTTACTGGTGTGTCCTCTGCTGATGAATCAGCCAGGCTGGACTCTGGTAACAGGGCAACAGGACAGTTAGGCAGCGGAGCGCCATACCTGGCTAGGGCCCCCAGGTTCCACTGCAAAGCTGGTTTTGTGCATAGGAGGCACGTGTATAAGGGTGAGTCAGGCAGACATTATTCAAAAGCTACTCTTCCAGTAACCATTGAATAACGTTGGGAAAGCTTTGGGCTTTGTAGTTTATCTTTATTTTTTAAATTTTACTTTATTTTTTAAGTTTTACTCCTTGTATTTAATTTTTTAAATAACAAGGCCACTGAAACTCATGCACGCTGCAAAAAACCTCATGCAGTAGTTAGGTAAACCATCCAAGCAGTTTTTATTCATTAATATTCATAAATACACACAGCAGCTTCATTAGAGATTTCAATTTTCCTCTTCAGTTTGAATGTGGAGTATTAGGAGAGCCTTTTGCATGTCAAGGTACAGGAAGCAGAGATCACCCTGCACTGCTACCTACATTTACCTGCTAGAAGTAAAAATTAGTTAAGTGGAAATGATTATCATATATATTTCTCTCTTCCTTTTGAATGTACACAATGTAACAAGAGTGACAGACCTGAAATTACAATCACACACAAACCCAGGATAGCTGTTGTCCACTTTCATTGGCAAATACAGCACAGAGGACGCTGTCTGCGAGTGGGGAGGCCATCAAAGAGGAGGTGGTGGAGGCTCGTTTCCTTTATTACTCTCTTTTAAGTTTAGGTTTTCTAAAGCAACATCTAAAGGCATAATATCTACACAGCCCATAGCACCAAAATCTGCCATCTCCCCCCGTTCATCCTCATCTGAGGACGAGCTCTCTTCACGCACTAACGTGGACAGAAGAAGCTCCTGGACAAACAGGCTGCGGTCTGCGCGCTCGCTTTCCATGGACTGGCGCTCTGCTTCAGACATTTTGGGATCATTCAACCTGTATAAGTAAAAAAGGAAAGCTCTTCTTAGTAAAAAGTCAATGACTAACAAACGTCAAGGCCAAGTTCTACAATCTGCATGAGCTTTGGTTGGCGGCACCAGGTCACCTCAGTTATGTGCTGATAAATCCCCACACTATGGTGTACACCTGTGTTCAGTAGATTCAGAGAAAACAAGCAAGCAAGCACAGAAACAAACTTGCTTTGTAGATCAGGGAATTTGGCCTTGAACTCTTAAGAGATCCACCTATTTCTGTCTGTCAAGTGCTGGGATGAAAGGCTTACACCATGCCTGGCTTGCTTTCTTTTTTAAAATGTGTGTCATGGTGAATGTATGAAGTCAGGTCAACTGCGCAGGGTTGATTCTCTCCTTCCATTCTCAAATGGGTTCTGGGGGTTGAACTCAAGACTGCTGGGTTTGCTATGCTATCTCATCAGCCCACCATGTTATTTTCCTACCAAGTTCCCAGAGTATGGAAAGACAGACATGATGGTCACTGGCAGGCTGGGAAACCAATGTTCATCCCCACAAAACATGGACAGATGTTAAATGTTGAAAATGTAGCCAGTTTGTGGTGGTGCATGCCTTTACTTTAATCCTAGTGCTTGGAAGGCAGGAAAAAAGGTAAAAAAATTTACTTATTACCTATTATTATTAGTCTACTTGTTACCAACTTGTTCAAGTTCTTTCATTAAAGGACACAACCAAAAACTATGGGAAATTCTGCTTAGCATTAGCACTGATCTTTTTCTCCACTTTTAGTGACAAGGAAAGCAAACAGCTACAGCACTGGTTCAGGAAAGGTAGCAGAACAGACGGGATGGGAGGCACACATGACAGGTACTCCTCCCAAGAGCAAGGCCAAGCTCACCCAGACCCCAGGCAGCTGCTCCTGCTGTCTGGCTAGGACACCCCAAATCACAGGGAAGCACATGCTGCAACTGACTCTGTGTTCTGTGTGTATCACTCTGGCCCCAGCGGTTGGGAGTTACTATTTCACAGAAAGAGGAAACTCAAGCAGAGATTAGCTAACTTGCTCACGGTCTCAGCTAAAAACCCCCAAGGAGTGATGAGATCTGTGGCTCAAGTAAGGGAAGAGCTAAACTACAGAACTTAAAGGGCCAGACCATGTGGGGCAGTTAGTTACTCACCTGCCAGTAAAGCCACACTGAAATGGCCCAGACCAGCCACGGTGAAGAGCACTTTAAGAATATCACAGGAAACCAGGCACAATGGCACAATCCTGTAATCCCTGCACTCAGGAGGCAGAGGCAGGTGAGTTTGAGGCCAGCCTGGTCTACCAAAGTGAGTCCAGGACAGCCAAAGCTACACAGAGAAAACCCTGTCTCGAAAAACCAAAAAAGAAAAGAAAAGGGGGGTGGGGAGGGGCATGTCACAGGAGAATACTGATTGAAGCCTGAGTAATGACTACACATTCCCAATATAATTATGGAAGGTCTCAGCAATGTGGGGGGAGGGGCCTAGAAGTGAAATCTGTAACAGAGACACAGGGTGGATAGAAGGCTAATCACATAGTGTCAGATGAACCAGAGACATTCAGCACCGGCCCCCCCTGCTGGAAAAACACTACAATGCAATACTATTCTAACTTTAAAGGAAGTAACTAAAAAAAAAAAAAAAGCCTTAATTCTTGAGTGGCAGATAAAATCTGGCATGAGGGCTCAATGTTTTGATGGGTCAGTTTTGTCTGAGGCCCGAAAAGAACTGCTAAGCTTAAGGTCTTCAAATAGAGTTAGCCATTATCAAAAGACAGGACTGACTTAGACTCTTGACCACTTCTTACCATGTCAACTATCTCTGACCTCCCTAGAGAAAACTACTTCCTTACAGTCAGTTCCTGGATAAGATGGACACTTCACACAGAACAGGAAGTGTCCCTGCTGACGCTGCAGCTGCTTTCCCTGGTCAAAGTTCATAATGTATGTTAATATATTTGGAGTTCCAGGGAGCCCCAACACAACTAAGCTCAGCGCTGGCCTCTACCTATATGTAAGCGGGAATGACTCTGAGTGTTTGGTCTTCCCACCTCCCCTGTAAGAGTGCAGAGGCGCGTTCTACCATGCCTGGTCACTGAGAGCTGAGGCAGGAGGCTGTGCGCTCAAAGCCAGCCTAGACTACATGGTGAGACTTGGCTTCAGAAGGAAAAGATAGAGGAGAGGACGGTCTGCAAACTGCAGGGCATTAGGCACCACAAAGCGTCAGGAGACAGCTGTCCTTCCAGAAGTTGCAGCTTCAGCTTGTGTCTAATGCCAGCACTCAGAGACTGCCCATGTTATGCTCTGGTCATTTTTTTTTTTTAAATCTTGTTTTAAATGCACAGGGAAGAAAATCTCAGATTAACCTCACTGAGCAGTTTGAGATTTAAAAAGACGTACAACACACATACATATACTAACACACACAAAGGAACAAACAGGGCAATGCCTTTCGACTTTTTAAAAATTACATGTATTAGTTACTCACGAGGGCAGGTGTTCATGGAGGGCAGAGGACACCACAGAACTGGAGTTACAGGCACTTACTTGTAAGCCCCCTTTTTATTTTATTTTATTTTTTGGTTTTTCAAGATGAGGCTTCTCTGTGTAATAACCTTGTCTACCTTACAATTTGCTCGTAGACTAGGCTGGCCTCAAACTCACAGAAATTCATCCGCTTCTGCTCTCCAAGCGCTGGGGTCAAAGGTGTGTGCCACCATGCCTGGCTCTTTTTTGACTTTTTGTTTTTTGGATTTTTTTGATGCAGGATCTTGCAGTACATGGCATAGGCTGGCCATTAATTATTATCCTCTGCTTCAGTGCCCTAAATGTACCTCCATGCCAGGCTGGGAGATGTCCTTTTCCCGGCAAGGCATTCCCCCCACAGCAGCCAGCTCTCAGGGACGATGCACACCGGCCACTGGCGGGCTGTTTCCGGCAGTGCCCGACTCCAGGAGGCACTGCTGTTGCTCAGTCTCTGCGGGAAGGTAACACTGGGAGCAGGCAGAACCTTCTGCAGCTTACACTGAACCACTCTGCCTGGTGGAAAGATGCACCTGCTGGCCTTATCAAGGCCACTGCAAAGATAAATCCCTCTGGGAAAGATAGCTCAAATCCATAATAAATGACAACGATTAGTGATTTTACTAATCCTCATAACTGGTAGGAGTCCTGGTGGGATACAGAGGGTAAAACTGAACTTTAAACATAGGAAATGACTTGTTTTCGGGCTAAGCGTATTGAGTGGCAAATTTGGGGCTCTAAGCCAGGTCCTCATTGAGGTCTTTTCACTCTAACCTATGCACGTAAACTACTGCACTGAGGAATTCTGTGTGAGAAGAAAGAAGTAGAAGTTATAGTTTCTTGTAAGGCCCCAAAGACTCACACACACATTAGTTTATATACAGACTTGGTTTTCATGTAGCCAAGGTCGGCCCTTGACCTTATTAGGTAGAGGATGACCTTGACCTCCTGATCCTCCTGCCTCTAACTCCTCAGTGTTGGGAGCACAAGGAAGCAGTACTGTGGCTGGTTTATGAAATGCTGAAAACTTACCCCACGGCTTTGCTAGGCAAGCACTATTCCAACTGAGCCACATTCCCAAGCCCATGTTAACTATTGCATGTACTAATTCTCATGTTATTGTGGGAAAGTTTTCTTTTATGTCTATGAGTGCTTTGCCTGCATATATGTATGTGCATCACATGGTGCCTGAAGAGGACAGAAGAGGGTGTCAGAACCTCTCAACTCAGTTACTGGACAGTTTGTAAGCCATCATGTGGGTGCTGGGAACTGAACCTCGCTCAGTAAGGCTCTTCTGAGCTACCTCTTTAACCCTTCTGATAGGGTCTTGTGTGTTCCAGGCTGGGCACGAACACACAGTGTGGGAGGATATCCTTGACCTTTCTGAGTGCTGGTGTTACAGACTGCACGCCTGTGCGTGTTAGGCAAGCACTCTAGCAGAACTTCATCCCTAATTCTCAACAGTTGCTTTAGAAGCACATGAGGACTTCAGCCTCATGAATAGAATGGAATGAATAGTTTACTTTATGTACTGAATATTACCAAGAGCATAGTAACCTACGTTGTAAAATTACTTTTGGGTACTAATCCTAAGAATTTAAATCTAACTTTGGGAAAGCATATACTATGAAAACTTTTGTTCTTGTGTGTGGCGCACACACGCGCACATGTTTATGGATGTGCGCAACTGCTCGTGTCTGTGGAGGAGAGGTGGGCCCTGAGTGGCTCTGGCACTGCTACCTTATTTTTCAAGACATAGTTCTCATTAACCCTGAAGCTCACCAACTGGCTAGACTGGTGGTCAGTGAGCCTCCTAGGATCCTGTCTCCACCTCTTAGAACTGAGAGCGCAGAAACATGAGACTTCCTTCTGATATGGGTGTGGGAATCTCAACTCAGGTCCTCGTGCTGGCGCAGTGAGCACCTTCCCCACCGAGCCATCTCCATTAACCACTTTGCTCTAATATGCCTCAGCAAACATTAATGGAAAGCCAGAGCAACACTAGTCATGAATGTACAAATGAAATGGTACAGTGTTTGTGATGTATAGTACGGCAAAGGAAAAGATCTTCAAAGATGACTTATCCCTTGCAAACAAAAGATCAATATATTTAATTGAAGCAGCAATCTCTCATGTGACTGAGGAAATATTAAATATGTGATTTTAATTGGAGGGCTATGAGTTGTAAAGGTCTGATCAAAGGTAGAGTTCTTATGGGAATGTATTTACATGCAAAAAAGGGAAAAGGCCTATTTAGACTGGACAATACCAACAAAACATCATTTCTCCAAGCGACCTGTAACAGCGAAATACCTTGTTAAAAGGAACTGGGAGTTCTGGAGAGCCTGCTGACTGTTTTCTGTGCTGGCTGTGTTGGCTGTGGCCGTAGACTGTGTGATTGTAGTGGTGACGCTACTTGTGTTAGTGCGCCGACTTGCGTTGCGAGCAGTCTCCAGTTGTTGCCGTGCTGCCTGTGCATGCTGTCGCTCAAGCTGCAGCTGCATCTGCAATTGTTGCAACTGAGAAGCAGAAGGGCCTGAAGAGTTAAGCTGTCCTCCTGCAGAACGTCTCACTCCTGATAACTGAGATAACAGCTCTGCCAATGGAAATGCATATGATCAACCAACATAGGAAAACCAAGTGATACACAGCATTTTTTCAATGGAGAAAATCAAAAGTGCTGTAAAATAGTGCAAGTTCATGCTACATACTCCAAGTTCAGCCAAGGACCCAAAACCTTTGTAAACCTATATAAAATTATGCCTACTTTAGGCAGAACTTAGATGGCTCTAAACATTATTTAGACTGAAGAGATCCACCATGATAGCAGGGTCAAGTCTGCTCTTTTCTCCCAGCTCTTGGACAGGGCCATGACATTGACATTCATCAGTTTCTGATCATTTACCAGTATGCAATCCCAGAGTCTGGAGCATTCCTGAATGTGGCCCTTGCATTCTGCCTTCTCCCTAGTATCTTTGGATACTGCCATTTCAGAGTGCTTGGCAGTATTCTGTAAGGCTGGTCCTCGCCACTTGTAGTGCTTGGCTCTGGCATGGTAAAAACCATACTCTTATTTTAGTGGAGTTGTTTAAAGTGTTGTAACATAGTCCTTTAGTATGTTCTATAATGCAGTTCTCAAATTAGGATGGAGATGGACACATTCCTACTTTCCTCCCAAGAACTTACTGAGTTCATAGTCCTTCAGACAGAAGCATGGCACTGTGAAGGCCTTCTTCCACTCTGAAATTGTTCCTAAAGCCCTTCTTCTGTGTTATCTTTCCTCAATGTCTTTGAGAATGCAGAAACACATAAACTACTTCACACTGTCCACTTACAAATGCCAGAATTCTAAATATTTGGAGGAATGTAAGCATGGGACTAGATGTAAAAGTAAAACCACTACCACCTAAGCCATTTTTAGAGGGGCTCCCCAATCCCTGCCCTTGCCATTAACAAGTGGAAACACACTTACCAGCTATAGGATCCATGGCTTCCCTACTGCTTGGAGAGTATGAACTCTGAGAAGAAGAGAGTCCACCAGTAGAACTGCTAGTAAAGTGCATGTTTGATCTACGAGCACGAGGGCCTCCTAACCCCCGACCAGGGTGAAACATTCTACGTACATGTCGAACACCACTCGATTCATCATAACTCAAAAGTTAAGGAAAGGATGAGTAGTTACAAAAAAAATAAAACAAAGCATAGAGCTCTTGCTAGCAGGATTTTCTAAATTGTGAACAGTTTAAAATAGCATCTTTAGCTTAGAATATAGATGTTCCCAGTCTATGAGGAACATTAACCCTAAAGAAAGATACCCAATATAAAGCAACAGGTATAAGGTAGGCAAGATAGTGCATGCCTATAACCCTAACTTTTAAGAAACTAAGGGAGAAAGACATTGGAGTTTGAGGTCAGTGTGGGCTACAGTGAGACCAGATTAAACAAAAAAACAAACAAACAAAAAAGAACAAAACCAAAACCAGAAAAATACAATCAAACAGATAAAAGCAATGTATAGATTCCATACATGCTGAAGGTCACAAACTTTCTTCCAGGTTCCAGACCTGAAACACTGTCTGAGTGAGGTCAAAAGAGCTGCCTTGTCACGTATGTAAGTTGATATTCATTCATTCAATCATTCACTTGCTCACTCACTCACTCACTCATTCATTCATTACAGTGTTCTGCCTGCATGTGTGCCTGTAAGCCAGAAGAAGGCATCAGATCTTACTATACATGGTTATGAGCCACCATGTGGTTGCTGAGAATTGAACTCAGGATCTTTGTAAGAACAGCCAGTGCTCTTAACCTCCTAGCCATTTCTCCATATTAAAATCACCAACCCTAAGGTGGTCTTAATATGGAACTTCATGTATCAAGAAACAGCTCATAAGACATTCATTATCTTCTACAATGAAAATGAACAAGCTGAACAACTTTGCTAAATTCTGTAGATGTATCTTATTTCTATGTCAGCTTTAAATCTTGTCTTCAAGTTTTATTTCCAGTTCTGTTACTAAACAGAAAATACCTGAATTGCTGTATCACTAGACACAGATTAACATGACCCCCTTCTAGCAGATTTCTAGAAGCCTTCCTCTTCCAGGGTTGAATGTAAATCAAACTGAACAAGGTACTGTACAGCAAATAACCAAATAGTCAAAAATCATAAAGACAGAAAGAAAAAGAAAATCACTGGGACAGTCTTGTATTTTCCACAGAGGCAAGCAGCAACTTTCTGCTGGCAATTCCCTTGTGGGCTTTTGTTCTTAGCTGGTAGTTCTGGAGTGTGTGAGGACAGGGTGAACGAGCAGCCGTGCACAGGTCACGTCAACATGCAGTCTCACGGAGTGCTCAGGATCAGTTTGGGCTTTGCAGGTCATCAGTGCATGCTGCTTTTAAGAAGTAGCTGGGTGAGAATGGCGCCTTTAGGAAGTCATCCATCACACAGACATACTCTAGACACTGGTCCCAACAAAGACTTGTCTTTAAAAAAGACGAGTTTCCCTGTGCTGCTTTCGGTGTCCCCTGCCCACGGGTGGGGAGGGCCTCACGAGCTCCACCGTCCACTTACTGCCAGCCTCTAAGCTGGCTCAGGCTTCTAATTTCTCAGGCTTAGTCCATTTTCTTCATCTTTCCATTAATTTCTAACTTCCCTTAATCTAAGAAGCTACATCTCCAGTTAGGAAAGCGGCAACTGTGAGTGAAAGACTAGAGCTACACACTAGAAAAAGAGAAAAAGCCACCAGTTTGTTCCCCAATAGCTCTAAGCTTGGATTATGAAATATGAAGGAACCTGGCAGTAACTTTGAACCGACTTAACTTTCAGATTTAGAAAGGCAATTTCTAACCTGCAGGTGGCACAATGGCTCTACAAACATGAAGAGTTTATGAAAAGTCAAACAATAAAAATAACTTAGAGGGTAGTTTCTTTCTCTCTGGGAATACTATTCTCAAACAAACTGACCACCAATGCCACCAACACACCCTCCTAAAAGGATATTAAATCTCTAGGGGCTCTGTGTTCAAGTGTCAGATGAGCTGCAAAGTCATCTGTGACATGATTAGGATCGCCTCCAGGTAACGCTGCACATATTGGACAAATCTGCAATGAAAATAAAGTGAGGTCAGTACACAGTTGCTGAGAGACACTACCCACGGTCCCATTTTAACCCAGGAGAGCAGCACTGCTGACATCTAACTGCAGTGCCACCCCCCATGAGCACACACAGCAGTTCTGAACAGTTCAAATCTGACTTCTGGCAGTTGATCTATCAATGGGTTTGATTCATATTTGCGTGGTCTAGCAAAACAGTTTCCGTTCAAAACTTTAAAAACAAACTTTCTTACACCTAAATTTAGCCTAGAATGGTAATATTTTAATAAGCGAAGGCATATTTCTCCAAATAGGACAGCAAATGCTTAACTAAAATGTGGCTATAGGCTGGAGATAGAATACTTGGGGTTCCATGAACAGCTAATTTAGTCTACCTGGTAAGTTCCAAACCAGCAAGTGATCATGCTTCAAAGTGAGTGAGTAAATGAATAAATAAAGGCAGCCATGACATAGCTATAGAATGCATATAAAATATATTGGACAATGGGGTAATGGCTACTGATAATGCACAAATGTGCACTGCCAATTTCTGAAACAACTTCAAGGTTAAGGGGGGGAGGAGGAGAAAGAAGAAAGAAAGGAAGGAAGGAAGCAAGCAAGCAAGCCCAGTCTAGAACCTTATTTCCCAGAGGGTATGGGCAATGCTGTGTGAGTCTGTGACCAGATCAAGTTTAAGGAGTAATTAACTTCCTTGTTTACCTATGGCAGGAGACCAAAGCAACAAGTAAGAATAAAACAATGTGCACACAGGTAGAGGAGATGATAGTTGGGAAGGAACTCCCCTCTCCAAAGTCTGAGGACCATTTTATTGGCTTGAGAGAGAACCATAGGGCAGGTAAGAAGGTAACCTTGGCAGCTGCCAGGAGGGGACGATGGAAAAGAGAAAGAGTGTCCAAGAAAGCAGGTGTGTTCAGCAAAAGGTCAGTGAGCAGCTGAATAGGGAGTGTGGAATGTCCAGAGATGAGTGAGTCAGAGTGCCAGGGGAAGGGTACTCAGGATTTTGGCCAGTATCCAAAGAAGAGCCAGAGAGGGAAAGAGAGGGGAGTAGTTACGCTTTGGGGTTAGAAGTTAGAGAGGTGGGCAGGATCAGCTGTTGAGAGCCTGTAACCAATTGCTGGAAAGGCCATCTTGAAATAGCTTTATCACAATTAGTGGACTAGGGGGCAGGAAGAATGAAAAAGAGAAAGGATAGAAAACGATTAACAGGAAAGGCTGTTAGTCTTCCAGGAGATGGTCTAACAGCAGTTTCCATTCTTGAAGTAGAACACGTTTCCAAGTCTTAACAAGAATGAAGGGCTGACAAAGAAAGCAGACCAAGGAATGTGGCTAAAAGTTGAGGTGTGTGCTTCTCTACCATATGTCACTCATCTCACCAGTACAGGTGCCAAATCTAAACCTCAGGCTAGCAGGGACTGTGGCAGCTTGTTTACAGGAGAAAAGACACTAGGAAGACGACACACAGAAGCCAAAGTTGAACACTGACAAACCTGACTTCTGGAGTCCCAGCAAACTTCCCATCTGTGACTAGAGAGCAGAAGGCCCCAGAGACTGTGATTTAATAACCAGTCTCTAATGCCCAGCTGGCTGTCCAGATTACTTATGGCTTAACCCTGAAAAATAGCTAAGAAAATCTAAAGATATTCACAAGAGAAAAAACAAAGCAGACAGCCTGCAAAAGGAGCTAGAAAGGCCAGAGTAGATGGAATGTGCCCAAGGGGAAGTGAGAGAAGCCAGCACACTCTCAAGTCCTTCTTACAAGGTCAGGAGGTTTTTGTCTCCCTCAAAGAGAAAAGCTCAAGTTTACAAATTGTGAACTCTTCAGTGGAAATCCAGGCCACTTGGTGCCATTCCTATGTTCTGATACAACTGGCAGTAATCTGCTTACTCAACTGTCTAGGTGCTTCTGCCTTGCCTAGTTAGATCAGAAACTTTTTTTAATGTAGCCCTAGCTAGCCTTGACCTTGCAGGGACTCCCCTGTCTTCACCTCCTGCAAGTGTATGCTGCCATACCTGACTCTGAGATTATAAACTTTTTGAAGCATGCACTACAGTGTGGTTTGTCTTGTTTTGTTTTTTAGGTTTTATTTTTTACTCATATCTATGTATATGTGCATCCTGCTTGTGTGGGTACTTGCAGAGGCCAGAATAGGCCACCAGCTCCTGAAACTGGATTTAGAGATGGCTCTGACTGACAGGTGAAATCTCTGGAAGAACGAGAAATAACTGAAAACATCCTACCTAACTTCATAAAGATTAGGGGTAAAGAGTTACTGAGGATGAAGCCGTTACTAGGAAGACTTGGAAGCTGGCCAGAAAAATCAAGAGACTAGATTTAGAACCAAGTAGAACCAACCAGGTCACTGGAAGTGACACAAGTGAGAACCTGGAAAAGAAAACAAAGCTTCAGAGTCAATAGGAACAGAGGTCTGGTGATCCTTTACACTGTACATTTTACCCTTAACAAACTGAGCATGCCTGAGGCCTCAGTGTCATGTAGGGCTGCACTTTCTGAGGGGTAAAAGAGGAAAAAATAAAATGCAAGCAAAACAGGGTGTGAGAAACAAAAAGGAGGTGCAATGGAGTGAGGTGGGGTTGGAGGAGAGAACCAGAGCTGTTTGTCAGGAGCACAGCTGGTAGTGTTGAATGGACCTTCTCCATTATGGAACTTAATTCTTTCGCAATAAGGAAAAATCCTACATGAAGGATAAGTCATTCATTCTAAAATGTCAACATGAGTATTTATCATACCCCACCACACAGCACAGTAATCTCTATTGTTCTTGCATGAGAATTCCATAACACATTAGTTTAAAATTATAACAATTTGTCAACAATAAGGCTTACTGAATTGGCTTAAGTTGGTGTTTCTTATATTTGTTGAAGAATATAAATCACTTGGAGTACCTGTGAAAAATACCTTTTTCTTAGGCCTTGGAGAAAGACTGGGAAGAACCAGACCTGTATTTCTGAACAAGAATCCCAGGTCTTAAGGCTGGTGGCAAATACAGCCAAAATAAAATATGGTATTTAAAATGTCTATCTTCCTGTTAAATGAAAAGCCAATGCTACTGTTACTTATATGCCCAAAATACTTTCATCACAAACATCCTTGCTATTTTTTTCTGCCTCTGCAACTGTTTGGGTCATTCTCTTCTGGTTCATTTTGTCACCAATGTCTTCAGTCCTGCTTTTTATTTGCGTCCCTCGAGAGCCTTACTAAATGAGGCAAGGCCCCACAACGACTGCAGTTTCCAGGGGGTTTCGTGACACATTTCAACACTGCTGTTACCAACATACTTTGGAAGCATCACTGCACATGCAGATGCTATGAACGTAGGAGACACCCTCCCCGCCAGCACAGACTATCTGCCGCTGGAAACAGCTCAAGTAGGGACCTAGGGAGACTGCTCACATCAGTAAAGTGCTTGCCTTCTAGTCGCAAGGACCTGGCCTTACTCCCAAGAGCACACTAAGAGAAGACTCTACTGCTGGAGACACCTGGGTTTCTGGGGCTGACTGGCCACCTAGCAACAAACTCAGCTTCAACAAACAAACAAACAAACAAACAAACAAACAAACAAACGGATCTCTGAGGAACAACATGAAGACCCTCTAACGCTAGCCAGCAACATTCTTCTCAAGCAGGTTTAGATTTCCTTTTTCCACCAAATACAACTGCACCAGACTGTTTCTGCTCTGGGTATTCTACACAGCTTAAAAACAATAGGGGAGAAGTTTAAGTTCCAACATGTAACATATTCGGCTCAGCCTGCATCTTGGGTCCCAGCACTCCAGAGGCAGAGAATGAATGAAGCTCTCAGTTAAAAACAAGAATGCTGGTGGCTACCTTTAGAGACTCCATCCATCCCCCCCCCCTTTTTCCTTTTGAGACTAGGTTTCTTGCTAGCTGGAACTCATCCATAAGCAGTTGCCAGCCAGTATGGCTACAGGAAAATCTATTTAAAAGTATTATCTATCTGGGGCTGGTGAGATAGCTTGCAGGTAAAAGTGTTTGCTGCACAGGACGGCAACTGGAGCTGGGTCCCCAGAGCACGTGTGAAGGAGAGAACTAACTCCACAACGCTGTCCTACGACCTCCATCCAATACAGTGTGGCAACTCCCACTACATTATCACACACACACACACACACACACACACACCACATGTGAAGGAGAGAACTAACCCCATAACGCTGTCCTACGACCTCCATCCAATACAGTGTGGCAACTCCCACTACATTATCTCTCTCTCTCACACACACACACACACAGAACATGTGTGATAGAGAGAACTAACTCCACAACGCTGTGTGGCAACCCCCCACTACATTATCTCTCTCTCTCTCTCACACACACACACACACACACACACACACACACACACACACACACACTTTGAAAAGACATTCAGAAGCTGTGAATATTTTGTCTTGTATTAATAATGGTGATGTTAATAGCCCTAAGAATTATCTAAGCTGTCTTTCTTTTATCTATATCCACCTGCAGCCCCAGAACTTGAGAGGTAGAGGCTGGAGGAGCACACGTTCAAGGGTATTAAAAACATAAGACAATCTTAAAAAAAAAAAATAGTTGGCCAGGTGGTGGTGGCGGCACACACCTTTAGTCCTGGCACTTGGGAGGCAGAGGCAGGCAGATATCTGTGAGTTCAAGGCCAGCCTAGTCTACAGAGCAAGTTCCAGGGCAGCCAAGGACACATAGAGAAACCCTGTTTGGGTGGGGTGGGGAGGCTGATTGCTTGTATGTATGTGTGTATGTATTATCTGAGATAGGGTCTCACTATGTAGCTCAGGCTGGCCAGGAACTTGACCTGTCCACCTCAGCCTCCCAAGCACCTTTCCTTTTTCTTTTTTCCCTTTCTACAGCCAACAAACTCAGTTTCAAATAGCTCAAGCTCTCATACTTGTTACTCTTTGCCCTGACTCACTTGATTATCTACTTTCAGTCCAGCACCTTAAAAACTTACTGCCTTTGCCCCTACAACTTAAGCCCTTCTCTCTGTTAATTTGGGAAGATTTAATTATGATGTTAATCAAGTTTGAAATGCCTTTTTGTATAGCCTTGGCTGTCCTGGAACTCAATTTGTAGACCAGGCTAGCCTCGAACTCAGAGATCCGCCTGCTTCTGCCTCCTGAGTGCTGGGATCACTGGTGTGCGCCACCAATGCCTGGCCCTGAAATGCTTTTTTAAAGGGTATTCATAGGAAGAATAATAGGTTTAAAACAAAATTAAGACACAAGGGGCTGAAGCGATGTGACAGCAGCTAAGGGTGTGCTTACTATTCTTGCATAGGACCCAGATTTGTTCCCTAGCATTCACGTAGGGTGACTCCTAACACCTATAACACAATTCCAGGATATCCAACACTCTGGTTTTTGAGGGTACCTGCACACATGGGGTACAAATAAACTCATGCAGGCACACATACAAATAAAAATCTAAGGCACAATAAAGAATCCACACACTGCTATAGACCTGTTGTCTTAGAGGAACTCTGCCTATTATTTCATTCCTTTGTGAATTTGGTCTCCCCAATCATAAAACTACAACCTCAAGTTGACTCCATTTCTACATTGCAGACACTGCACTGAATTTGGAGGAAAGCTTCAACAGGCTTTCCTAACAGCTCATGCTGACTAGAGAGCTCACCATGCACTGAGCTAAAACTAGGTGTTTATCAAAAAAAGTGCTTTTTAAAACACTTTTGTGCAGTCTATGCAAATTGACGTAAAAAACATCTAGGTCTCATGAATATGGCTCCAGATAAAGGCATCTCCTACAACTACAAGCACAGTGTCCCTCATGATGCTCTGTGTAATTCCCTCCACAACTCAAGTAAAAGAACCTATACCATATAATGCCATCACATGGCCTAGCTAATTCATTAAGCACTCACTGACTTCTTAGTGTAGGTATGATGGCACACACCTTTAATCCCAGCACTTGGCAGACAGAACTTTCTATGAGCTCAAGGCTAGCCTGATCTATAGAGTGAGCTCTAGTCTTAAAAACAAAATCAAACCAAAACAACAGCAATAACTACTCAGCTTTAAAATAACTCCCATCTTTCTGCAAGGTAGACTTTGTTTTTTAACCTCACTTGATACAATATTCTTTTAAAATCACTTATTTAGTGTGTGTGAGCACATGCATGTGTGATAGAAGTTACAGGAAAACGTGTGTTGTTTTCTTTCTTTCCCATGAAGATACCAGAGATAAAATTCATGCTGTCAGGATTGGTGGCATGTGCCTTACTCCTTGAACCATCTCAAATCCCCAATTTATCCTTTTCTTCCATGATAGCAACTCAAAAACTTTGTAGAAATACTAATAGTGAAATTGCTCTTAAAAGGGGAGTGAAGGGGTGGGAAGCCTGGGTGTGGTGACACTTTAATTCCAGTACTGGGGAGGCAAGAGGCAGGCAGATCTCTAAGTTAGAAGCCGGCCTGGTCTACAGAATGAGTTCCAGGACAGCCAGGGCTACACAGAGAAATCCTGTCTCAACCCCCCCCTCCCCAAAAAGTCCCCCAATGTCTCACTATCTGATTTTGAATTATAAGCACTCAAAATAAACAAAGATTTTTAACTATGCAAAGATAAGGACTGTCAAAGTGGCTCAGCAGTTAGTTAAGATTATGCACTGCTCTCCAGAAGACTCAAGTTCAGTTCCTAGCACCCAAGTTAGGTAGCTCACAACTGCCTGTTAAGAGGCTTTCTCTTTGGGTACAGCAAATGCTCAGGGAGGTAATCTGTTTAACCACAGGTTAGCACTCTGCACTGTCTATGGATGTGGGAGCATCACAGGGCACTGTCAAGTTCAAAGGAAACTCCAAAGGCAGTCCACATATCCAGAAATGATATGAGCTCAGCTTGGACTACAAGAGGATTTCTGGTGGTTAGGTAAAAGCCAGCATTCCTTAGGAACTTTTTGTTATAACAAAAGGAGTCATTTCTCGTATCTCCAGCAGAAGGGGCATATGGCTATATATGGAACCTATCAGCATATCAAAATATATACCATTCTCCAAGCTCCTTCTGGAAGTACCTGTTACACATTTCAAAATTCACAGAGCATCCTGGCTCTTCTTTTTCTCCTCTCCTACCCTAAATTCCCCCTCCCCCCCAGCTCACGGGTTTCCCTCCCCGTAGCCACTCACTCTTCTGATAACCCTTCTATTTTTGTTATACTTTCTTGATTATCTATCTCCAGCTCTTCTTCCCTCTCTTGCAGACAGTCCTCGCCAGGTCTAGTCTGCCAGTCATCTTCAGTCTACTTCTCTCTATGCTCTGTCTCTCCAGATGCCTACAACAAAAACCTTCCATGGAGCAGTCAAGCTGTCAGTTTATACGGGCGCCTAATCGTTGTGCATGAAAAATCAGGCCACTCTACCCTTGCGCTCACAGCGGCCATGATGACCTGGGAAGACTGGAGCAGTCAACACTCTGCCCTGAAGGCAGAGTTTATACCCTGTCTTCCCTCAAGGTTTACAAGCAGTTATTGCTGGGACAGGGACAGACGCTCTCTTCTGTGGTGCTGCCACTGGTAAGATGCCATGTTCCTGGTAAACACACTTCAGCCACATTCCTTTAAAGAACCCGAAACTTGGCAGATTTAAAAATAATAGTAAAATTGAAGCTGGTTGAGAAGGGGCATGAGATGAGATAGGGTAAAAGGAAACAGGATCAAAATGTATTTTGCTCACAATGAAACCTACTAATACCTTAATAAAACATTTAAAAATTCTCCTATTTATGTGAACACATCTGGCGTTCACATAAATATTACCGTGACTTACAAGTACATACCCTGATCTATGCCATCCTTTCATTTTTAAACTAGTAACTACCTTTTCCATACAATCTAGGACAGATGCTGGGTTTTATTTTGTTTCCTCTTTTTTTCTTGCACTGCTGGCGAGCAAACCCAAAGTCTCTTTCATACTAAACAAGTATCTGACCATGGAGCCATACCCCCAGCCAGGGACTTGGTTTTAAAGGATTCTTGGTATACTCAAAATTAAGCTTTTTGAATGATCTTAAAATGAATATATATATAAATAAATGAATCTTAAGAAGACATAGGGCCATAGTTGATCCATAGAATCTCAGGCAGGGAAAAAAGGCAGAAAAACATAAAGGGCTATAAGCTGAGGTAAAATTCTGTCTTTAGTAGTCTCTCACTAGCCACTTCAAACTCTCAGTGAGAATTCATTAGACAGCTGTTTACAATGGCAGCGCCCCTTCCCCACAATATTCCAAACTGATGCTGCTTGTTTAGAAGGCATGGCCCTTAGCCTATAGTGAAGTAAGAGCTGGTCTAGAGGACTCATGCAGTTATTGCTGGAATAAAAGCATAATAATGAACTGGGAGGTTAAAAAAGAAAACACTAAGACTGCCCATCAAAATGAAGGGATTTACACTTGAACGCCATGATTCGATTTAAAAATGCCTCCAGCAGGTCAAGGAAGGCACTTGTTGTAAAGCCTGAGCTCAATTCAATACCCTGAATACACACAATGATAGAGGGGACCAGCTCCTACCCTTCTCCCAAAACAACAAAACAAAAACAACCCCCTAAATGCTCCAATACACAAACATGGTTTAGCACAATAAAACACTGTTGGCAAGAGGTGGCGCGCACACTCACAGCTAACACGGCACCACTAGCATCACCCCTCTGGAACAGACACTCGCCTGCAGCACACGCGAGCGCCCTGCCACCACCCACTCACAGCCCGCACCCGCACAGCAAACGTCCTTGTCTGCTTGCTGGTTGCCATTTTAAAATGCCTGGGCTTGATTTGATACTCATGCAAAAACTAAGGGCTAAGGAGTTCACAAAATAAACATGAAAAAATAGAATGGTAAGAACTGCCTTGGGCTAGGTACCTGGGACCTTACTGTAGCTAAACTTGTGAACTAGTTTGTAAATGGTGTGCATTTAGTTTTCACTGTATATGAGGATGGAGGTTGTAGTTGCTTTTCCACTGGATTATCTGTTTCTGGATGTAGAACACTGTGTAGTTAAAGTAATGAAAGCACACGAGAGTCCACAGGCTTCAAAGAACCTTAGAAATGTCTAGTTTTCCATAAGGAACTCAGCCCATGTAGTTAAATACAAAGATTAAACAGAACTGGATGGTGGCGGTGGCCGCAGCACACACTTGTAATCCCAGCATTCAGGCAGGCAGAGGCAGGCAGATCTCTGGGTTCGAGGCCAGCCTGGTCTACAAAGTGAGTCTAGGACAGCCAGGCTACACAGAGAAACCCCGTCTCGAAGAAAAAAAACAAAACAAAAATCACAACAAAAACAAAAGGATTCAACAGAAATTAACACAGAAAAACGACCAAGTTTCCCATAGCAGTTAGGGACAGACTGAGGCAAACGCTTTCTGCCGGACATGGGATGGCACATGAGGAAGCAAAGTTATCTGACAAGAAAAGAACCAGTCAGAACAGAAGTATGACAACAGTGCTCAGGAGTTTACCTTAGTGCACTCTCAAGTGAAATTTGTTTTAAGGACTAGATGAACTTAATTAAACTTTGAACTCCAAATCTTACAGAATTTTCAAGCAAAACTAGCAGGTGTCCATGGGAATGAAGGTTAGCCTGTAGCAGAGGCCACTGGTCAAGTTTAAGTACCTGCATGCCCTTGAGTGCTGTTGCAGGATAGTTGATCCCACTGTGATCCCCAAAATTGTGAACAGTAAAACCCTGTTTCTTTGGTGTGGTTGAGCCCTATCACACACCTTTAACCCAAGACCTTTCTGCACACAGGACTTAATAAAGTGAACCCTAGGTCGGGAGGCAGAGCCAGAGCCCAGCTGACAGGGGACTTTGAGTTGAGGGTATTTAAGACAGTGTGGAGAAGAAGAAAGGGTTATTAGCTCACGCTCTGGCTTAAGCTTAGGCATCGGCTCTGCAGCTCCCTGGCTTTTTGGGCTTTGAGCTAACAAGCCCTTGGTCTTAGGTTCTTTTTTGGCCCTTGCTCCTCGGCTGTGAGCTGAACTGGTGAACCTTTTGAGTTTCTTTCCATCTGAACCTGAGCTGAGAAGGAAGATCAGCTGGTTATTTTCTCTGCCTCTCTGAGCTAGCAGGTTTTTAACCCCAGTATCTGGCTCCTGAGTCCTTATTAGTAAAATATAACGGTAGTTTCCTTTTTTTAAACAACAGAATGTACTATTTCAGTTCTCTGAATGTTATCTATTTTGAGCCCATTTAGAGAATTATTATTTCATGTGTATGCAGATCTTTCAGAGTAAGGATTTACAGATGCACCCAGACACTTCATTTCCTCTACTGTTACCAAGGTCAAAAGCTGAGAATTAGATCTAGCTCACTTAGTCACTGTATCCAAATCCCTTCCCTTCCTCTTATTCTCTCCCTTTTTGTTCCTCTCTACTCTCCCTTGAGCTGTACTTCCCTGTTAAAACACTACATTGAATGAGACTAGTTTCTGCAGAGTCTTTTGGGTGTATTTGTCATTGCTTAAAGTAAAAAGCATAGTGACTCAGATGTGAGGTAAATAAAAAAAAAAATCTAGAAAGCTTTCAAGACTTCATATTTTGGAGCTAGAGAGATGAGAGAGATGGCTCAGTGGTTAAGAGCACTGTCTGCTCCTCAAAAGGTCCTGAGTTCGATTTCTAGTAACGACATGGTGGCTCACAACCATCTATGCTAGGATCTGGTGTCCTCTTCTGGCCTGCAGGTGTATATGCAGATAAAGCACTCAGGTAAAATAAATAAATATATCTTTTTAAAAAAGTCTTCCAAATTTATTCTAGGTCTTTGGCTTTTAGTTATTGGGGGGGGAAAATCAGGAAGGAAGATCCGGGAACCACTGAGTTTTGTCCTAGGAAGCTAGAGATGGGATCTGGTAAGAACCAAGGAAGGCCAGTGGTGCACAAAGTCCAGCACTGCATGAGAGGATTACTGCTTAAACACAACCAAAGACTCACAGCTTCTCCCAGAAAAAAAAAAAAAAAATCCTTATAGAAGAAAAATTAAGCACAGAGCAATAACAAGAATCCTTTAAAAAGACATAGGAGGGCTGGCTGGGGTCCTTTCAACCTTCCCCACTGCCTTCTGGTGAAGCACCCCTGCATGTATCTTGAAGAAATGCAACATCCTAGGGCTCTAAAATTTGCTGTTAAAAGTAACTTATATTACTATACAAGCAGTCTCTTATACTGAGCAAAAGCAGGATGAGAGTGCCTAGCTTCAGCAATGTCAGAGCAACACGTTACATCATTTTAGCAAAATGTTTCACCTACCACTTCTGTTGATGTTTCTGCATGTTCAGAAGTAACATGTTCTTGAAGAGATGTTTCCGTGTAGCCCATTTTTCCACAATAGGGACAAGTAAAAGACTGTGGCTGCTCTACAGAGAAAGCTTCCCCACCATAGTACAAATCTGAAAAATAAAGTGGAATTGCATTGAGGAATACCCATGCGTCTTCTCAAATATACAAATACAGTCATAGTGTAAAACAGCGTGAAAGAAAAGGTATGGCCCGAAATACCAATAATCCTACCCTCTTGTTAAGTGAGGTTTTGGTTTTGTTTTTTTTCCCCTAAATTAATTACTTTTTAAAACAGGATCTCATTGTATAACCCTGGCTGGCCCAGAACTCGAAAATCTGCCTGCCTCTGCTGGGATTAAAAAAGTGTAGTTGTGGGCAGAGGAGAAGAGCCCTCTGCATAAGATTACAGTGGGAACAATGGCTTCCAGTGGGCTTTTAATACTGCTAACATTTATAAAACCTTTCTTTCACATGGGACTCAGGACAGCGTTCCAAAAAGCAAGTAAGAGGAAAACAAAGCAGCAGTTATAGTTTTAAGTGTCCCCCAAAGCCCATGGATAAAGACTTGGTCCCTAACCTGTAGCACTGCTGGGAAGAGATGTCAAGTTAAAGAAAAGATTAAGTCACTGGGAATGTGCCCTTAAACAGAGTCCTGATGCCCCTTTCCATTTGTTTTCCGTCGCTCATGAGACCCTGACTCGCCATACGTCCCCACTAAAACATGCTGCCACCATCTCCCAAAGCAATACAGCTAAGCAACCACAGGCTAAAACCTCGAAAGTCAGAAACCAAAGCAAATCTTTGAAACTGACTGACCATCTCAGGTGTTTTATCACAGTGATGGAAACCTGACGAATATCTTGACCCCTGTATATATTCAATTCTGAAGCTGCTTATTCCACATCTGGATCTAATTTTAACTTTGTTATACTGCTTTTTTCTCTTCTTTCTTTATATGCTGTGGTTACAATAATACCAATGAAAGAATCAGAAAGGTGCACCATGCACAAGGATGCAAGAATTCAGGAAAGAAAAGATGAACACAGTCAATATACAAAATGTTAGAGGCAACTATTATCTTCAAAATTTGGCGTTCTCAGAGCAGGAAGTTCTTGTGAATGTCAACCTGAATATGGTATAAGCATAATTCACTACCCAAACAGTTCTCTGAAGAATGAACCAGGCAGTCTGGGGAAATATTTGCATCATTAGTATCTATTAGGAAGTAAATCTATTCTTCTCCAAAGTAACATAATAGAAAAACCATAGCATCTTTAGTAGGTTATCCTACATCACTACATAGATGTATTCGATTCTTTAACATGAAAAAAAAAAAAAGAGCTCAATATTAAGAATGTTTGATTACTTCTGTGAGATGAGAGAATGAAGAGCTAGACATGGTGGCTAATGCCTGAATCCAAACTAGTACTTGGGAGACTGAAGCAGGATGAACACAAGCTCAGGGCCACTCTGGGCTAATAGCAAGACACTGCCCAAAACAAAAACGAGGGGTGTGAGATAGAAGTGGGAACATATTAATTTTTAAGGGATCTTTACACTGTCTTGAAAAGTGTCACTGACGGCCCGGCAGTGGTGGCACACACCTTTAACCCCAGTACTCAGTAGTGGGAGGCAGAGCAGGGGGATCTCTTAGTTCAAGGACGGCCTGGTCTATAGAGTGAGTTTCAAAACAGTCAAGGCTACACAGAGAAGCCTGGTCTTAGGGGGGAAAAAGTGTCATTGATGTGTGTGTGCGCGCGTGCATGTAAGTGTGTGTATGTATGCATGCATATGTATCTGTGTGCATTCGCACAATTTGTAAGGTAGATTTCTAGTAGCTGAGGATTAAAAAAGAAAAAAAGGACAAAGGTAGATGGTGATATGTGCCTGAACTCTCAGCACCTGGAAGACGGAGGAAGGAGAATCATGAGTTCAAGGCCACAGAGCAAATCGAGGCAGCTGAAGCTGAGTAGAGATCCTGTCTCAAAAAATAAGCACCCATTAGCAAAGTAAAACTTCAAATAAACAACAATAAACACCAAAAATAACTTATCTACCCAACAAGTGTCAAACCTACAATCACAACATCTCTGTTAAAAGACTAAATGTTTTTCTCCTGTTATGATAAACAAGACAAGGGTATCTACTCTTGCTACTTCTATTCAGTATCCCTGGAGGCATTAACTGCATTAAATGAAAGGCATCCAATAGGAAGGAAGAAATAAAAGAAAATCCTAAAAATCCACCAGGTTAGAGTATTACAACTAATAAAGCCTATTTAGAAACATAGGAAGCTACACGATTTACATATAAAAACTGTTTTTTAATCACATTTATAACAAATAATCCAAAGATAAAATCAATTTCATTTACAACAGCCAAAGAATACTTAGAAGTATATTTAATGAAAGCAATATATTTTATTCTTTAGTAACTACAGAAAAAATTAAAGTCCTAAAATAAATATTTTATATCCATTCATCAAATTTAATACCAAAATAGCAATACTCTCCAAACAAATCTATAAGCTCAACACAATCACTATCAAAATCCAGTTGGTTTCTTTGAAAAAAAAAAAGGTAGTGTTCCTAAAACTCAAAATTCAAGGGACCCAGAATGCACAAAACAAATCTGAATGGGAACAAGGACCAAAAGTCTCAGAAATTTCAGAACTTTCTACAAAACCTTGGAAATGGAAATAGCATAGGACTATCATGAATAGCCACAAAGACTAACTGAAAAGACCGAGGCCAAAGCAAGCCCTTGTTTATAGTCAACTTACTTTAAACAAGAAGGAAGCTACTTAATAAACAAAAGATAGTTCAGTGAACCTGAAACAACTGGATACCCCCTTGTAAAATGGAGCAGACCCTCTACCTCAACTCCAAGTAAAAACACTAATTCTAATCCCAGCACTCAGGAGGCAGAGGTAGGAGGATCTCTGTGAGCTGAAGCCAATTTGGCTATACAGTGAGACCCTATCTCAAAAATGAAAAACAAAACAAAACAAAGAACAAAAGAAAAGCAACAACAAACCAACCATCAGTTGTAAGTGCATGAAAGCTCTAAATCAGACAAAACTGGAACCCTCAAGAGACATATATCCCAGTGACTTTGCCTGGGCTATGAGCTTTGGATGACACCGAAACACAAAGCAATTAGAAAAACTAAACTAGACATGTTAAAATAAAACTTTTGTACTTCAAAGTACAGCACCTACAAAGTGAGAGACAACAGAATGGGAGTAAACTTTTGTAAATCATCCATCTGATCAGGAACATGTATTAATATATAAAGTATGGCCATAATTCAGCAAAAGGCACTTTATGCAATTTTTTTTTAAATGGAAAGAGATCTGAAAATTTTATTCAAAAATATACAAATAGCTAATAAGCATAAGAAAAAAATACTTGGATCATTAAACTACTAGAGACCTGCAAATCAAAACCACTTGAGATAGTGCTTCATGCTCATCAGGAAGACTATAATCAAAGACAATCACAAATGTGTAGCCTGAAACAGTTTTCCTGACTAACAACGCACTTTCAACAGCGCTGTTAGCAACAGCAACAGCCTGATTTTGTTGCTTGTTTCCAGAGGCTCTCTCATCCCTCACCAGTTGTGAATTTTTCCAGCTTCTTAAGAAAACTATAACCGAGACAGAAAGACACAGGAAAGATGATTTTAGTTTGAATGAATCTGAACCCTTGGATATGCTAATGGGGATAGTTTCAGGATGTTTGGCTTTTGCTCTTTCATACCCATAGAAACCCCTTAAGTGATAATTAAATTCGTCATGAACTTACCAAAATCTACCCTTGTTAATATGCACTGCATCGGGTGGTCAGTTGTATGCCTTGTTGTCGTTGCCCCGCTTTCATAACAAGATGCACAAAGATCGTAATCGTAGCAAATTAAACACTTATATCTGCGACCTCGAAAATTTCCTTTTAAACATGCATCACAGCTGACACCTATAAAACAAGAAGCACCTTCAATTAGCAGCTAGAAAAGGTTACTTTCCACATCAACTTTTTAAACGCTTAAGGGCTCATTTGGCCCAGATAGCCTTTCAAAAATGACCAGCAACTACACAGGGAAACAAAGCGGCCCAGCAGTGTGGCAAACACCTTACTCAGAAAGGTCCGACCTATGCAGACCTTGAGTCGGCTGTGGTGGCAGCACTCAGGAAATAAAGAGACAGGACTGCAGCAAGCTTACGGCTGGCTTCGGCTACATAGGGAGTTTAGGCCAGATAGGGCCACATGGAAAAATACTTGGGGGGGGAGGGGGTGGCTTCAAATAATCCCAGCACTTCAGAAGGCAGAGGCAGGAAGATCTCTGTGAGTTCAAGGCCAACCTGCTCTACAAGGTGAATCCGGGACATCCAAGGACACAAAGAAACCCTGTCTGAAAGAGAGAGAGAGAAAGAAATATAAAAGCCCCTATTAAAAAGTGCCTTGTGACCCCCAAAAAGATGTAATTGTAAAAATTTTTCTATAGGTTCAATGGCCCAGTTTTTGCCATTTGCCTCAGAATGCCAAACATCTGGCAGGTATAAAATGCTAAGAACCAAGTACATTTAAACTATAGTACACACAAAGAAATACCACAATCAGACTGTAACTTTGAATCAGAAGCAGATATCAAACCAAATTCTGATTCAATTTTTGGTTTTCTGATAGTGTCTCATTAGGTAGCCTAGGCTGGCCCTGAACTCATGATCCTCCTGCCTCAGTTTCTTAGGGGCTGGAATATCATGTTTACAGGTGTCACCAACTGTTCTCAATTCCCAAATAACAAAAGGTAGGGACAAGGTTCGACTAGCAGGTAGGCCCTAGCTGATCTTGAACTCACTGTGATTGCCTCTGCTTCTAGAGTACAGAGATTAAAGGTGTATCAACACCACAAGTCTTAGTATGTTCAAACAAAGAATAAACAAGGTGGTACTCTGTAAATCAGAAGGAGGAAGTTCTCTGAGTGTGAGGTCAGCCTGGTCTGGTGAGTTCTAGGCTAGCCAAGGTCACAAAGTGAGATCTTGCCTAAAAGAGAAAGGTAGTAGTGGGGGATAGCAGATCTACGAAGGAGTCAAAATTTAAATTGAAAAGTAAATGGGCAGGCTTAACAGCAGAAAATGCCCTTTATTTACATGTGATATACTTGTTTATATAGAAAGTTCATATATGGCTGAACTTATACTAGGCCAGTGTGTTAGATAAGAAAGGAAAGGGCAGTTTAGCCAGCCAGTGGTGGTACATGCCTTTAGTCCCAGCACTTGAGAGGCAGAGGCAGGTGGATCTCTGTGAGGTCAACCTGGTCTAGAATTCCAGGACAGCCAGGGCTACCCTGACAAAACCTGTCTCAAAACAAACAAACAAACAAAACAAACACGAAACAAAAAAAAAGAAAAAAGAAATGGCAGTTTAATATATTGATGGACTCGGTCTCTAAGTGGGTTCCCTAGTAAGGGGAGCAGGGGCTGTCTCTGGCATAAACTCAGTGGCAGGCTCTCTGATCACCTGCAGCCTTACCAGACCACAGGGGAAGACAAGATAGCCAGTCCTAAGGAGACCTGATAGGCTAGGGTCAGAGGGAAGGGGAGGAGGTTCTCCCCTATCAGTGGGCTAGAGGAGGGGTACAGGAGGAGAAGACGGAGGGAGGGGTTGGGAGGAGACGAGGGAGGAGGCCAGGGCCAGATACAAAGTGAATAAATTATAATAAAAAATTTTAAAAAATTTAAAACCCAATAATATATTGATGGTTATTTTTCATTCCAAATAGAAAAAAAATTTTTTAAGTAGTTTATGATTCTACCTAGGTTAGTGAAACTCAGAAAAAGAAGAATGCTAGTTATCAAGGGCTGTGGAAAGGAGGGTGGGAATAGAGAGTGTCTTGTCTACTGGGTAAAGTTCCAGTTTGGGATGATTGGAAAATTCTTAAGATGGATAATGGTCATGACAACAACATGAATGTACTTAGTGTACAACAGAACGCAGGCCTTCTGGAGAAAGAAAAAACAAAGGCCTACGAATAAATCTAAAGACAGAAGCCCTTTATGAAGCAAATTAGTAAAAATGTATTCAAAGACATTAAAATACTGGGTGTTGGGGAGCTGGCTTGGTAAGTAACGTACTTACTGCAGATGCATGAGGACCTGAGTTCTGACCCCAGTACCCAGGCAAAAATCTGGGTACAGCAGGGCACACTCACTCCCAGGAGAATATCTAGGATTTGTTAGATAACCAGTATACCCAGCCAATCAGTGAGCTCCAGGTTTTGTGTCTGATCCTGACTCAAAATATAAGATGGGGAAGACTTGCACACATATATGTATTTGCACCAGCACACATGCAAACCTGAATGTACATATAAATCACACAAGGAGGGGTTACAGATAAAGCAGGCCACTTGACAGAACCGGAAGGCCCAATTACAGTTCCTGTACTGAATGGCCGTGAGGCAAGGTCAGTACAGAGCAGTGGGAGGAGGAGCAGGCAACCAGGGTGCTAAAAGCTAAGTACTGAGGTTAAAAATCTCAAAAGGGGGGAAAATCCAGCCCAAGGAAGGCAATACAGGGCTGACGCCAGGCCCGGCTGCAAAGTGAGGACTGTTCCTGAGCTGAGAAAAAGAAATGCTCTCTCCCACACATTGTTCAAACAACAAGAGGTAAAGTTAGATACATTAAAACCAACCTTTTTCTTCATATTCTAGAACACCCTGGAGTAAATGAATCGGCTCACACTAGTTATGTACAATGTAACAAATGAAAAGTTTGATATTTAGAATGTTAGGAACTCTTACACATTAATAAGCAAGTAACCAACAGCTGATAAAAAAAAGTGGCCCACTGTCAACTGCAATGAACAACAAACCCAACTACTACAGGGAGAAAGGCTTACTCTTGCTAGTCACCAAATATAATAAAACTATCATTAGCTATAATATTACACCCAACAGAAGTGTTCTATACCATTAAGTGCTAGAAAAGTAACTCACACCTCTGCATTAGTACAAGCAATTAGTCACTGTTCTATTACTGTGAAAGACACAATGATCAAGGCAACTCTTTTGTATCTTTTTTGAGACAGGATTTCACTGTGTTGCCCTTTTCTCAAACTCAGATTCATCTGCCTCTGGCCCCTGAGTGCTACCATTAAAGGCATGTGCCGCTGCCACCACTAGAATCCAAGGCAACTCTCACAAACAAAAGCAATTAAGGGTTTGCTTATAGTTTCAGAAGCTTAGTTCATGGTAAGCATGGCAGCACTTACAGTGCCCGAGAGTAGCTGAGAGCTTTACATCAAGAGCTTCAAGAAGGCCTGTGAGAAGAGACAGCGGACCTGACCATGACTTTTGAAACTGCACAACCAACCCCGAAGATACACTTCTTCCAACAAGGCCACACCTCCTAATCAGTCCAAGCAATTCACCAACTGGGAGCAGAGCATGTAAATATGTGCCTGGGATGGGGTAGGGGGCAATTCTTCAAACCACTACACTTCCCTTAAATTGCTTCTGTCAGGCATTTTGTCGCAGGTACTAATGTATCTCCATGTGATATACTCAGGGTACTGGAGTGTGGTGGTATGGGTACATATGGCCCCTGTGTACTCGTGTGTGTGTGAGTGTGTGTGTGTGTGTGTGTGAAGGCTTGATCCATAGGGAGTGGCACTACTAGGGGGTGTGGCCTTGGTGGAGGAAGTGTGTCACTGTCGGGGTGTAATGAAGCTTTGGTTTCTTTACAAACTCAGTTACAGGAGCAGGAGAGATGGTGGAAAGGTTAAGAGCACTCGCTGCTCTTCCAGAGGTCCTGAGTTCAATTCCCAGCAACCACATGGTGGTTCACAACCATCTATGAGATCTGGTGGCCTCTTCTGGTGTGCAGGTGTAAGGTAGGAAGAACACTGTATACATAATAAATGAATAAATCTTTTTTAAAAAGTTGTTATGCATGTATGTTTTTGTTTTACTCCCAAGTGTGGGATTTTAGTTTGGGCTTTAGCTTATCCACAGCTGATAACTGCCTCCTGCAGGGCATGGACTTTGCCAGCTGGTAACGACCTGCTTGTGCAGCATGGAGAAGGGCAAGGTCTAGGACTCTGAGGGATATAAATAAGAGAGCCCAGAATGAGAAAGGGTACCAGTTTGGAGAGATACTTCATGGTGCAGTGGCTTAGATAAGGTAGGCAAAAGAGACTGCTTGCTGTGTTTGCTGTTAACAGAGACTGGTATGGCTCCCAAAAGAACCTATCAACCCTAAACAGCCTGTAAAAGTAAAGGGGTCTGCACCCCTCTCCCTACTAACCTTCTCTCTTCTACATAGGGTTGGGGGGTTGGACGGGAGAGGCTCCAGGGGATCCCAAATAAAATAGTTTTAAAACGAGCACAACATCTAGGTTGGGCTTTGAGGTTTCCTACCCTCAAACTATGCAGCTCAAGATGTAGAATGCTCAGCTCCTTCTTCATCACCATGTTTTCCTGCACGCCATGCTTCCTGCCTTGATAACAGACTAAACCTCTAAAACTGTAAGCTAGCCCCAATTAGATGTTTTCCTTTATTAGAGTTGCCGTGGTCATAACGTCTACTCACAGCAATAAAACCCTAAGACATGAGGGTACAA
>CM053761.1:65120930-65172316 GCA_028658305.1 Pachyuromys duprasi | reverse complement strand
TGGGACAAAAACAAACAAACAAGAGTGCTTCTTGTTCTTCAGGAGACCCAAGTTCATTTTCCAGAACCCACACCAGGTGGCTCACAACTGCCTCTAACCAGCTCTAGGAGATCCAACATGTCTTCTGGCCTTTGTGGGCACCTGTACACATACTCACACACAAATATTAAAAACACAAAAATAAAAAAATTTAAAAACCTTTTCCTTTTTGGCTCAAGTTGTCAAGATTTTTTTTTTTTAAATGAGCACATACTCAATCAATGTCCCAAAGAACATATCTGATTCCCTAGACTTAAGAGTAACAGGTGTTTGTCAGTCACCTGACACAATTACTGGGAATCAAACTCAGGTCCCCAGGAAGAATAGCAAGAGCTCTTAAATGCTAAGTCATTGTCTCTCCAGAAGTCTCTTTCTTTTGACAGATTCTCATTATATAACCCTGGCTGGCCTGGAACTTACTGTATGTACACTGGGCTGGCTGGGTGTTTTGTCTACAATTTTTTAAAGTGGAAAACACCAGGTTGATAATCAGTATTATCTCTACAAGGTCTATGTATCTTTCCAAGTGTGATTTTTCTGAAAAGGAATTTTATTATACCATACAGAAAAAGTACCTCACTGAGAACAACAATGCTAAAATAACTGTAAAATGATAAAGACTATTCTTCCAAGAGGGTGTTTGCATTTAGGCAACTGAAAAACAGTGCAATCTTGAACCTGGGAGATGGCTCAGCAGGTGAAAGTGCTTGGCATGAATGCCTGACAACCTAAGTTTGATCCCTGGAACCCATGATGAAGAGAATTTACTTTTGAAAGTTGTCCTCTGACCTCCAATATGTGCTATGGTACAAGACCCAACACACACACAGTGAATTTTTAAAAGAAAAAACGCAGTCCTTTAAAGGGATCCTCAGATGAACAGAAAACAAACTACAACAACTAGCAGAAGTCAGGATTATTTTGCTTATGGAAGAAGGACTCTAAGACAAATTTTATACTATTTCACATGCAGAGTCAGAAGCAGAAAGCTTTCCCTATTTCTAATTAAGGAATGACAAAAGAAATAAAATCTGTAATAAAATAATAAAAATGGGCTGGAGGGATAGCTCAGTGGTTAAGAGTCTTCCAAAGGACCCAGGTTCAATTCCCAGCACCCATATGGCAGGCAACTGTCTGTGACAATTCCAAGGGATCTAACACCTTCACACTAATGCACATAAAATAAAATTAAATAAATTATTTAAAAATAATAATAATAAAAATGTCTTGCAAAAGGAGAAAATATTTGGGGGTTCTCTTTTGTAAAATACTAACTTTTGTAGGCATGCAACAGGGAGCTGCAGGAATGAACTATGCAGCTGGCTGTCCAAGCGGTGGTGTGACAGCACACTCCCTTGAAAAACAACCCTTCACGGCAGCGATGGGGCGGGGAGGGCAGTAGAGAGGTGAATATGACCGAAGTACATTATATACAGACCCAGGTAGGCCATGAACTCATAATCCTCCTGCCTCAGGCTCTGGAGTAGCTGGTATTAAGGGCCTGTACCATCAGCCCAGGAAATATTCCTGAAGTAGGTGTTTATCAAAAAGAGCTAGCTCTTTAGGGTGGGATTTTTCTTAGTTCTTTGGAAGCTGATGTCTATTACATTCTTTCAAAGTTTTGCCATCTTTTTTAAACATTTTAAAAAATTTACTTTTATTTTATGTTCACTGGTGTTTTGCCTGCATATGTATTTTGTGAGGGTGTCAGATCTTGCTTTACAGACAGTTGTAAGCTGCACATGGGTGCTAGAATTTGAACTTGGACCCTCTGGAAGAGCAGCCAGTGTTCTTAATCACTGAGCCATCTCTGCAGCACTGCCATCTTCTTTATCCAAAGCTTTCTCATCTGACCTTACCCTTCAGATCACTGCAGAGTAACAATCAACATGATTCTTTTCTAAATTAAAGAATTCTGTAAGAACCTGTTCAGTGTAATATTGCATTGTGTAAATGTACCACAATTTCTGTATCCATTCTTCAGCTGAGGGACATCTGGATTGTTTCCAGATTCTGGCTATTATGAATAAAGCTGCTACAAACATGGTTGAGCAAATGTCTGGAAATCATGAAATCTGCAGGCAAATGATGGGAACTAGAAAAGATCATCCTGAGTGAGATATCCCAGAAGCAGATATGGTATATACTCACTTATAAGTGGATATTAGACATATAATATAGGATAAACATACTAAAATCTGTACACCTAAAGAAGCTACGCAAGGAAGACCCTGGGTAAGATGCTCAATCCTCATTCAGAAAGACAAATAGGATAGACATTGGAAGAGGGAAAAAACAGAAAAGGACAGGAGCCCACCACAGAGGGCCTCTGAAAGACTACCCAGCAGGGTATCAAAGCAAATGCTGAGACTCACAGCCAAACTCTGGGCAGAGTACAGGGGAGATGAAAGACCTGGAGGGGACAGCAGCTCCACAAGGAGAGCAACAGAAGCAAAAAACCTAGGCTCAGGGGTCTTTTCTGAGACTGATACTCCAACCAAGGACCACTCATGGAGATAACCTAGAACCCCTGCACAGATGTAGCCCATGGCAGCTCAGTCTCCAAGTGGGTTCTCTGACATGAACTTAGTGGCTGACTCTTTGAGCACCTCCCCAACTTAGCGGGGGGGGGGGGGGGTACGGAGGGCAGCATTACCAGGCCATAGAGAAAGACAATGTAGCCAGTCCTGATGACACCTGATAGGCTAGGGTCAGATAGAAGGGGTGGAAGACCTCCCCTATCAGTGGACTGGGGGAAGGGCTGGGAAAAGAGGGAGGGCGGGATTGGGATGGAGTTACAGCTGAGATACAAAATGAATAAATTGTAATAAAAAATAAATTAAAAAAGAACCTATTCAGCATGGAAACCAACAACCTGTGGCACGTGACATCAGCATGTAGCTGAATTCTGAAACACTACACCCAATGTGCTGCACTTAAAACACAAATCTACACACACAAAACCCAACAAACACAAAGTGTAAAGGACATACATAAGCATATAAAAGCCTGAATGTGGTAGCATACACTTTTGATATCAGCAAGAATCTAACATCAGGATTGGGAAGATGGCTCAGAAGTTAAGAGCACTCACTGCTCTTCCAGAGGCCTGAAGTTCAATTCCCTAAGTTCAATTCTGGGGGGTGGGGGGTGGGGGGCGCGCACTCAGAATGCCCAGGAGACCAAAGTGAAGAAACCCCAAGCCGGAATCTGCCAGCTTGGTTGTGCAGACTCCTCAGGCTGCTGGTTTCTCCTCTATACTCTGTCAATGGGAGGCCCAGAACAGGTTGAAAGAGAAAGGAAAGGTGAGTTCCCTTCAGTAGCAGAGGGTTCCAAAGTCATTACCCCAGAGTAAGGCTAACATCCTCCTTTCTCACAGTGACACAAACCTCTCAACCTGTGGGTCTCTACCACTTTGGGGTTGAATAACCCTTTCACTGGAGTCGCCCAAGACCACTGGAAAACACGGATATTTACAATACTATTCATGACGGTATCAAAATTACACTTAGAAAGTAGAAACAAAATAATCTTATGGTCGGGGGGCACCAAAAACATGAGGAACTATAAAGGGTCACAGCATTAGGAAGGTTGAGAAGCACTGTTCTATCTGTCCTATATAATACAGCAATATGAACCCATTGGTAGCTAGGTGGGCCTACTGAGAGCTAGCAATGAGGACACCACACAAGCCCTAAAGCTCTTGGCCTTTAAACAATAGGGCTTGCCTATAAAGATACGATCATCCCAGGGATTGGGAGTACCAAGTACATGGACCCCAAGACACCCAAATGTACATAGAGTGAACATGTATGTACCCACAAAGAAGGAAGGGAACTGCCGGGCGGTGGTGCATGCATTTAATCCTAGCACTCAGGAGGCAGAGGCAAACAGATCTCTGAGTTCCAGGACGGCCAGGGTTACACAGAGAAGAAACACTCTCTGAAAAACCACAAAATGAAAGAAGCATGTAAAAAACAAAACAAAACAAAACAAAACCAGTCAAGTATGGTGGTGACAGCCTGTAGTCCTGGTCTCAGGAGGCAGGGAGGGACAGGATCCAGGCCAGCCTGGCTGGTCTACATAAGTGAGTCCCAAGAGCCGTAACAACACTGGATGGGAGTTCACCCTGACAAAAGTGTCTACTGAGAGAATGAAATATGAAAAAAACAAAAACAAAAAAACCTTCTTTCCAGTAGATGTAACTGAATTCCAATTCTTAATTCATTAGGCCCAGTGTCAATTACTTAAATGTAATGCCTAAAAGTTAAATTTCAGTCCTTCAGTGGCACGAGATACACTAAAAGACTTGTGGGATCATGACTTCTGCCCCAGACCTTGAAGTCCTGGACAATGGTATCTGAACATATGAATCACAATAAGGTCTAGAATGGTCTCAAGAACTTATCTTGTTCCTTTTTTAAATTCTTAAATTTTTGGAATAGAATTAGGAAAAACACAATTTCACAAGGATAAAGAGAATAAAATGCCACACAATTTGAAACAGTGGAATTAGGGGAATGAAAAAGCTGACTAGTAGTCCTGAAATAGGAAACAGGAGAGACAATTCACTTTAAAACTGATATCTACAGGGGTCTTATACAAGACAGTTTCTCCAACCAAGGGTCATGTATGGATATGGCCTAGAACCTCCGCTCAGATGTGGCCCATGGTAGCTCGGTGTCCAACTGAAGACCCTAGTAAGGGGAACAGGGACTGTTTCTGTCATGAACTCGATGGCTGGCTCTTTGACCCTCCCCCACACACGCCAGGGAGTAACAGCCTGGCTAGATCCCAGGGGAGGACATTGCAGCCAGCCCTGAGGAGACAAGATGATCTGGGGCCGGATGGAAGGGGAGGAGGTCCTCCCCCGTCGGTGGACTTGGAGTGGGCAGGGAGGAGATGAGGGAGGGATGGGGAGAGTGGGAGGGAAGGAGGGAGGGGGCTACGCCTGGGATGCAAAGTGCCTAACCTGTGATTGATATAAAAATAAATAAATTACATTAAAAAAACTGATATCTAACAAAACACCTGCACTCAAGTATGAGGTGTACCCCAACCAGGCAATCAATGAAAGGGGGCAAGCTTTTTTTTTTTTTTGATTGTTCTCCAAAATTATATTCTACTTTAAAAACAGAACAGCTTATCCACTAATGAACATAAAACAGACTTTCCAACCAAGGGAACCCAAAGCATCACTAACAAATGAATAAGGTGTGTGACTATAGGGGGACTAAGTCACAGGGAGAAATATGGGAGACAGAAAGGGAAGAAGAGAGGGGAGAGAGAAAATAAAACACCAAAGGAGGGATCAGAGGCTAAGAGCACTAGCTATTCTTCTAAAGGTCCTCAGTTTAATTCCCAGCAACTACACAGTGGCTCATACCATCTATGATGAGCTCTGGTGCCCCCTTCTGGGGTGCAGGCACATACAGGCAAAATACTGTACAAATAAACACCAAAGGAGAAAACAGTTGAATCAGAGAGAATAACCAATGAAACTTTTCCAGAAGAGAGAACCCAAACTGTCAGCTGGAATGTGTCCGCTGGAGTTGGAGAGACAGCTCAGTGGTAAAAGAGTACTGGCTGCTTTTCTACAGGACCCTTACAGTTTCCAGCTCCCAATCTCCTTTAACTCCAACTCCAGGGAATCTGACATCCTCTTCTGGCCTTCACCAGTACCCACACCCATGAATAAAAAATGAGAGAAGGGGTTGGGAAGGGAGAGAGAGAGAGGGAAAGAAAGAAAGAAAGAAAGAAAGAAAGAAAGAAAGAAAGAAAGAAAGAAAGAAAGAAAGAAAGAAAGAAAGAAAGAAAGAGAGAGAGAGAGAGAGAGAGAGAGAGAGAGAGAGAGAGAGAGAGAGAGAGAGAAAGAAAGAAAGAAAGAAAGAAAGAAAGAAAGAAAGAAAGAAAGAAAGAAAGAGAAAGAAAAAAACCAAACACCCACTAAACATTCAACCCCACGGATAAAAAAGGCCATTCTACCAGCTTCCAGGAAAGAGGTAGGGAATTGAGTGAAGGCTGCACACAGAGATGAAGTCTAGCTGGAAATGATGACACATGCCTGCTGAGGTTGAGAAAGAAAGATCACAAGTTTGAGGCCAGACTGAGGTACATACCAACACACACACACACACACTCTCTCTCCTCTGATGCACTGAAGCTCTCTACTTAGGAAAGTCAGGTTTAACTGTGAGGGTAGTAGACATGTACATCTGAGAACTACTACTTCCTGCACAACTTTATACTTTCTTCAGAACTACAGAAACCCAAAGAGTAACAGAAAAATGAGTAATGGTGCAGGAGGTAGAAACTATTAGATCCCATCCAAAGGAGCAACAATGAAAATCACAGAAAGACAATGAAGTGGCAGGTGATAGCTACAAAAGAAGTGGCAATTCCACACAGGAGCAGGCGCAGTTTAACTCAGAGGGCTGGAGGATGGAGCTCGGCAGAAGAACACTCTGCCTAGAACATGTGAGACCTTACCCTCAGTCCCCACCACCAGGAAACAAGCAAGAAGACAACAAATAACCAAAGTCTGGCCTAGAGTGATGATGGTCAGCACCCAGATCCTCTATACCCCGTTCTATTAACTACTTCAGCTTACCGCAGTGAGCATCCTAGACCAGGCTTTCTTCATGTGTATGCACATGCACACATACATGAATCACTGGCAACGATGTCACAGTCAATGACATAGACGCTTGGAGCAGCTTAAAAGATTGCAACGAGAGAGCACCCAGCTCAGGCCTCTGCCTCAACTCAAACAAGGTGATGTTCTGCCTTGTTTTACCTTCATATGCAAACCTGGGCACTTTTCAGTCTGGATTAAATGGCATGATTTCCTTTTAAAAAAATCATTTGTGCTCTGTATTGGTGATTCTGCTAAAGTGACTCTCATGAGCAAAGATGAAGTGTTTCCCAGTGTTCCTAACACATGTAGCTTGGGCATGCTGGCTCATGTTGGTGAATCTCACAACAGCCTATTCATCATGAGCTATATATTTATAATGTGTAATTTTAATTACTTATATTTCAACAGGAATTGACATAAAACAAAGTTATAAAGCAATCCTTGATGAACAGGTTCCAACCAAAGGTTTCTAGGAAACTAATGTACATATTTCCTCTGTGGGGGGCAGAGGAGCTGTCTGTATTTGTTAATGATCATGTTAACAAGATATATTATAAGATAATCACATATATATAAGATAATACAAGATAATCACAAATAAAGAGAAGTGACCAGGGGAATAGTTGAGAGAGGAAGACAAATGGGTGTGTTCAGAAAAGAGCAACATAAGGACCCTCACAGCCATGGAATGTTCTGCATTTTCAATGCATCAATGTAGCATTACTATTTTTTGTTTTTTGGGATAAAATATCTCTGTGTAGCTCTGGCTGTCCTGGAACTCACTCTGTAGACCAAGCTGACCTCAAACTCTGGCCCCTGGGATGAAAGGTCTGAGTCACCACACCCAGATGCATCACAGTTTTAATACTGCACTACGGTTCAGTTATTAGAAGATCCTTGTGCTCTGGTGTTTGTAGCTACCTAAGATTACAATTAGGTCAAAATAAAGAACCCTAAAAGTGACTATAAACAGTATGTATGTATACATATAATGTCTATTTTCTCTTTAGCCTGAATACAAAATGGAGCCCAGACAATGTGGCACAGGTGTAGTTTCTTATCTGGACTCAGATGGTCTCCCCTGTCCACTGATGAAGTACCCTGCTGCCCTCTAGGAGAAAGAGGACTGTTTGCCCCAAGGAAGTGTCCTGCTTTGACCTGGAATTGGAAGTGGGCCACAGTAAACAGCTACCTCCTGACTATGGCCTACAAATCCAACCAATATAAGTCTAGCCAAATTCCAGTCCAACCAAACTCTTCTCCCCCCGTGGTGGGCCCTACATTTCCAAGGTCCTTGTCAAGGGCTTCAAAGACTAGAGCTCCCAGGGGCTGAGGGCACACTGCTGCACTTCCTTCTCCCAGAGTAGCTGTCCCCTGTCTCTTTGGAGGTTAGGTACGGTTATTTGTCCCATACCCCCTACTGAATGGAGGTGGCTTAGCCGAGAAGAGGTACCGGGAGCCGCAGGGATGCAAGATGTTAAGACAGGGTACTTAAGTTCACTGTACAGAAATGTTCATGAGGCTCTATCTACTAATGGAAAGAGTTAGACCAAGCATGTTTTCTTCCCCTTCCCTTTTATTTTTATTATTATTTTTGGAGACAAAAATCTAACCTGGAATTCACTATGCAGAGGAAGCTGTCCATGAACTCAAAGTGGTTCACCACCACACTCAGCATATTCTTCTTTAAGCACATACCCTCTATACATTCCTGCCAATACAAGATACACCTCTCACATATAATCATAAATGCTCCATTTACAAGGCTGGCTAGTCATATATTTTTCACAATGAAGTTTTTTTATAATGAAAATGTCCAAATATGAGAATATTTTTATTACATCTTGGTAGGCAAGGCCTTTCCAAACCATACAGGCAGCCAGGTGCAGAGGCACACACCCACAATCCCAGCATTCGGGGGAGGCAGAGGCAAGCAGATCTCTGTGAGTTCCAGGCCAGCCTGGTCTACAAAACAAGTCCAGGACAGCCAAGGCAACACAGAGAAACCATGTCTCAAACAAAACAGAACAACAGAACAACCAAACAAACAATACAGGCAAACTGAAACCATCAATGAGAGCAAAGGACAGATGGGAACCAGGCATTACTGAAGAGAAAGTTTGTCCTTCAAATACCTCCTTGATAATAAGAGAACTATTCTTATATTTCAACAGTCCTTTGGGATTTGTTTTAATTCATAAAAAGATCAAATTCGAGCAAAGCTCGTGAAAATCTCGATAGACAGTCCAGGCATGAAGAGAAGAGTGGAACGTACACTGAAGGCCCTGTGTATCAACTTGCCTGTGCTACCCCGACCCTATTAAATGGTTCCACTGATGCACACACCTTTGCCACCCCTCACAGGTTAAAGCCACACAGCAGCATGTTCTATAAGCTGATAACTTCTTTTCAGCTTTCTCATGGTTATAAACTTGACCTCCTTTAAATGTGCCTCTCCAGTGACTTAGGAAATTACAGAAAATATACTCAAGTTCAATAGGGAATTGGTTCCAGGACAACACGGGAATCCTGCTACAGACATATCCTCAAATGCAGTATTTGCATATAACCTATGCTCATCTTCCTGTACACCTTAGGTAACCTAGAACATCTACCTAGAACTCACTCTAACTGATATACATAGTTGTTATTCTCTTATCATTTAGGAAATAATAGTAAAAAAAAGTCTATGGAGTTAGAAGTATGACTTAGTAGTAGAATTCTGGCCTCTTGAATGAAGCCTTTTGTTCAGTCCTTAGCACTAAAAGAGAGAAGGGGAGTATATGTGGTCAACAGATAATCTTTTTTAAAAACTTCAGTATTTTTAATCAGTTGGGAAGCCTGTGTATACAATGAACCATATAAACACGTGCATTAAAGAATCAGTCAAGTCTGTGGGTGAGCAAGAGTATATCAAGCATGTGTGAGGCCTATGTGTGCATGGAGGCATAATAATGAAAAACATTATTTTACATACTAATTAAAAATATTTTTAGGAAAGGAAGGAGCATGTTTGATGACTATAATCCCAGCACTTGAGAAGTACAGGCAGAAACATGAGGTCATCCTTAATACATAGTGAGTTGTAGCTTGTCTTTGCTACTTTGTGGGTTTTTCTTTTTCCAACCCGTCAACACCCTTGGCCCCAAGACTAACAAACAGCAACCAATCCCCCTAAGTGACCAACAACTACCCACCTCACCATCGGGCTCTAGCATTTATTTAAATACCCTCAGAAAAATTCCCAGAATTCCAAATGTCACACAATCGCAGAAACTATCTGCAGCTGGCAAAACCACACCTCTGCTAGAACATGAGGCAAATCATAGCTGCTGCAAAGCAGCCCCAACCTGGGATTAAAACATATCTCTATAATATTTGTGTTTTTTTTTAAAGCCAAAATTCCAGAATTCTCACTACAGTGTCTTAGAGGACAGACAATTGCTAAGCAATCCCCCTGTAAGCAAACTCAAGCTACCTTACTTAACAGGCACACAAACTATAGAGCAGAAACGTTTTACTATCACCACATCACATGCAAAGAGCCTCGGGAGCTCTACCTGTTCTGTCTGGTTTTTTCGAATCAGGGTTTTTCTGTGTAGCCTTGGCTCTTCTAGACCAGGTTGGAATAGAACTCAGAGATCTGCCTGCCTCTGCCTCCTAGAGTGCTGGGATTCGAGGAGTGCACCTGGAAACTGTCTTGACCGGTAGTTTAGCAGAAGAGCTAGGAGGGGTATTAAGGAGCTATGAGAGCTGCACACAGCTAGACAAAACACCATACTCAGTTCTTCATAGCTGTCAAATTCAAAACCAAGAAGCACTGAAGGCAACATTAACATCCTGGATCTTGGTGGCCAGGATTTTGTCAGCAACAATGTTGGTTTCTTTAGCTGTGGTTTGTAGGGCTTTGTCCTCTGTGTTCTACTATTGAGTCCCACAGCCTAGTAGCTCCATCTTGACAACTGTGCCAAGGTAAAGTTAAAATGTTGACATTTAAGTGAAACTGAGTAAGAAATATATATAAATTGAAATTTATTCCAAAATAGAAATGTATTTTTAAAGAAAATATAAGCAAACAGTTTTATTTAAAGATAATTCTTTTATAATTGAATCAATATCTGAGTTACCAAAAACTAAAGGAAGGCTGAAGCAGGAAATCAGGACTTCAAGACTATCTCAACTACACAAGGTGAGTTCAAATCCAACATAATCAATAATCTACTTCCACTCCTGAGAATGTTTTTGCTTCCTTAACAAGCTATTAAGCTATTGTATGGTGTGGGATAAGCTATTGTATCCCACACCTACTTTAAAAAGGCATGACTTCTCCTCCATCTCGTCTCTTGGCAGCTGCAAGGATTTTCACCTAAGCTGTACCGTTTTTATCTTAAATTCAAAGAGCAGTCCTCAGGCTTTAAAGACAAGGCTGTAGAGGTGACACAACAGTTAACAGCAGAGAACATGTCTGATTCCCAGCACCCACCATGGTGACCTTCAACCATGTTCAAGTCCAGTCACAGAGAACCCAATGCCCTTTTGTGGTCACTGTGGGCACTGCAGGCATCACAGTGTACAGAGAACACACACAAGCATAACAGACCCATACAACTACAGCTGCTGCTGCTACTAATAATAATAATACAAACTTAGAATAATAATAACAACACAAACTTAGGTCCAGTGTGGTGGTCCACATCTTTATCCTAGCACTGAGGAGGCAGAAAGAGGCAGATCTCTTGAATTTGACGTCAGCCTGGTCTAGAGTTCCAGGACAGCTAGAGCTACACAGAGAAATCCTGTCTCCAAATTTAAGGTAACTGAAAAATGACACCCACACCATGCACAAATCCACTACTATATACACAGGCTTGTCCTAGCGAAAGATCTGGGTGTGTATGGTCAAGTTTAAAACCACAGGCCAGGAGTTAGACCCACATATCTATCAGAGTCTACTCTATCCTAGAACTGCAAAGCCCTCACCACCAAAACAGGAAAAAATGCTCATGTGCTGAAGATGTGTAATACAGCAAAGAATACTAAGTGATATTATATAATATAATACTATATTACACCTATGTATTAACTGTTAATCTCTGTCAATTAAGAAAAAAATCAGGACTGGAGAGATGGCTCAGAGGTTAAGAGCACTGGCTTCTCTTAGAAGAAGAAGAAGTCCTGACTTCAATTCCCAGCAACCAAATGGTGGCTTGCAACCATCTGTAATAAGATCTTGTGCCCTCTTCTGGCATACAGGTAGAACACTGTATACATAATAAATAATAAATAACTCTTAAAAAAAATCATAGCCTGGCTCAGTGGCACATGCCTGTGATCCCAGTACTCAGGGAGGCAGAGGCAGATAGACTGCTTTGAATCCTAGGCCAGCCTGGTCTACAAAGCAAGTTCAGGACAGCCAAGGCTACACAGAGAAAACCTGTCCCAGAAAATGGAAAACCAAAACCAAAACCAAAAACAAACCTCATCAAGGTAGAGCAGCACACATCTGAAATGTAGGAAATCAAGAGGCAGAGTCTCTGAGTGCCCATACTGAGTTCTAGGCTAGCCACTGCTACACTGGAAACCCTTCTCAAAAACAAAAATACTAACAGAAACAAAACCCACAGCAGAGAGATGCGACAAAAGTAGCCCCTCTTAACTCCAAGTTGACCATCTGTAGAATCAACACTGTGAAACTACTCAATCAGTAAAGATTTCCTCCATGCCAATATCCAAACCCATCTATCATGTCCATAAGGGAAGTCTTCACATCACACACAATGAAGGAAAGACAAGGTCTACAAAAATGGTCTGGCAATCAACATATAAACCCAATCAAAAAGCCATCCATTTGGTCAGGCGGACTGGCGCAGCACTGGAGGCATTCCCACTCGGTCTCCCTCAGCACAGTTACTCTGCAGCCTCAGTCTACTTATTCACTCACTGGCCTAGAAAGTCTATCTGCTTTTATTCTATACAGGCAAGTCACCCTGAAAACACTTTTCAACCCAGAACAATCCTGAATTTACACATCAGAAGGTATGTTAACCCACACGTATGCCCAAGACTGTGTCTTCTTACTGGCGCTAAGACAGATTATCTGAAAGGGCCAGAGATATGGCTCAGGGTGAAAGCACTTGCTGTGTAAGGCTGGTGACCTAAGTTTGACAGCAAGATCCTACAGTGGAAGGAAAAAAGCCATTCCCAAAAGCTGTCCTCTGGCACAGAAAGATACTACTAATAAATAAAATATAAAAAAAGCAAAGTTATCACAAAAATATGTAAGGTAGTACTATATATATTAATTAGCTCTATGAGCCACTCCATAAATATATACACATTTTAAAGTGTATTGTACATAGAAATGCATACATTTTGTCAACTTACAAACAGAAATTTAAGGGCTGGAGAGATGGCTCAGACATTAAGAGCACTGGCTGCTCTTCCAGAGGACTCTGGTTCAATTCCTAGCATCCACATGGGAGCTGATACCTGCCTGTAAGTCCAATTCCAGGGGATCCAACACCACACAGACATACATGCAACAAAACAAAACAGAAAATACCAATGCACATTAAAAAAAAAAAACTTAAGGAAAAAACCACCAGACATTTAAAACAATTATTCACAATTATTTTGTGTATGCAGGATGAAAATGACACTCATGAGCGTAAGTGCTTACTATGTGTCCGGTGCTACTCTAAATACTTTATCTACAATAACCACCACATACAACCATGCCCAAAAGCTAAGAATTATACCTTTCACTAAATGATACACAGTGACCACACTAGATGTAAAGCCAGGCAGCCATTCAAGTGTCACTTAGGAACATTCTACCCACTGTGGCAATCTGACCTCTGTGCATCTATGAACTACTGACCTATCTGGTCTCTCATGCCAAAGCACGGAAAGAGACTATGGTCTGGAGTTGATTCATGAGATCTGAATTCTAGGCCTTACTTGGTCACTCACTTGTGTTTCAGCTCTTCTGGACCATAGCCAGAGGAGGGTGGCAGAGAGGGGAACAGATGGAGGCTGCAGGAGCAATTGTTTTCCTTCAGAACCAAAACGGCCATCACTGTACTTTTCTTCTGATTTTAGTAGAGAAAAGGACTTCAATAAATGAATTCCTATAACATGATCTCTAGGCTCTGCACAACCTTCTGCAGAAGATCCTTACCACCTAATAAATGGCCACAATAAACCAGAGAACAACAGTAACAGACCAATCCTGTATCATCCAAAACTGTTGGCCCAGGGGTGGCACAGCCCCTCCCTCATCAATCCTTTATCAAGGAAATTCCACAAGCTTGCCTACACGGGGGGGGGGGGGGTACATTTCCTCAAGTTCCCTTTTCACAAATGTTTTTTGACACAGGGTTTCTCAGTGTAACCTTGGCTGTCCTTGACTCACTTTGTAGAACAGGCTGGACTCACAGAGATCTGCCTGCCTCTGTGCTAGGATTACAGACGTGCACCACAAGCACGCAGATCTTTCTCCCAGTCTTCTATTTGCTGTCCTCCCCCTTCAGTTTTGAGAATTCCCCAGGGCTTAATGACCCATCTTACTGTCTTCTCAGTCCACAGGCTCCGCCACCCTGAGCGAGTGAGCAGCTCCGTCGCTCCTTTTCTCCACCTTCAAACCATGCTTTTGTGCACCTTCACACATCAACCTAGAAACACCGTTCCAATTCCTTCCCTAACCCTTATGCCTAATCCCCAAACCTATCTATTTGCCTTCCCCAGCTCCATGACCTGTTAATCAGGTACCATGAGGAGGAGGTGCCTTCAGAAACTCAGTCATGAAACTCAGGGGCCTCTCACCTCTCTTCTCCTCCATGTTGAGTATGAGCTCATGATTCCTGCTACCCAGTATTGCCTGTCTTATCTTAAAAGGCCAGCGCTGTGCACAGCCTAGCACATTTCCAGGCATGCTAGTTCGTGCCATAATCTCAGCACTTGAGAGGCAGGAGGATCAAGTGAGGCTAGCCTGAGCTACCGAACAAGACTCTGTCTCAGAAAAGGGGCTGAGTGCTGGAGAGCTGGCACACTCATTAAGAGCACTTTCTGCTCTGAGGACCCAGGCTTGGTTCTACCACATGGCAGATCACAACTAAGCGGAACTCCAATTCCAGGGATTCTGAAACCCTCTTCTGAGCTCCATGGGCACCAGAAATATATGTGGCACACACAAATATAATCCTGCCAAACACTCATGAGTAAAAAAAAGAACAAAGGGACATGACCGCTCCTAGGTATGGTGGAGGAGGTTTACTGTAGAGTAAAGCCAGAGAGCAAAGCTAGAGGCATCTCGCGTCCACGGCAAACATGGCCTCTGCCAGCCAGGCCTTGTGAGAGAGACAGGAGGGGAGAGGAGAAAAGGAACCCTTGAGCAGCAGCCAAGAGGACAAAAATGGTCAGTGTAGCCAAATGGCTAGGTTGTACAGGGAAGAACAGCTGGGCAACTCAGCCTAGCCTCCCGGGCTGGAGAAGAATAGGGTAGGAACAGGGTATCCCAGCCAGGAGAACCCTGAGGGATGCTAGGAAAATCTGGCAACCAGTATAAGCTTTGATATGTTAATAGGCATCTCTCAGTTTGTTGGGATTTGAGACCTGACAACTCAAACACATAAAAAAAAAGGGGGGGGGGAGGAACACTGGAGAGGAGAGATGGCTCAGAGGTTAAGAACACTGGCTGCTCTTCCAGGAGACCAAGGTTAAATTCCCAGCACCCAAATGGCCGCTCACAACTATTAAGCTGTGTTAAGCTCACAACTGTTAACCATAAGCCAACAATGTTGTCTAGATTTTAAATGGCTGGGAAGCTTTTAAAAGAAGAATATTTATGACTAAGGGTATGAGAGCAGGCTTTCCTAGCATTTCCAACCTCTGGCTTCAACCCACAGGACAGGCTAAATTAAATAAATTTAATGTGCTTAGAAATTGTGCGAAATGCAAATTTCAGTGCCCTTAAGTTTTACTGGCTCACACAGCCATGACCGTCTGTTTCTGTAGCACCTGTGGCTGTCTTCATTATACAGGAACCCAGGGGGCAGGCCGAAGGCAGCCTCTACGGCCCACAAAGCCGAATATGCTAGCTGGCCAAACACAGAAGTTTGTTGTGTTAAAAAATAAAACAAACAGCCAATAGTTTCTGATTTTGCATTTCTTACCTGGGTGACCTAGCACAAATGAGCCTTCAGCTCTCTAATGTCTAACACAGACTTTGTGAGGTATTTTGGCTTTACTGATTTAGTTTCGCAGGAGTGCACATGTGCTGTACCACCACGCACAGACACACACCCACAAATAAAATTGTAATTAAGAATAGGTAGAGCATATGTCTGACCAAACGGGTCAGTATATGGGAGGTTCTCGGAATCTTACAGATACTTGGTGAATGATATTTCTCCCTCTCCTGCCTCCCAATTACATCGCCAAGAAGACTGTGTAATGGGCAAGTCTTTAACTTCCCTTGATGCCCTGAACTCTGTAACATCTACTTTGACTCCTGTCCCTTGCTGCTAAATATGAAATCCCTTCTCTGTTCCCTATGCTTGAGAAAGCGACAATCCCCAGGTTTCTGTGCAGAAGGACTATAGAATGCTTATCTCCAGCCCTGATTTCTCTCCCGAGTATTCTATCAAATAGATGACTACTACCTCTAATTCAAAATGTCAAAAGCTGAACATGTTTTTCCCCTCGTCCTTATGCTCCCAATTTGCTAGAGGAGCCTATTGTCTCCCACTACCTGCCTATTCCTTGCTCTCTTACAATGAGACTCCACCCTGTCATCTTTCTTCCTTCCTGTTCCTACTGCCACAGATAAATCAGGTCTTTTATTTCAAGCCCATTTTAGCAAAAAGCCTTTAACCAGTCTCCTTGTCAAAGCACCAACCTATTCCTCTCATGCTACCACAGAAATCTTTCTAAAACTTGCTACTTTTCATTTTGCCCTTTCTGTTTCAATTCCCACTAACTCATAATCTGATGCCCTCTTCTGGCATGCAGGTATACATGCAGATAGAGCACTCAAAAGTAAAATGAATCAATCTTAAACAAACAAACAAAAAAACCTTTTAAATGACAAGACTATACTTATGTGGCAAATGAAATCCTGCACTTTTACCTACCATGTTCCAACTTCCATTTCTATCCTGGTCTTCCATGATTTCAACAAACAAACAAACAGTCACCACCTTTTACTCCTGCAGTGTTCTTTAACTTACCAAACCTTACACACATCAGAATTTCAGCCCACAACTATCCTCAGAGAGGCTGGCTCTACTATCCTTCATTACAGAAGAGCAATCAGGGAAATCAAGCCCTGGACTGGAAGTCAGAACAAATGAGTCCTTGTTCCACTTCCCCTTTGGAACCTCAGATAAGTCAATCAATGTCTTTAATACACTGCACTTCTACTTACACACAGATATATTCAGTTTAAGAAGCTGGTCTTACTGACTTCAACATAACTCCAATTTTTTGTAGTTCTGTATTTCACCTCCTACAAATCTCCTATTTGGTTACCTCTACCCAACTCTTCCTATAAAAACACAAAATTTCAAGCTGAGCAATAGTGGTGCACATCTTTAATCAACAACAGAGGCAAGTAGGTCTCTTGAGTTTGAGGCCAGCCTGAGTTCCAGGACAGGCGGGGTTTCTAAATACCAAAATAAAAATGACAACAAAAACAATCAGCCACCACAGAATGTGTGTTTTCTCTGTAGGGTAGTACCCACTGTCAGCACTTCAACCTACCAACTCAAAGTTTGGGATTGGGCAGAAGAGGACATGTTTCCAACTAGCCAGACATCCCCTAAGTTAAATGTGAAATTAATCTAGAGGGTCAAAATAACATATTTCCTTTTAATAAAACAAGAGGAAAAAAAAAGAACCACATATTTTTCAAAGTGTAGCTAAGTGGTGCTTTGCAAAACTCTTGTTCAGTACAGACAGTTGCATATGATTCTGTGACTCCTGGCTCGTAACATAAACATATGCTTTAGACTGTGTTTGTTTTTCTTTTGAAAACTAATGATGACAACCCAATTCTAGGCTCAAAGGTTTTACATTCAGCTAAGGGAGATTTGTTTTCCATCAACTCTTCTACCTGCTGGGAAAAAAAGCTAAGTTTAAGACACACTGGGAAATGAGTAGAGAACACTTTGCAAAGAAAGGTTTCTGGGAGATACTTACATGGAGGATATCATTGAACAAATCCCAGGCCCTGTCATCCATTCACTCAAAGACCCCTCCAGCTGCAGAGCTACAGAAATATGTTTATAAAGCACTCCCAATCAAGGCAGGACAGGACACAAGGGTGTGCAGAGTATGGTCAACTGTGCCAACCTCATTTCCTCCCTTTTACTACCCCAATCACTGTCACTGGGTCTCTCGAACAGCATTCCAAGTGTCAGGACCCATACACTTGCTGTATTTCCTTCTCCTTTAAATATTATTTTCGTTTAAATACCCCCTTTCCTTTACACATCTTCAATAATTCAGATTTCTTTTTAAAAGCCCCATTTTCAGGCAGGCCCTCTCTGATAACCTTATTTACAAGAAGCTTTCATCTCTTAACCTGTTTTCTGGGTCTTCCTAACACCTGCTACCTTTAAGTGCTCTACTGCATATTTATTCTTTTATGGTTTACTGTAGAAACCTACAATTTTTTTCTGTAAAGAACCAGACAGAAAATATTTCCAGTGGTTTTGTCAGAACTACTCGACTCTGCTATTATAGTACAAATATAGCTTAGATGGCACATAAATGACTAGATGTGGCTGTTTCCCAATAAAACTTTATTTATAATAACAGCAAACTGCTGGGCCTACCCTACAAATTCTCCAACAGACAGATCTAGGCAGAACTAAAGAATCAACCTTCTCAGCAAATTCTACAACCAAGAGCCCACCTTAAATGTCAGTGCGGCAACTGACCCAGGATAGTTGTAACTCCAACCCACAGAAAACTGTAAACTTACTGAACACTGAGGGTAGATTTTTAAAAAAACAAAACAACAAAAACCTAATGGGCATGATTATCTGGGGAAGTGGGAGGGAGAAAACAGGGTCACTCGTTGTCCTGGAACTATGTAGACCAAGCTGGCCTCGAATTATGTAGCTCAGCCTACCTCTGTTTCCCAGTGCTGGGATTAAAGGCATGCACCGCTACCCTGCCTTAACTGTATGATTCTTGAGGGTATAATTTTAGATGACATACTTACTTAGTGATGCCTACACTAACAGTACTTGAACCACACTTGGAGAACCACTAGGTAAAAGTATCCAATTAGCCAGGTGATGGTGGTATACATCTTTAATTCTAGCACTAGGGAGGCAGAAACAGGCAGATCTTGGAGTTCAAGGTCAGTCTGGTTTACAGAGCAAGCTCCAGCACAGCCAGGGCTACACAGAGAAACCTTATCTCAAAACAAACAAACACACAAACACACACACACACACACACAAACACACGGGCTGAAGAGATGGCTCAGTGGTTAAGAGCGCTGCCTATTCTTCTAGAGGTCCTGAGTTCAATTCCCACCAACCACATGGTGGCTCACAACCACCTAAAATGTGATCTGATAGGGTACTCGTTTGCTGTGTCAAGCAAACAGACAAAAAGAGTACACAAGTACACAAGTGTGGCACAGAAAAGGAAAAGAAGCAATTACAAAAAGCACCTAACTATATTTGTAGTATCTTAGACTACTGAAAACAAATGTAATAAACACATGCTGCTCCTGAAAAGAAGAACCTGGGGAATGTCAGCCCCTTGGCAGAATTGCTAAAGCAAGTCTTGAGTTTCTACCAGATGTAGACCAGTGAGATGGCATTTGCCACCAAGCCTGAATGCTGAGTACAGTCGCCAGTATCTACATGGTGAAAGGGAGGCCTGTTCTCTGAGATGCACAGCATGCACTCTATCTCTGAGCTCTATCCTCACCGGATTTTATAATTGATAGCAAGCAAGTCTTTAAAAAAAACAAAACCAAACAGGACAAACCTCTTCACAATGTAATAGGTCTGCAGCTAGCCCTTGGGAGCCAGAGATGGACATCTATCTCTGTGGGTTCAGGGCTAACCTGGTTTACATAGCGTTCCAGGGCAGCCAGGGTTACATAGAGACTGTCTCAAAACACAAATAGTAACAACAAAATGAAATAAAAGCACCGTATTAAATTACCAAGCCTAGAGTAGTCACCTTAAAACTCTGCCTCCATCACAAACAACTCATCTGAATTCATTGCTTAAGAACCTGCCACGGAGTGGCCATGATTTCACTGGCTGTAAATTCCTCACAGCAGAAGCCTCAAAACACCACCACCACCATATAACATCAACCACACTAAGCCCTTCCTCCTCTGACCTTAGGTGATCAAATGGATTAAAATGTGTATGTATTAGCTAGGGGTAGCTCCTACTAATTCCCCTGAAGCTCAGAGGTAGGAGGAACCAGAGAACTCAAGACCAGCAGGGGTCCACAGCAAGACTCCGCCTCAAAAAATTTGATTTCTATTTCCATTATGGTTATATTTTGCTAATATAGGTTAAAAACATTTGTAATCAAAAGAAAAAATCCAGAATGCTACTAAATGGCCCAATAAATGGAAGGCATGTTTTACAAAAGTACACTTATGGATATGATGAAAAGATGAATCCACAAATCCAAAGATGAAACTCAGCTGAGATCAGGTATTACTGATGGAAAGGTAGCAATAAAGTATGCTACATAAGATGTCCAACAGATTTAAAACTTCACAAATGTAAAAATATCTCATTAAGGGCAGGAGAAGCAGTTCAGTGGTAGAAAATACTTGCCCCATTTGCAAAATGCTCTGAGTTCAATTTCCAGCAGTACCAATAAACCAAACCAAACCAAACTGATTAAATTAAATCAAACTCATTAACAATTTTTTAAGCCCAGCGTGGTGAAGCGTGCTCTCATGTACTTTGGATGTAGGGGCAGGAGGATTGGGAGCTCAAAAGATCATCTTTGGCTACCCACAAAGTTGAGACCAGCCTGGAAGATAGGAAACTGGGGTCTTTTTTTTTTAAGATTTTTTTTTTCCTTTCTGAAACAGGGTTTCTCTGTGTAGCCTTGACTCTACTGGACTCAATCTGTAGAACAGGCTGGTCTTGAACTCACAGAGATCCTCCTGTCTCTGCCCCCAAGTGCTGGCATTACAGGCATGCGTCACCACGCCTGGTCACTAAAGATTTATTTTTATTTACGTGTATGAGTGTTTTGCCTGCATATATTTGTGCATGACATGCCTGCCTGGTAACATCCATGGAGAATATCTTAACTCGCCAGCCCTGAAATCAGGCCTTAAAACAAAAATACTGCATAATTCTGTTAGTTGCAGCATGTTAAAATATTCTTATATTATTAACTTATTAAAATTAATTGCACCTCATTTTAATGTAGCTCCCAGAGAATTTAAGTCACACATGTGTTACACAACTATACTCCTAGGATCTAGCCGTGCACTGGCGATGGTGGTGCACACCCTTAATCTTAGCACTTAAAGAGGCAGAGAGGCAAGCAGACTTCTGAGTTCTGGGATAGCTGGTCCACAGAGTTCCAAGTCAGCCAGGGCTACAAAGAGAAACCCTGTCTTGAAAAATAAAAACAAACAAACAAAAATCCCAACACCTAGGAAGCTGAGGTGGGAGACTGCTGCCAAGTTTGAGGACAGCTTAAGCTATCAACTAAGCTACATCCCAGTCCCTCTTACTTGAATTTCTTATCATTATTTTTCTAGGCAAGGGAAAATTAATCCGTCTGTGCCACCACTATGTCTATTCCTAACTATGGCCACACAAAGGTCATACAAATAACTATCAGAATCTGAATGGTCAGTTGATAAGTGGGGACCTGAATACATAGACTATCTGCTTCCTATCAAACCAGAGCAACTCCTGTAGACTGACAGGAAGCGCACCTGCACCTGCTTCCCCTCAATGGCCTTAGCACCTCTGAGAGAGCTTACACTGCCAAACCTGGTCATTCAGGGAGAGGATACTGGCAGACCAGGAATGACAGAAGTAGGGGTCTAGCTGCTCAGCCCAGCCCTTGTTAGTTACATAAGCAACAGGACTGTGCAAAGCCTGTAATGCAAAAACTAAGTGCTTTGAACACAAAATTAAACATTTAATCCCTTGAGCTCTTTTCTCACTAAGCATCAAATATAATTACAAACCTATGAGGAATAATCTATTTTACCATACTTTTACATATGCAGATGTGTACTGAGACTTCAGAATAGCACTACCGTTTAATACTGTGAAGGAAAGAAATGAACTGCTGGGTGGAGCAAGACTATGAAATGTAAATGAAAATCAACCTAAGGGAGGAAGCCTCGTGCAAATGTTGACAAAATATTAAAATACTTACATGGTTTAACTACCTTGTCATAAAATATAAACTTCAAGATTAATTTCAGCACACTGGAAGAAAGCCCAACAGGAAAGCATTTAATTTCCAAACATGTGTTTCAGACTACTAAAAAATACCAACTTCTAGCAAGGGATCTACAAGTTGTAGCAAGCACTGGATACCTTTGAATGGAACCAGGGCAGGCAGTCCCTCACTGAATGAAAAACTAAATGAACCAGCAAAATGAAATGCTCAGTGCAGCTAGTACACAGTTAACCTGAAACCAGAAGCAGTATCATCCCAGGCCAAGACCCCACAACTACCTAGACTGTAGAGATTGTAGTTGCTCTTCTATGTAGGTTGTTCATTTCTCGTCTAAGAAAGTTGCAGCTCCTATTTCCCATAATGTCCCTTTCCTGTTAGTTAATAAGCAACCCAAATAAAAAGAGGACTTCTAGTGTTGGTTATTTTAGATAAAACACTAACAAATCTATCACTCACAAATACTCACAGTGCTCTCAAGAATCAGACAATAGAGTGGTAAGCAGTCAAGTTCAAAGGTAATACTATTCCTACCTAGCAAACAGCATGAGGAGGCCAAAAAGTAAACACTGTGTGTTGAATATAAGGCAGAGAGGCTTCCTATGGGTCCCTTACCTTTACAGGCAGAGATGGCATTATATCGATCTTTAAGGAACAGTAAATCAGTCAAAATATAACCAAAAGGTAAACTACAAGCTTTCAGTGGGTATTGGGGAACCCAACTCAGATGTTATGCTTATGAAAAAAGTTCTTTACCAACTGAACCACCTCCCAGCCTAAACTCACCATTTAAAAAGTGGTACAGGCTTTAATCCCAGCACTCTGGGAGGCAGAGGCAGACACATCTCAGAGTTCATGCTCAGGCCTGGTACAGTGCCTGAGAAGCAGGCACCAGGATGCAGCATCTCGGTGTCCAGTGCACTTAAAGAGATGAAATGCTGTGCTGGGCATCCTGTGTGATACCATTCCTACAACCCGCCTATGGCCTCCTGCTTCTTACTGGCAGTTACTACTGCCTAGAGAATTGTTCTGAGCTTTAACCAAGTAAAGAGAGCTTTGTGGGAACTGTCTCAGCTAATCGTTTGTGGCGACAGTGCCAACCAACATCCTAAACAAACTGCTGGTGGTCACGGGAGTGTGGGAAGAAAGCATCGATGGATTTCTGTAATTCACCACTACCAATGGGAGGGGGCCTGAAGTCAGAGTGGGTCGGGTATGGTCACTTTGGGCTAGCAGGGATAGAACAGTGACTGAATTCTAGACAACAGGCCTAATCATGTCTGCCATTACGGTAGTCTGTTGAGCTGTGTGAGCACGTGCATGCGTATGTTTTATGTTTCTCTATGTTCTACCCTGAGCACTAACGGCATGAACTACACCCTTTTCTATAAAGCTGAAGGATTTTCATGGAGAAACTCACCTTATGTTTGTTATTTTTTGGTTTGGTTTGAGACAACATCTTGCTTTGTCGCCCAGAATGATGGCTCAGGCAGGCTTCACAGTCAGGGTAGTCCTCCTGCATGCAGTCTTCCATGTGTTGGAAGTCATGAACCACTGAACTTGACTGAAGATCTTTTTTTTGGGTGGGGGTGGTGTTGAGACAGGGTTTCTCTGTGTGGCCTTGGCTGTCCTGGACTAACTTTGTAGACCACGCTGGCCTCAAACTCAGAGATCCACCTGCCTCTGCCTCCCTGAGTGCTGGCATTACAGGTGTGCGCCATCATAGTAGCATTTCTTATAATGCAGTGACATTTTAAGCATAATTCAATGACCTCCCTAAAAACAACCTTGGAGACAGGCATGGTGGCACACACGGGAAACCCCAGCACTCAGGCGGTGGGGTAGGAGGGCTAGGAGTCCAAGGCTAGCCTTGGCAACATAGCTTGCTTGAGGCCCGTCGGAGCTACGTAAGACTCTGTTTAGAAACAAGAACAAAAGAGGGTGGAAGGGCGGCTCAGTGGTTAAGGGTTTTCCAGAAGCTCTGGGTTTGAGTCTAAGCACCACGTGACAGCACAACCACCTGGAATTCCAGTTCAAGAGGATCGCTGCACTCTTCTGGCTTAAGTATACAATACACATTCATACACACAGGAAAAAGAACCACACATATAAACTTTAAAAGTAAAAGGTAGCTGTGTGACACAACAGATATTATATGGCAGATACTCTGAAAATTAAGTCATGAGTCATAAATGCATACATAGGCTTCTTTCTATAATGTTGCAAGCCAAAGGAATGACTTTGTTTCATAAGAAAGTTCCTAAGTTTGTACTAAAACAAAGCTTCCTTTCATTTTTAATTTTATTTATTACAATTTATGTACTTTTTATCCCCACAGCAGCTCCCTCCCTCAAAGCTTCCCTTCTTTAAACAAAATTATTGGTAATAGTTTGGTTATGGTTCTTTTCCTTTGTTTGTTTTAGAGACAAGGTCTCATGTACCCCAGGCTGGCCATGAATTGCCTTATCTATCTGCCTCAGCCTTCTGAGTCCACATACATCCTGATGCTGAATAATGTAAAATTCCAAGATTAAAAGAAATTTATTTCTATTTAAAGTCCCAAGTTAAAAACAAAGTTCCATTTTAGTACAATTTGAACTTGAACACAAAATAGCAAGACATGGAAAAGGAATATTCCAAACTGAACTTTATCTGACAAATCTAGAAATTAAAATACAATGTGTCTTCTCATAATTTATGTTCCTATCTATTGTTTACAGAAAGTCAAAGTAACTGAGCATGAGGCTTATGCTTACATAATTCCAACCCCCAGAAGAAAGGTAGGAGAGTCATAAGTTCAAGGGTAACTTTGGCTACAAAATGAGTCCCAGACCAGTCACATACACATAGCAAAAAGAAAGAAGAGAAAGTAAAAATAAATGTAATTTATGACTTATTAAAACTGCATGTTACTACTGTCTCGATCTTTGAACAGAGTTAAGACATGATGGCACAAATCTTTGTAGTGAGAAATAAAATTGCATGTTCATTATCAAGCCTGGCTTTGCAGTCCCCAAACTCTGGAATTTTTTTTTTCAATTCACTCTTTATGTCTTTAATGTGTGTTTAGTGCTATAGAATATTTTCATAAAGAGAAAAATACACAAATGGGCACAGCTTTCAAAAAGTTGTATTTGAACATGACAGGAGCCTACCACAGAGGGCCCAGGGGTCTTTTATAAGACTAAATATTCCAATCAAGGACCATGGAGATATCCTAGAACCCCTGTTCAGATGTAGCCCATGGCAGCTCAGTCTCCAAGTGGGTAACCTAGTAGGGGGAGCAGGGGTTGTCACTGACATGAACTCAGTGGCTGGCTCTTTGATCACCTACCCTCGAGGGGCGGCAGTCTTAACAGGCTACAAAGGAAGACAGTGCAGCCAGTTCTGATGAGACCTAGTAGGCTAGGGTCTGAGGGAAGGGGAGGAGGACCTCTCTTTTCAGTGGACTAGGGAAGGGGCATAGGAGAAGAGGGAGAGGGCTACAACTGAGATACAAAGTGAATAAATTGTAATAAATAAAAATAAATTAATTTGTGCTGGAGAGATGGCTCAGAGGTTAAGAACACTGCCTGTTCTTCCAGAGGTCCTGAGTTCAATTCCCAGCAACAACATGATGGCTCACAACCATCTGTAATGAGATCTTGTGTTCTCTTCTGGCATGAAGGTGCACATGCAGCCAGAACACTGCATACATAGTATAAAATCTTATAAAAAATAAAATAAATTAGTTTTAAAAGTTGTAATTGACACTCTACAACACCTATCTGAGTATGTTGTACATGATAAAAGTTAATATATAATTTCTCTCAATAAAAAAAGTTGCTAAGTATAGTGGCACAAATCTGCAAACCAAGCACTTGGGTGTAACACAAGTTCTGGTGTCTTTAAAAACTCAGTTATGTAATATAAATGTGTTTTTGTTTTAATCCCAGGTGTGGGGTTTTAGTTTGTCCTTTAGTTTGTCCACAGCTGATAATTGCCTCATGCAGGGGCGTGGTATTTGCCAGCTGCAGTTTGTTGAATTCTAAGGACTTTGAGAGAGAGAAGAGAGAGAAGAGAGAGAAGGCATGGTAGCTTGGAGGAGACAGGTGGAGGATCATTTGCTGCGTTTGCTGGTTACCTGGACTGCTGGATATCCTGACTGAGATTGGTATTGCCTCAAAAAGAACCCAATGACCCTACCCAGCACAAGAAGTAAAAAAGTCTGTCTCCTCTCCCTACCTACCTTTCTTTTCTACCTAGTGTTGTAAGGGATTGCAGTAGAGAAGGGAGGTAGAGGCTTTAATGAACAACCAAATACAATAGAGTTTAAAAAACTAGGGGCCTACACTTGGGAGGCAGCGACAGAAAGATCAAGAGTTCAAGGTCATCCTCAGATATCAAGTTTTAGGTCAGTTAGGGCTACATGAGGCCCTGTCTCAGAAAACCAAAGTTGAGGGCTAGGGATGTGGCTCCATGGCACATCACTTACAACATGTGTACATCAGTCCTGGGTTCAATCCCCAGCACTTTAAAAAGATATATAAACTGATACTAACTAGATGGATGGCCAATAAAATCCTGTGCTTCCTATTTCGTAAATAAACAGTATTAAATGTTCCATCTATCAACTGCAAGTGAAAATCTTCAAAAGCTAGTGGAAATAAAAGCCAGGTAAAGACAGCCTGTGGCACAGGCCTGTAATTCCAGCTACAATGGAGGCTGAAGCAAGAGGACTACATGTTCAAAGCCTGCCTGGCAAAGAGTAAGTTCACAAAGTAAGGACAACTGCATCAAAACTTTACATCGGCTGAAGTTTCAGTTTGGTGGTCAGTGCCTTATCTAGCATGCAGGGACTCTGGGTTCTATCCTCAGCACTGCACAACAACTAGTTAAATTAGTAGACATAAGGAATATATTTCTACTTGAAACCTTGAACAATTTTATCTCTTACCAAGGGCAGTACAGAAAAGGGCTGGGGTTGTAGCTCTGTTGGTAGACTGTTGGCTTAGCACGGAAGAGGTCCACGTTTGATCCCCAACACTGCATAAACACAGCGTGGTGGTGTGGACCTGTAACTCCAGCCTTAGGAAGAAGCAGGGTAAGAGGTCAGAGTCTTCCTCAGTTACATAGTGAGCTTAAGGCCAGTGCAGACTCTGAGACCGTCTCAGGAAACATAAAGAGTGGCAGGGCCGTCAGATGCCTCTGCTAAGTAAAATGCTTGCACCAAACTTGTCAATCTATGTTCGATGCCTAGGGCCCCTGTGAAGGCGAAAGGAGAGAATCTACTTCTGAAAGTTCCCCTGGGCCCACCAAAGATACACTGCGGTGCACACCACACTGCCTCCTGAACAAAGAAACCCATGCAATATCTTTTTAATGAGTAAGTAGCAGAGAACAAACTTTATTTAGAAGTACTTGAAAGTGGGCACATACAGCGATGTGCACACCTGTAATTCCAAAACATGAGGTAGAAAAACAGAAGTTCAAGGCATCTCTTATAGAGACCCTGGTCCCAGAAAAAAAAAAAAAAAAAAAAAACGAAAAAGAAAAAGAAAAAAAACACTCAAAATAATAGAATCAAAATAAGATTCCCTCTCTGAAACTCTGCAAAATAGGGTGAGATGTCTCAGCAAATGAAAGCATTTGGCTAGTATCAATCCCCAGTATCAGAACGGATTTCTAACGTTAGCCCTCACACTGCTCACACACACCCTCATTCACTCATGTGCACTAAATAAAAGTCAGTCCAAAGCTGTATGAATAAAGTCGGCAAGCACTTTGACATCTACTTGTTTGTTATCTCTTTCTTTGGGCCCATCTCAGGCTGTATTCCCTCCAAAAACTGTCCACAAATGCACCTTTCCTACCACACTTAAAGTGAAAGGCTGTCCTGCTTTCCCCACATTCCTGGGTACCTAGCAGTGCCTTTTACATAGTAACGAGACAGTCCAAGGACTTAAAGAGATCTGTGTTAACTCAGGTAAGCAACTAGAATATCAATAACTGAGCTTATAAACTGAGTAATCTGTCAGGTTCTTATTTATAAAGCTCTTCCCTAACTTTTAAATTCTGAATCACATATATTTCAAATATATTGTTTAACAAAAAATGACATTAATATTTTTTTTTCCTTTTTTGAGTGGTACAGGATTTTTTTCTCAACCTCCTGACAGGATGTTGGAAATACAGGGATGAAGCTGAAAGTCTTGTTGCTGTTTCTTTTGACAGAGTATTCCTACCAGGCTGGCAATAAATTCCTAGGCTCAAGGGACCCTCCCGCCTTACCCTAAGGGTGCCTAACAGCTGGGTGATACCATCCCTGACCCCTCTTATTTTCTTTTGGTGCTGCAAAATAAACCCAGAGCCTATAATGCAGGTTAGCCATGCACAGCAAGGCCAGGGATGCAGCTCAGCTGGTAAAAAGTTAACCCAGAGTGTATGAAACCCGGGTTCAAGTCCCAGCACTGCATCAATCAGCATGATGGTACATGCTTGTAAGCTGGGAAGTGGAAGAAATCAAGAGCTCCAGGTCACTCCTGGTCACAGTAACTTCACGGCCAGCTGAGATACCTAAGACCCTGTCTCAAAACAACATGCAGCAGAGCAACAGTGGTGTGCTCCACAAATAAGCTATAGTGCCAGCCGGAGACGCCTTAAAAAATAAACACAGAAACCGACTGGGTTTTGTGTGAAAGAAGCACAAGATATTGCTGATATAAAGAACATAAAGTGACTGGGTACTGGAACCTGGGGAATGTTTGCTAACATGACAAGCACATTTTAAAATAAGGTGAAAAGGTCTTTCAGCTCTCCCAGGCAGGAGCGTTCCTCTGTGGAGCACTGACAGGCAGGAGCCCACTCCCCAGCCCTTCGCCCAGTCTTTGTGGCACTACCTCATGAGGTAGGGCGGAGTTGGCTTGATCCCCGCACTTGCTCACGACCCAGTAGAAACGCAGGCATACCAAGGGTATGGGCCCTTTCTGGTCTCCCACCAATTCCGAGCCACTTCACTTGCCTCCTCCCCACCCCCAACTGTAAAGCTATACTAGAGTCAGGCAAACTACAGTTCTTGGTTTGGCCACCACCACTTCTTGATGGGGCTGCACTAGCTAAGAACGGCTTTTCCATTTTTAAATGGTGGTGCTGGCAGCAGGGCTTCAAGGAATATCTCATGACACATGAAAATTAGATGAAATTCAAATGTCAGTGTCCATAAATAAGGTTTTAATTGGAACACAGCCACAATCACTTGATTAGCTGGCTTTCAAATGACAACTGTGGTAGTGACAGATCTCTCCCACCCCCAAGCCCAGACAGAGTTTCTCTGTGTAGCCATGGCTGTCCTGGACTCACTTTGTAGATTAGACTGTCCTCCAACTCACAGAAAATGACAGATCTTACAGATGGCTAAACGTACAGTGTTTTCTACCTAGCCCTTTACTTTAGAGAAAGTATGCCAACCCTGGTCTACAGAACGCATTCTCTGTGTCCTTGGCTGCATCCACTTTTCTTAGAGCAGTCCAGTGCTCCATCTTGACAGGTGTTCCTTCATCTTGGGGCTGTGTGGTCCAAAGTTACATCATCTGTCAGTAGACAGAGCAACTGGCTAAGGTTGGGAGAAGACAAAGTAACAAGTTACTTGAGCAGAGAAGGCTGCAGGCAGCACAGCTCTACCCCTAATGCAGTACTACATCCAGTTCTGGGTCATACTCCCAAGGAAAACAACTGCAGAGAACGTGCAGGACAGATGATTAAGAGCTCAAAAACTAGACCCTAAAACACTGCTGGGCTAGGTGGGCTGGCATAGAAGGGAGGCAGAGAGAGGAAGACTGGGTACAAGAGGATGCTTACAAGTGTAAAAGCTTTGTGTGTACAGGGAGGCCAGACCGACCAAGAATGGGTACCATGAGCCTGTCTCAGACAACAAAAAGCTAAAATTAACAGGATTAGCTGGTCCAAATAGAAAGGTAAGTAAAAACCTGGGAGTGTACTCTATATTTGCTGATGGAAATAATTACTGCCCGAAATAATATACTACAAAACACAGACAAATCTCATGATCAGATGAGACAGTAAAACTATTATTCCTGTCTTAGGCCAAAAACTAGACCCTTAAACTATAATCCTCCGTTAGCACACACCTTAAATCACAGTTCTGGGGAGGCAGAGGCAGGAGAACTCTCAGTTCTAGGGCAGCCAGGGCTACTTAGTGAGACCCTGTCTCAAAATAAAGAAAATAATAATTTAATCAACATCATATAATATAAAAATCACTCTTCAAAACATTGTATAACACCTTCAATGCATCCATACAGGAAAAATCTGGCATTAAGTTGCCAAGAAAGGTGTTACAGGTTTCAAAATGCCAAGTTAACTAAAGGGCAACACAAGTTTTGTAAAAGCACCCTTTCCAGGACCAAAAAGGGAAAGATGGGCTTAGATTACACAAGGAGTGTTTTATTGAAGGGCATTATATCTACCTAAGTCATTTTAATTACTCTAACACAGCATTTGAGGGTAAAGGACTTTTTTCCAAGCTACTGCTTATTAAGAATATTCAGTCTGGATCTGGATGCTTCCTTAAGGTGAGGGGCACAGATGGAAGACAACCATCTCCTTGGACTATTACTCTGTTATTTTAATCTGGTTCCTGAGTTAGCACCTGCAACCCATGCTCACTTTCACTTTTTCTTGAGGTGGTCAATACTCCTACTGACTGGATCTAAAATTAACCATAACACCTCCAAATGCAATCAGATCATAATCGTAATTAAAATTATGTTTTTCAAATTACAGTGATATGAACACATTCCCATTAAGCATACAGAATGGGTTAACAGGTAGAGTTCCCAAATACCTCTGAGGCTAAATTAACTACCCAGATATTTCAAAATGTCCAACACATGAAAAAAGTTAATAATCAAAAATGCTCCAGGAAGAAGTCTCTTTCCTATTAGTTCTTTTAATAAAGAATTTCTGAACACAAAATGATCGGAGTCAATCTCAATCTTGTCTTTACAAATGCAAATTCTGAAACTTGACCTAATTATATGTTAATCGATCTGAGTTTTTTCAACCTAGCAAATCTAAGGTCTGTATTTCCCTGAGAATAGCCTTCCCTCTGAGAAAGCTGAGAAAAGGCCATCCCAAACTTTCTCCACTCCCAAAACACCTACATGGGACTTGAAAATCTAAGGGACACAATACTTTGCAGTCACTTCTACAATCTTCCACTCACCCTACTGAAATAAACTTTTCACTAAGTCGGGTGACTACTTTTTAGTGTAAAACCTGCTGTAGTGAAACAAAGAGAGCATAGCCCCCTCCCCCTTCCTAAACCATATGGTAGTATATTCAAGTTAACTTATCTTCCACCAGTTCATCGCCCTTCCACCGGCCTTAAAACACTTGTGCCTTTGTGCCGTGGAGCTGGGACCCCAGTGGTCTGATTCGTAGCCACAGAACCTTAGCGTGTTTCCACAGGGCACCACGCAAGTCCAAACGCCCCCCGACCGTGAGCTGGCTTCGGTGGGCAGCGCACGCGGGTGAGGGCCCGGGGCCGGCCGGGAGTGAGTTCCGCCCCGGCGGGGTGACAGAGCGGGGAGTCTGCTCGGCGCGGCCGGGCTGGATCCGCCCCGGGAACTTGGCTTACCCGAGCCCAGGGACGCGCCGAGGCCTACCGCGAGGCCGGGCGAGCTCCAGTCAGCGAGGGCTGCCCGAGCCCGGGCCGCGGCGCCTTCCCGCCCGCCGGCCCGCACGGCCGCGGCCCTCAGGAGGGGCCGCCGCTCGCCCGCGGTCTCCCGGAGACCAGACGCGCCCGCCGGGCCCGGACCCCAAGACCCAGCCGCACGCCCGCGACCCGGCTCGGCCACCGCGCCGGGCTCTTCCGGGAGCCGCCGCAGCTAGGCCGCGCCGGGGCCCCGCGGTTCCCCCGGGCCGGCCGGCCGGGTCTCGGCGTCCGGTATGTGTCCCGAGGGCCAGGCTCCCGCCGGTAACGGGCCCCGCCGCCTCCCCTCCCCCTCTCCCGCCCCATGACAGTGCAAAGCCTCCGGCCGCCCGGCCGCCCCGCCTCCGGCTCCGGCTCCAGGCCCAGCTCAGGGCCGCGGCCGCAAGCCACGGTTGCGGCCGCCGCTCCCGCGGCCGCTCGCTCGCTCATCGGGCCGCGGTCGCCTCGGGGCCCCGGCCCCGCGACTCGGGCCCGGCCCGCGTCCCCGCCGGCGCCCCGCTGCCCTCGGCGGCGCCCGGACCCCGGGCGGGGTAGGCCGAGGCCCAGGCGGTGGGGGCGGGGGCCCGGCTCTCACCTTCATGTCGGGACATCCTAGTTCAGACGCTGGCGGCGCGGCCCCTCCCGGGCTCCCGGCTGCAGTGCGCCCCCACCGCGGGCTCCCGGCGCTGCCCGCGCCCGGCCGGCCGACTCCCACTCGACTCCCGGGCTCGGCCGCGGGGGCGGGGTGGGCAGGGGAGCGCTCCCGCGGCGGTGGCGGCGGCGGCGGGGAGGCGGCGCGGGGCGGGAATGGGGCCGGGCCTGGCCGGGGCTGAGCTCCTCCAGGAGGCGGGTCCGACGCGGCCGCGGCTCCGCCAGCGCCCGCCGTGACTCGGTCACTCTCGGGCCCCCGCCGGCTCCCGGCAGCGGCGCGGCGTCCGCAAATCCCGCTCGTCCCCTCCCCCGGCCCGCCCCCCGCCCCCCGCCCGTCTCCCGGCTCGGGCCGCAGCCTCCTCCTCCTCTTCCGCCTCCTTCCGCCCGCCCGCACGCCCGCCCCGCCTCCTGCCGCCCTGAGGCCCCGCGGCCGGCTGGCCGGCGGGCGGGCGGCGACCGTGCTCGGCTGCGGCCCGGGCGCGGTCCCGCGGCCCCCGAGCCCCGCCGCGGCCCGCCGCGTTGAGCGTGGGAAGGACGAGGACGCGAAACGCCCCCGAGCTGGCTCCCCAGCGCCCGGGCGCGCGGCCGCCGGGCCACCGCCGACCTCCGGGGGACGTGTGTGCGTGTGCTCCTTTGAAAGCCGGGGGCCCAGGAGGGAGAGGCGGCCGGGCCTCAGGGGCTCGGTGGCCCCAAGCCCACGGCGGGGCCGCGGCCGAGGCCTAGCGAGCCGGCCCGGCTGCGCTGCTGGGGAAGTGTGGTTGAGTGTGGGGCTGGTTGGCTTCCTGCTCGTGGACTGCTTTCTCGTGTGTGTGTCCGTGTGTCCTTTCCGCCAACCTCACCCAGGCTCCTCACAGTCAACTTTCTCTTCAGGCATTACTAATTCCACAAACACTTCAGGCTGCCCCTGACCACGTGTCAGTGGTGGCGTGGCGTAGGTAGACCAGATCGCGCCCTGGAGTTAAAGACGTGTTCAGCCCTGGGGTTCTGGTTCTGATATGCTCGGTGTAACCTTGGACCAAGTGACTTAACCTTGCTGAGCCTCTGCCCTTGTAAGCTTTTGGTAGTTGATTTTTGTCTTTGACCACTCGAAATTGGACAAAGTTCCCAGCTAAGTTTACAGAGGTTCAGAGGAGTGCTTGCTTTGGCTGTCTGATCTGCCCACCCTCCACTGCCTGTGGGACCTGGATGAAGCGTTGGTTGCCTTGGCTTCTGCGGCTTTATAAAAGGGCATACCAATACATGCAAAGAGGTACAGTGCCAAAATTCTGCACGTAAAATATCTAGCAAAGAAAGGACCCTGTTCTTTACAATAAATACTTTATTGAGTATGATTTAAGATATGTCTGTATTTTAAAATAGTAAAAGGTTTAACTCGAGGAAATGGGTCACTTCTATCTATCCAAGGAACCGAATATGGCTATAATTAGTGAGAAATAAACCAGGGCTTATGTTTTTTAATCTGGGGGTTTTGTTTGAGACAGGACCTCATGTAGTAGAGCCTGTCCGTAAATTGTTAATGTGGCTGAATATGACCTTGCGCCTTGCCTTCACCACCTCCCAAAGTGCTGGAATTAAAGGCATCTTCCACCACACCCTCACCTAACTTCGGTTTAAATGAGGCCTAGATAACCAGAAATAGTCCTGTTTGGTGCATGGAATTCCTACACGGAAGCTGAACCAAAAGTAGGGGTTACAAAGGTAGAGCAAGGTTTGTAGTTAGCCTGGCTAACATCGACACCCTGTTCAGTGGATCTTTCTAAGGGCCCTCTCTAAACATTTTTTTTTTTTTAATTATTGGCAAGGGATCCTGAGTATCAGTCCAGTTCCCTGAATTACCTGAGCTCTGAAAATCAGGCTGTCAGTTCTTAACACACACAGGTTTCTTGAGTAAATAATGGTTTTATATAAATTTGTATCAAAGTTTTTAGGCAGTCCTGTAAAAATGCTGGAACAGTTAGAGTAGCCAACAAAAGCAACACCTCCAGAAAGGAATACCAGTAAGTATGAAAAACCGGATGAAACTGGAAAGGAGACTGTTTAGGAAGAGGAAGGGAACTGGAGCTTGGAGGCAGGGTGTCCGCCAAGTATCTAAAAGTTCTAATGAAACTCAGTATTGTGTACATGGATATTGCTAAGGAAAAGAAACAGTGAAAGACAAGTTTGTGTTGAAGGCTTAGCTGGTCTTGTTCATGGGAGCAAACATACAGCTTGTCTGACCATCAGTTCTTTGACAGTGATTTCATTGTTTTCAGTTGGACAAAAGTAAGAAAATGAAAAAAGTAAGAAAAGCACAAGAAGCTTTTTCCTATTCCAGTAAGATTAGGCTGGTTCGTTTCTATAGTTATGAGGTTTTATGAACTCCCGTCAGTTAATGGTTGCGCCTTCAAGTTCAAAACAAACCTGAGCTCAGCCCTCTCAAGGAAGGGGTAGTGGTAAATGCCTGTACGTTGAGCACTTGGAAAGTGGGGACAAGATGATCAAGAGGAATTCAGGGCCTGGGCTGGCTAGGTAGCTCTGTGTGAAGGTGCATGCTGTTGAGTTCCACAGCAAGTCTCCCTGGGACCCATATAGTGAAGGAGAGAATCAACTATATTTTCCTTCAGCCTCTACACTCAGATGATGACACACAAAGTTCAAGGCCTGACCCAGCCTCAAAAAAAGCAATAAAATCATTTATTCGCCTTGCTGCCATGTGGAAAATGCCATTGGGGAAAAATAACCTGGTGTTACCATGTCTCAAAAAAAAAGTTAAATCCTTATGCCAAATTGCTCAGCAAATGAATTTTTTCCCCTGGAACTGGCTTTAAAATTACTATTCTCCTGCCTCAGCCTCCCTAGATTCCAGGATTATGGGCACAGATCACCATGCTCAGCCACTTATAAGATGCTTTCTTTTAAAAATATGTTGGTATCCCAGTTTGGCCTTGTCCCCTAGATCTTTCTGTTCCCACCTCAAGTGCTGAATTTTCTCCCAGAAGTGTTTTCTCCCAACACTGTCTTCTCCCTTTGCGTCCTTGGTTTCCCCCATGTCCAGTTGTAAGTGACAAGTGTCTTTACCAGGCTAACCTATGTTTCATGAATAGCCCAGTTGTGTTCTTTAAGACAAGCAGTCAGATTAATCCTGATGAGATTTAAATAAAGTCTGTAGTCCAGCAGATAGTAACTTCCCATTGTGAGCTCTTTTCTTTTGTGTTTTTCTGAACTTCTTTAATTACTAAGATTCAGGGAAAGTGAGCCAGGCATGGTGGCGCACACCTTTTGTTCCAGTACTTGGAAGGCAGAGGCAGGCAGATCTCTCAATTTGAGGCCAGCCTGGTCTACATTGTGGGTTCCAGAACATCCAGAGCCACATAGGGAGAACCTGTCTCAAAAAAAGTGTCCATGAGTCCTCTTAAAGTATGAAATTAAATCAGATGGACAAGAATGACTTGAGCAATCATGTGGTCGAAGCTGGAGGAGCTAGATGGTCTGCTGAGAACTTTGGAGATATGGAAATATTCTGCACTGTGATTATAATCTTTTAATTGCTGGGTATGCTTCTCAGAAGTCTGAACTATGTACCACAATAAAACCATCCTTAAGTAAGAAAATCAATAGTGTTTGGGTACAGCAGCTCAAGCCTGTAATCTCAACACTCAAGAGGCAGAATCAACATGATTTTTGTGGGTTTAAGTCCAGCCTGACTGACTGTTCAGGACATCTACGGCCACGTATGAGCTCTTGACTCAAACAAAAGTGTGACTAGAAATATAACTTAGCAGTTAGGAGCACCGACAGCAGATGGCCTTCAAACACCTTCAGTTTCAAGGGATCCAATGCCCTCCTCTACATATGCAAGCGCATGGGTGATTGCACATACATAAAACTATGCTCTGTGGGTTTTATTAAAGAAAAGCTCTACTTAACAAGTTCCAGGCTATCCATCTCATATGGAGTTGTCTGAAAAGTACTTAGAAAAAGAAAAGCCAGTTGGTGGTGACATACACCTTTAATCCTAGCACTTGGGAGGCAGAGGCAGGTGGATTTCTATTCAAGGTCAGCCTGGTCTACACAGTTCCAGGACAGACAAGGCTACACAGAGAAACCCTGTCTCTTGTGGAAAACAAAAAAGGAAAAGCAAGAGCTGAGTGTAGTGATGCATGCCTGTCCTAGCTCAGGAGTCTGGACAAAGTCAGCTAAGCTAATATCCTGTCTCAAAAACAACAGTTAGGGGCTAGAGAGAGAGAGCTCCGCTGTTAAGAGCAGGGGCTGTTCTTCAGAGCACCTGAGTTCAATTCCCAGCACCTACATGATAGCTCACAACCATCTTTAATGAAATCTGATGCCCTTTTCTGGTGTGCATATACAATAAATAAATCGAAGCAGCAGCAGCACTGGAGACTGGGGAGATGACCCACTGTTTAAGAGTGCGTGCGTGTGGTCTGTCTGGAGTGCCCAGGATTAGGTCACAGCACCCACGTCTGGCCCTTCACGAATGCCCACAACTCCAGCTCCAGGGCATCTGTCACCCTCTCCTGACTCAGAAGTACCTAAACACCTGTGGCATACATAATTGAAACTTAAAAAAAACAACAGTGAGGCCCTGTGACCTACAGGATGGGCTGCAGTTAACTGTGAGACCGGGTGTGCTTTCCAGCATCCTGACTTTCCTTGTTCCATGTTGATTCCTGCTGCTGGGCCACTGCACCTGCTCTCCCTTCTGTTTATTGTGAGATGAAATAATTCAAACCCCAGTTCGAGTCCATATTCCTCTTACTTTAGTAAGCATTTCCTGTCTGCTCAGCTCGTTCAAGCTGTGTATGTGATGATTTTCATGTTTTCATCTTTTTGGTAGACTCCTGGGGAGGGGGCAGGGACCACCAGACCTCCTTCCTTCACCAGGGTATGATAGTGTTGAGTGAGTGGATTAATCATTTGGAGCCCAGATGAGGTGGGATCATAATCAGAGGTAGAGCAAACAAGGAAAGAGGCATCTCCATTCTGGGATGCAGTGAGTTGGAGATGGCAAGACAGGTCCATTTGGAAACTTGTTTGTTGCATTTCTTAGCACTGTGAAAAGGGTGCCTTCGGGTGTATGTATGTGGTACATATATGTATGCATGCATGTTTTATAGTGTGGATCCACACATACACATGTGTGCTGAGGCCAAGGGTTAATGTCAGGGATCTTCTTTACTTGACACTTCTACCTTATTCATTGGGACAAGGTCTTTCACACAAACCTAGAGCTCACCAATATGGTTGGAACTCTCATCCTCACACTTGCATGGCAAGTAATTTACCCACTGATCCATCATCCTAACCCCCACATAAAACAGAGAAACCCTGTCTTGAAAAAGACGAATAACAACGAAGTGAGTCTTAATCTGAGAACAGAACTGCGATTGTAGTTCAGGTAATAAAATGCTTGCCTAACATGCATTCCTGGGTTTGATCTTCTTCACTAGGCGTACTGTGAACAAGTGGAGACAGGAGGATCAGGATTTCGAGGTCATCCTCAGCTTTGTAGTTCAAGGACCAAGGACAGCTGAGTTACCTGAGACTCAAAAGCAAGCAAGCAAGCAAACAAACAAAAACAAAAAAACAGGGAAGTGAGGAAAATGTGTCAGTGGAGCAGGACATCTGTATCACATCCTCCCCAAGGCTAGGGGACCATTGTGGAAGAGAGTAGAGATGGAGGAGAGAGAGGGCAGGACTGCAGTCTCACTCCTGAGATTGACAGGACCAGTACACTCACGAACTCCCAGCAGCTGTGGTTGCCTGCACAAATCATTCCAGCATGGCAGGAGAAAGATTCATGAGCTTCCCACCCCACACTGCTGAGCTAAGGACAGCTGACAGCTTCTCAGGGAGGGAGGGTAGCTTTTCCTTAAGGGTGTGGTTTTTGGTAGGTCAACCGTGTTGCAGTGGATGGCTGCACTCTCAGAAGTACATGGGCAACACAAACTGGAACTGATGGGTTATTAAAAATGAAAGAAGACGCACACTTGGGATAGAGAGGTGGACTACATTTGGGAGGAATGGGCGAAGACAGAAAATGAACATGACCGAAATACAGTGTATGAACTCTCAGAGAATAAAATAGTTTTGCTTGTTTGTTTTGCTTTTGTTTTTAAAATAAAACAAGGGGCTGGAAAGATAGAAAGCATTTGCTGCTCTTTCTGAGGACCTGGATTCTGTTCCCATTGTAACTCCAGGTCCAGAGGATCTGACACTTTGTTCTGGCCTCTTTTTGGCTACCAGATACATATGTTGTGCACATATGTACATCCAGGCAAAAACATATATATATATAAAACTTTAAAAATCTTAAATAAGAGTTGGTAAGGTGGCCCAGCAGTTAAGAGCATTCACTGCCGTTAGGAGGACCAGTGTTTAGTTCCCAGCACCTTTATGGCAGCTCACAACCATCTGTACCTCCCAGTTTCAGGAGATAGAGTGCACTCTTCTGTGGCCTCTGCAGGCACTGCACACATGTGGTGCACTTACATAATGGAGACATCCCTTATACACATAAAATCAAACAAAAAAAACCTAAAAACAGTGCGACCAAGCAAAAACAAAGACTGCTCACTGTTTCCAAGTATGTTTCTAACAGTCCCAAACTATGCATCCATCGTTTTAAGCTTCTGTGCCCTGCAGCCCAAGCATGTTATGAGTCAGGGTAGCACTGTTTAAAAGAGCATTGTGAGCTGCGTGTGGTGGAGACCCATAAGCACTTTGGAGATGGAGACAAGAGGGTCAGCTCAAGATCATTGCTGTACAGTGAGTCTGAGGCCAACCTCGGCTACACAGAACACCATTCAAAACAATAGAGGTGGGGTACCTCAGGTGATGAATTTGTGTGTCACCCTCTTGCAGTCGCCGTGCTGATCTGTTCTGTATCCTTCCAATTTTCAGTGTGCTGTCAAGTGATACTGGGAAGGAACTGTTAATCAACTGGTTCAGGACAGGAAACTTTTAAAGTTGGGATGATGAGGATGAAGAGTCTGAGGAGCTGAGCTAACCACAGAGCATGTGTTGCAGGGGTGTAGGTTAAAAGGAGAATGACTGAACAGATAAAGCTAGGAGGAGAAGTCAGGGAGTTCCGAAAGAAGCAAGATAAAAGATTATAGACTTAGGCCTGGGAACTAGCTCAACAGAAAGGAGCTTGCCCAGCATAAAGAAAGCGCTGGTTTCATCCAAAGCATGGGGGAAAATCTAGTTACAGAGAGTAAGAAATAGTCATAAAACAGGATGGTAAAGTGTCAGATATAGGTACAGGAGAAGGGTGGAAGTAGAGTTAGTTTTGAAGACATCAAGGCCTCGCATGGTGATGGATGAAGTCACTCAGGGCGGCTAAACCCGGAGAAAGGGCTGTGGGACAGATCTGAGGCCTCAGTGACTGTTGGGCAGGTCCTGTGTGATGGTTTGAGTGAGAATACCCTCCGCAGGCTCAGATTCCTGAATACCTAGGCCCCAATCGGAGGGGCTGTTGGAGTAGGGTTAGGAGATCTTGGCCTTGCTGGAGAGAGTATGTCACAGGCTTAAAGCCACATGCCATTCCCAGCTCACCCTCCACTTCCTGCTTGTAGTTCAAGGTGTACACTCTGAGCCCCACCGGCATGGCTGCCTGCTGCCATGCTTGCCTACAATGGCAGCAATGGGCTCTTGTCCCTCTGGAACAGGAGTCAGCTAAACTCTGTCTTCTACAAGTTGTCTTTGTCACAGTGGTTTATCACAGAGATCAAGAAGTAACCAATACAGGGAGAGACCGCAGAGCTGATCAAGTGACCAGATGGCACTTAGCCTTCTTACCCTTCCCAGGCTAGTCTAGGAAGCGGAAGGGATGTGTGGCCCCGGACTCAGGTTCAGCGGGGCTCAGGAGCCGGCTTTACTGTTTCACTACATGGCTTTGGGAGGTGAGTCTTGTGCCTCACTTGCCTTGTCAGTAAAAAGAAGATACAATGGCACCGTGCCTTAACTGCTTCTGTTTTGTTTTACGGTGATTTATTGTGTGTGGAGGAGGACACACATGCCACAGTGTGGGTATGAACTTCACAGGACAACCGTGGGAATAGATCCTTCCCTTCTACCATGTGATGTAGATGGTGATGAAACTCAGGTCATCAGACTCACAGGCAGGTAAGCTTACGCAGCAGCCCATCCTGCAATGCAAACATTGTCTTTATTTTATGTAAGGTTTTTTTTTTTTTAATTTAAGAGAATATGTGAATCTTTGTGTGAGTATGTGCATTTGAGTGCCCATAAGGATCCAGAAGGAGCCATCTGACCTCCTGGAGCTGGAGTTACAGGCACTTGTGAGCTGCCCACTTAGGTGCTGGGAACTGACTTCAGGTCCCCTGGCAGAGCAGTGCTCACCCTTAACGGACACTCTTCCTTTTACTTAAATCAGATTTTTTATTTAAGTGTGTGTGTGTGTGTGTGTGTATACATTTGTGTATGCAGGTGCCTGGGGAAGCCAGAGAGGGTGTCAGACAACCTGGAGATGGCTGCGAGCCACCCAGTATGGATATGAGTCCTCAGGAGGGTAATGGCCTGTCTGAACCCTAAGCCATCTCTCCAGCTCCAGTACTTACACTGATGTTTGTTCACGCTGTGACACATTTTTGTTTTGTTTTGGTGCTTTATTGTTTATTCTCTGGATCCCTCCATGAAAAAGTGGGTTTCTCAAGGCAAGGACCTTTTCTACTTTCTTGTTTGTTTGTTTTTATATAAAATCTTTAACTTTTGCCAGAAGTGCTGTATATCTTTATGCTTGAGAGGCAGAGGCAGGCAGATCTCTGTGAGCCGAGGCCAGCTGGGTCTACATAGTGAGCTCCAGGATAGCTAAAGCTACGTAGAGAGACCCTATCTCAAAAAAATAAAATTAAACTTTTAATTATCATTTCTTTTGGTATGTGTGTGTGTGGTGTGGTGTACATGAGTGTGTGGGTATGTGTGAAGGCCTCATTGCCTTGAGACAGTGTCTCTCACTGAACCAAAACTTGATGTTTTGGCTGGCCCGAAAGCTCTTGCTGTCTATCTCTACTGGCAAGTCTGGGATTACACGCATGCCCAGCTTTTTATGTGCTTGCTGGAGATTTGAACTCGCGTCCGCATGCATGACGGTACAGCAGAGGCTCCTACCCACTGAGCTGCCTTCTCAGCCCCAGCAGCATTTGCTTTCCTTTGCTTGAGATGCTGTGTCACTGTAGGATCCAGGGCGCCTTCTGACTTTCTCTGTAGTCCAGGCTGGCCTTGAGTTTAAAATCCTCTTGCCTACACCTTATCATACTAGGATTACAGATAGGAAGTAGCTCCAGGCCCAGACTCATTTTAATTTTGCTTTTTGTTTTGTTGAGTCTGTCTCATTCTGTTGCCTAAGCTAGCCAGAGAGTGGGCTATATAGCCAAGGCTGGCCTTGAACTCAAGGAAATCCTCCTGCTGCAGCTTTTCTCATGCTGGAATTTATAAGCATGAGCCACTGTGTCTAGCTTTTAAATTTTTTTCTAGTAAAGCACATATGCAATAGCTAGATAAATATTGGACTCAATATGGTTGTGAGGAGTGTGATAGCACACGTTTTTACATGTTTGTGTGTGAGAGCACAGGTGTGTGCTCAGCAGCGTTCCTGTGGAGGTCACAGGGCACCTTAAAGTCTCAGTCCTCCTCTTCCTCTTTGTTTGAGACAAGGTTTCTCATCGTTCACTCTTGCTTATAGCAGGCTGTCTGGGCTGAGCTGGGGGAATTCTCCCGTCTCTTTCCTAGTAAGAGCAGACACTGGGATTCCAGACACATGCTACTACGCCCAGCTTCTGTGTGCTATGGATCTAATCTCAGTCTTTATGCTTCCACTCAATTCTTCAGGCTCCTAGGGCAATCACTCCCCCTCTGATCTATTTTCTCAGCGTTTTCTTCTTTCTGCTTTTATTTTATTATTATTTTACATGTTTATTTTATTTTATGTGTGCAGGTGTTTTGTCTGCATATATATCTATGCACCGTGTGTGTACCTGATACCCACTGAGCTCAGAAAACAGCATCAGATCCCCTAGAACTGGAGTTAGAGACAGTTGTGAGGCCCCCCTGTGGTTGTTGGGAGTCAAACCCCGATTCTGAAAGAGCAGCCCGTGCTCTTAACTGTTGAGCCTTCTCTCCAGACCCTTATTTTATTCTGTAACCCTGGCTTGCCTGGGATGCAATATGTAGACCAGGCTAGGCTCAAACTCACACAGATCTCCCTGCCTCTGCCTCTCAGCTGAGTGCTAGAATTAAAGGTGTATATCTCCCGGCCATTTAGTTTTATGTGTACTTATATGTACACATGTGTATCTTTGTGTGGGTTTGTTTACCTAAGTTCAGTGCCTGGCTAAAAGAAAAGGGGGCGGGGAGGAGAAGGAAAAGAGAAGAAATAAATAGGCACTGGAAAATGGTTCCTAGGGGAGGTTCAGCATGAGGGAGAGAGATAAGGATTGAGAAGAGACTAGCCTGAGAAGCCTGGGGGTGGGGTGGGGTTGGGGAGTGTAGAGGAGGTGAGCTCTCTTTGGGAAAGCACCTCCTCACCCTCCTGGTGCTGAAGAGAAGATTGCCAGTGCAGAGAAAGGTCAGCCTGAGCGGAATCGGGGTCACAGCCTTCATCTTCTCAGTGTCCAAGGCTGGCTCTGCCACTGCAGGCATCTTTGCCTCGTTCCTTCTATAAAAACATCAACTATAGGTAGCTAGGTGGCACGTCTATAATCCTAGCATATGGAAGGTAGACAGGGATCAGGAATTCAAGGTCATCCTTGGCTACATAGGAAGTTCAACGCTGGGATAGATGAGATCTTGTCTCGAACAGCAACACACACACAAAGGTTGAGCATTACACCTGTAATTCCAGCACCAGGCAAGATGATGTAGGAGGATCTCAAAATTGAAGTGATCCTGAACACCATGACACACAGGTGTGTGTTTATACACAGAAGCACACACATATAATAAATACACAATTTAAATTGAATCTAATATATTAAAAAAGAAAGAAACCAGAAAAGAAAAATAAGCCGTAGGGGTGGGGTTGTAGCTCAGACATACAGTATCTGCCCAACACCTGTAAGGCTCTGGATTTATGTCTAAGAAGAAAGCCTGGTGGGCCTACAGGATGGCTCAGCAGAGATAGCTTGATGGCCTGCCTGTTTTAGTTTGCTTTCTATTGCTGTGATGAAACACCATGATCAAAACCAACTTGGGAGGAAAGGGTTTGTTTCAGCCTGCAGTTCCATATCAGCTAGGGAAATCAGGGCAGGAACTTAGAGGTAGGAACTAAAGGAAAACTATGCAGGAACACTGGCTTGCTGCTCTCAACCAACCTTCCTTCCTCCTCCTCCTCCTCCTCCTTCTTCTTCTTCTTTGGATACAGGAGCTCATTATGTATTCCTGACTATCCTGGAACTCACTGTTTAGACCAGGCTGGCATTGAATTCACAGAGATCTTCCTGCAGCTGCCTCCCCTCACAAGTGCTGGACCATGCACCACCATGTTGGGGGGGGGGGAGAACTTTTTAAAGAGGAAACTGGGGCAAGGCATGGGATGAGGGATGAGCTAGACTGTACAGGTGGCCCAGCCAGGAGATATCCAGCACCCCTTCTTACTTTCAGAAGCCCCTAAGCAGGGTGTTCATTAGCAGAACTAACACAGAAACCAGAACTCTTCTGCTGTGGCTAGCTTCCGGCAAGGTCATTCTTGGAGTTGCTTCTTTGGGGTCCTTACCCTACCTGACCAGTATCTATCTCCTGTGTTCATCAATTCTTCCTTCAGGAAGAGCATTGAGCAGGAAGGAAGAAGGAGACAAATACTGAATGTCCCGGAATGCTCCTAGTCCAGTTCCTTCAGAGTTTCTGAGAGTGGGGCCCAAGGACTCACAAAAAGACATCCCCACCTGATCCTGATAATTTAATAAGTTAGAAAAGCTCTCCATTAGACATATAGGACGTCTTTCACCATCCTCCCCTCCCTTCCCCCTATTACACCACCCTGTGCCATTTATACACTTGCCATGACAGACTTACCTTACACTTGACTTTCACAGTGGCCCCTGGATTCTGATTTGCAAAATGAATGAATGATGGTGTCCCTGTTCCTAGACCAACACTCTACTCTGTCTCATTAAGCTCCCAAATTCTTCATGAAGCCATTTCCTGTTTCAAGTGAGACTTCAAAATCACAATTCAAACACCCTTCCATATCTACATAGAATGATCCTTAGGGGACAGGACAGTGTATGGCTGCCCTAAAGAATGTTAGAAAATGAGGTTATGTGAAAACATAAGGGATTGAAGCCAGGTGTGGGGGTGTAATCTCAGCATTTAGAAAATGGAGGTACTACCAGGGAAGCGGGGATTACCCTCTTTGGGGGGGGGAATACTACACAGGCTGGTGTTATTAATAAAATAATATAAGGGCTGATGAGATAGTTCATTGGCTTACCTGCAGCCAAGCCTGAAGAGCTGAGTTCAACCCTTGGAAGGGGAAAATTAACTCTTGAAAATTGTCCTCTGATGTCCACATCTGACTTCAGCAGGCTTTCAGTTAGCATATAGTTTCCATCACCCCTGACTCCATTAGGACTGTATATGTCCTTTGCTGCTTGAATGACTCCCCTCCAACAGAAGTGGCAGAGATGGTTCTTAGAGTCCTGGTACCTGAGCATCTTCACTGCAGAGAGCTCATTTCAGCAGAAGACACAGATCTCTGGGCTGTGTTTTGAAGGAAGAAGGGCTAAGTAGAGGAGAGGAGGCAGATGAACAGAGAGGAGAGGATGGGCTGAATCTGGAACTATGAAGTCAGCCCTAACTTCTTAGTTTTCTGGAAAACATGTCTAAGGGTCAAGATCAGTATCCTGAGGACCTGCTATAAAAATGCCTTGAGGTTTGAGAGCCCAGTGATCTTTATGTAGACCGTGATCCTTAAAAAAAACAAAAACAAGCTAGGCATGGTGGCACATGCCTTTAATTTCAGCACTCAGAAGGCAGAGACAGGAGGATCTCTGAGTTGGAGGCCAGCCTGGTCTACAGAGTGAGTTCCAGGATAGCCAGAGCTACACAGAGAAACCCTATCTTGAAACACCCTCCCCCCAAAATAAATGAATAATAAAAACAAAAATCACGCTTATTTATTGTATATATGAGTGGTAGGGACAAGCACCATCTTATATAGAGATCAGAGACAACTGTCTGGTCTTGGTTCTCTCCTTCCATCCTGGTGTTTGGAGATTGAACCCACAACAGACTTTGGTGGCAAGTGTCTTTTCCCACTGAGGCATCATCTCTCTGTGCCTCAGACTGGTGACCCTGAGGGGGAAAAATGCAAGTAGGTAGAAGGCATCTGAAAGCCTGTTTTTGGAAGTGAAGAATCCCTAATCTAGAGTTTCAATAGTTTCACAGTAGACTTTCCTGTAACTTTAAAAACACCTCCTCAAAGATCCAGAAAGTGTTGTCTAAATGCTTAATGGGAAGGAGTAGGGTACAAACAACTTCAATTTTATTCTACATGTGCACCATGTGTGTGCCTGGTGCCTTTGAAGGTCAAAAGAGGATGTCAGATCCCCTGGATCTGGAGTGAGACACCATGTGGGTGCTGGGAGCGGGAACTGAGTCTTTTGCAAGAGCAACGGGTGCTCACTGCTGGCTGTGGTGGCGTATACTTTTAACCCCAGCAGAGGCAGAGCTGAGGGATCTCTGTGAGTTCCGGGTTAGCCTGGACTACAGAAAGCTTCAGGATAGCACTTAGAGATTTGCATGCTAAATTCTGAGCTGCTTAAGGATTTGAACCCTTAGTACTGATATGGAAATACTGAGGAGTCTTTGACAAAGTGAGAGGCCTTCTCTCGATGAGCTTGGTTTGGGGGGAAGAGGGCGAGGGCCCCTGAAATTTACAAAGCCACCAAAGTGCCAGGAACTAGTGGATTTTTAGTTCTTGCCTTAAGAATTTGAAGAATGAAATTCATAGACCACAAAGATCGAGGTTGAAAGAGAAATTTATTAAAATGATTATGGATTCATAGGTGAAAGCTTAAGAGGGAACAGGAAAGAGAGCAGGGCTCCTGTGTGATGGCAGGGTGGGGAAGTGTCCCCCGGATATAGGGTAGCTTTGAGTTGCCATTCCATGAGCCTCTTTTTCAAGGGCTATGGCCGCAACTGGAGAGAAGTGCAAGGAGGAAGATGGGCTGGTCAGTCCAGTTCCATGAGAGGCTGGGTCAGTTTCAGTCATTTATTCCCATCTAGCCTCTAGGCAGAAGTGCTTTTGCAGGAGATAACAAAACACAACCAGAACTTTCTTTAGGCTCCCTGCCTCCAGCAAGTACTGCTGCTTCGGGGACTCTACCCTACTGGACTGGTTTCTATCTATCTCTTGTTCATCAGAACCTTTGTATGTGACATAAGTAAAATGTTGAAGGGATGGGTGGCTGAGTTTGTGAGTGAGTTCTCTCAGATCTGAAGTCCTGAATCCTCTGTATTCCTTTCTTAGTTTCCTCTTTCTCCCAGTGCTGGGAATCAAATCCCAGGCATGGCACATGCTATCCCACTCACTTCGTCTGGACTACGTCCAGCAGGGAACTTAAACCTGGGTTTGAAACCCACATTTGCTGCACACCATCCATAAGGCCTAATATCTCTCTGCCTCAGTTTGTTATCTGTAAAAAAGGAGTCAATACTAACTGCAAGGTTGCTATGGGGACCAATGAGATGTCTATGAAGCATCGCATTCATAGCAGCTTCTGATAAAGAGTAGCCTAGGCCAGCTTGACTCAGCTCATCAGGCTTGGCCGCAAATCCCTTTGCCCACTGAGCCATCTCACTACCAATCCTTTCCTTTTTTGAGACAGGGTCTAAAGTTTCCGGAATGGCCTTGAACATGCTACCCACCTAAGGATGACTTGAACTCCTGGACCCCTTGCCTCCACCTCCCAAGTTCTGGGGTAACAGGCATGTAACAGCATGCCCAATTTGTATGATACTGGTAAGAAGCCTAGGACTGAACTGAAGACTTTATGCATGATAGACAAGCCTCTATCAACTAAGCGCCCATCTAAGTTGGCAGAGGGGAGGGGTTTAGACAGTTTCTCTCTGTAGTCCAGACAGGTTGTAGAAGACAGGTTGGCCTGTCTTCTAAAGGCTGGGATATTAGGTATGTCCTACCACACCACTCCCCTAGTATAGCTTTTAAGACTTAACCTGTGGCAACAGCTTTCCTCTGTACTGTCCTAGGAGGATGTAGGGAACACAGCAAGCTACATGAAGGCTCCAGGGAGGTACGGCCATAGAGGTGAATTACACTGGACACCAAGGGGCCCTCACAGTAAAAAACTCAGCCCAGCTGGGGCCAACATGGCTGAGGAGATAATGGAAAAAATACTCTTAGTGGCACACAAGGAACCTCATGAGCAAAGTGAAAGGAACCTGGCAAGGCAAGTTCAGATTTCAAAAAGGGTGTACTGTGACACACCCACAAACCAACCAAGCCAAGCCACTCACAGCCAGTACAGTCTCTGCCTGTTATCCCCAGTGCAGGGGCCAGCTTGCTTGTTCCACACTGGCTGAAGATGAGTTTCACAGTCTGCTCCTAAGTGGCTAATTTGGAAAGTAGAATGAGAGAAATGAGGGAAAGGAGGAGGGGTAGGCCGCTCTGTGGCAAGTTCTAGAAACGCAGCAGGGCCTGTATATAAACAGAAGTTTTACAAGGTGGGGGAAGTTTATGGAATATTAATCTTGGGGGAATATTATTATGGAATATTAATCTAGCCACCTTTGACTGAAACTTTTTTTTTCTTACAGAGATGACCAGTAATTCTTCTTGCATTCACTCTAATGACAGCTCCTTATCCTCAGCCTTGCAAGAGCCTCCCTTCCCATCATGCATCAGGATGTCATGCCACATCCAGAGGAGAAAAATGCCGTATGAGAACAGAAAAGTAAAGTAAGCCCCATTCTGGGGAACCGCAGCCCGTTCCTGGAATCAATTACTCCCTTTCTTCCACTTTAACCTTTGAGCACTCCTCCTCCGGCCCACACACCTGCAGTTCCACCCCAGGAAGCAGAAACTGGGGGAGTGTGGGGGGGTGGGGATCTGCTCAAGGTTATCTTCAGCCATATTGTGAGTTTGTGGCCAGCTTGGGCCACATGAGGCATGTGTGGGGTGAGGGCTTGGAGAGGCTTGTGAGGATGAACCAGGCCAAGCAGTGGAGGCCAGAGACAAGGACGTTTCAGAGAAGGGTCAGAGACCCAGAGTTCCAGAACCAGACGGGCCTCTTTCAGCCCTGTGCACTGTTGTGGATGGTATCCTGAACATAGGGTAGAGTGGGAATATCCCCCGTGTGAGTGAGGGCTGGGGCAGCAGGTGGAGCGTCCTTCCACCAAAGGAATTCCCAGACGAGGGGAAGGCACCCGGAGGAGCTTTGTCACAGGGCAGAGGTGTAGGCTCAGAGCTGACAGCAGCTTCTCCAGAGCTGGAGGGCGGAATATCAGGACTGCCTGGCTTTTGCTTGGTTTTGTTTTAGATTGTTTTATTTTATGTGTACAAGCGTTTTGCCTGAGCATGTTTTGTGCACTATGTGCATGCTTGGTGCCCCTGGGAGTCAGAAGCGAGATTCAGATCCCTGAAACTGGAGTTAGAAATGGTTGTGAGACTAACTGTGGGTGCCAGGAATGGAGCTGAGGTCCCCAGCAACAGCAAGAGAGCTTTGGTTTTTGGAGACAGGGTGCTTCTGTGTAGCTATGGCTGTCCTGGACTGGCTTTGGAGACCAGGCTGGCCTTGAGCTCCCAGAGATCTGCCTGCCTTTGCCTCTTGGAGTGCCGAGTTTACAGCGTGTGCTAGCTCAGTGCAACAAGAGCTCCTAACTGCAGAGCCATCTCTCTAGCGTTGGATAGCTTGAGTGATGGAGATTTTTTTTTTTTTTAATTAAGAGAGGATTGCACATATCCAGGCTGTTCTCACACTGGCTAAGCAGCCAAGAATGACCACTTAGGTTCTGGTCCTTCTGCCTCTGCTTCCTAAGAGCTAGGATTACAGGTGTTAACTGTAATCTGGGGGTCCCTGGTCTCATTAATAAGATCATTTAAAAGCTGACTCAAGTGGACGCCCAAGGGCAGTTTTATTAGGGTTAAAACAAACAAACAAATAATGCTCACCTGGGGAGGCAGAGGCAGAGGCAGAGGCAGAGGCAGGAGGGTCTCTGAGTTCCCAGCCAGCCTGGTCTACAAAGCAAGTCCAGGAGAGCCAAGGCTAAACAGAGAAACCATCTCAAAAACAAAAACAAACAAAACAAGACAAAAATGCAGGGCAAGGAAAGCTGTGAACTTCAGCTGCTGTGCGGAGGAGGAGAGCGGAGGAGAGGGGTAGTTTCTAGCTGAAGCTGGCTTCAGGAGGGAGACTTTAGAGAAAGAGTAAGGAAGCCTGGCGGTGAGGCACACATGCAGGACACAGGGCCTAGGGGGACACAGGACACAGATGCAAATGGGGACTCTGAGCATTAAGGGAAGCATGTTTAGAAGCGTGATGGAAAGAAGAAAAGAGGAAGCATGCCTTCCTGAATAATTCAGTAAAGTGGGCAGACTCACCAAGTCATAAGGTGTGGTCTATACACTGTACTGCATGGGAACAGGGATTCCGGGCACTAATGAGGGAACAATACCTCATTAAAGGACTAATTATTTTGCCATCTCTTCAGCAGGGTTTACGGTGAGCCTCACCTTTCTACGGGTGGTCCCTTGGCCAAGGGATCAACCCAGCCTGATTGAAAATGTTAGGCCAGAGATTTTGTTCTCTTGACCAGAGGAATAAATGTTATGTGGTGCTGGGAGTCGAACCCAGGTCTCCCGTCTTTATGCATGGTAGACAAATGCTTTACCAAATGAGCTACATCCTTCACCTCTTGTATGTGGTATTTTTGAGATAGGGTCTCAGTAATAGCTCAGCCTGGCCACATGCTTGTGTCTTTCACCTCAGTCTCCAAAGTGGGATAAGCTAACACACGTGGCTTTTTAGTTTTTTTCCATGTGAAACCTGTTCTGATCTGTCTCTGTAATCTTATAGATCGGGGAAGTTATCTCCATAGCTTAGAAATACAAATAAATTGAACACAGAGGGCTGACGGTATGGCTCAGTGGTAGAGCATTCACCTAACACGCATGAGGCTGTAGGTTCAAGTCAGCACTAAGGGAGAACATTTCAACATAGGGGTGACGCATAAGCAAGCAGCTATGCCGTGCCTTGGAGAGCTCTGAGAGCATGTGTGTTTTTCTTTTTCTCAAGAACACAAAAAAAGACCAAAACAAAAAAACCCAGCCTATTCTTTTCGCTGATTACCTTATTAGCAGATACTTGCATTTTGCTTCGATCAGCTGTCCCTGCAGAGGTTGTGGCTGATAAGTCATTGTAAGGTGAACTTCAGTGAAAGAAGAAAGATTAGAAAGTCTTTGAAGAGGAACTATAATTAGAGTCATTTTTGAGCTGCTCCTGGCCAGGATGGGAGGGCATGGGAAGGCCTCTGCTGCTGTTTGGGACTGGTGCAGGAGTCTGTGTCCACACAAAACAGCTCTTCCTTCAAAAGTGATAAAATAACTTATTCCAGGGGCTGGGGAGATGGTTCAGGGGTTAAGAGCACTGGCCGCTCTTGCTGAGGACCTGGGTTTACTTCTCGGCAGCCACATGGCAGCTCAGAACTGCCTGCCAAGTCCAAGTCGAGGGCCTCCCACACCTTCTTCCGACCTCAAGGGCTGCTGCACTTATGTGGCACACAGACATGTGCTCAGGCTTACACATACTGTCCAAAATTTATTATTTCAGAAGGTTTTTCTTTTCTTTTTTTTTCCTTCTTTTTTTTTTTTATATTTAATTTTTTATTTATTTATTTATTTTTATCTCAATCACAGGTTAGGTACTTTGAATCCCAGGCGTAGCCCCCTCCCCCATTCCCTCC